>WOFM01000607.1:0-484082 GCA_011428145.1 Ericerus pela
TCAAGTTTCTTTCTGTACTTCACCCCTCGTTATTCGATTCACGATCGTCGTTTTGTACACATCTAAGTGTTTGTCTTGCATTCGAAACTATCGTCTTTTAAAATTCCAATTTCACTTGTAATATTTGAAACAACATTAAAGTTAAAATTTTATCTTGTGCAAATTGGCTTTTAATTACTTAAATCAAGTCATTCACTTACATATATATATAATTTTTTTTATATGACAACTATATGTAACAATTTTGACTGCCATTGCTTATTTCTTGTTTATATATTTGTTTTAAATACATGCAATATGTGACACACTTTTAGTTATATGTTCGCTCGTCCGTTTTGAATCGCAGGGGGGTGTTGGGATACGATTCCCTCACTGCCTCACAAACATGTAACCATACATTAATTAACACTGCATGTAACACATTACATTTATTGTTTCTGGATGTGGCGACACTGATTGCCAGAATAATATTCTTTCCTCCACTGCTCGACGGAGAATGTTCTCCGCTCGTCAGTCGTTGTACTAAAGTCATGAATAAATCTTTTTATTGATAAATGTCCATACTTAGTTTTTCTTGGATGAAACGATCGAAACTCACCTCAACAAATTTCATACAATCTGAGTTATCAAATGTAATTACAAGACAACCGTTATTCGCAGAGAGCTGAAATTTTTATGACATATTTTAGTATGTTTGTTAAAGATTGTGTGAAAATTTCAGCTCAGTTGTACGTTTCAAAGTCGAGATATTGCTGAAATTACGCAAATCCCCAACTAGATTTAATCCTTATCACTGAATCACTCAATCTGGAATTTTAGCGATATCTTGTAAATAAAATGTAAAATTTCAGCCAAATCTTCTCAGAATATTGACAACTAATGTACATCAATATGTATCAATAAAATTTCAACTTGATTTTCCATTTGCTTTTTGAAGTATCACTGAAATTCTGTTCAGGAGTAATTCATGTGATAAGGATTCAATCTAGTTGGAAATTTGCGTAATTTCAGCAATATCTCGACTTTGAAATGTACAATTGAGCTGAAATTTTCACACAATCTTCAACAAACATACTGAAATATGTCATAAAAATTTCAGCTCTCTGTGAATAACGATTGTCTCGTAATTACGTTCGATAACTCAGATTTTATAGAATTTAGTTGGGATTCACATCCAAAATTATGCATTCCTCTCGAATTTATGAAAATGAAAAAAGATAAATGTTCGATTGTATATTTATTTGCGTTTTCTTCAATTTCTGTCCTCAAAAAAAAATACAAAAATGTGGTTAGAAGGGTCAAAAAAACCAAAAACAAGATACAATCATACAAACATATGCATAGAAGCTTATAAACAAAGAGAGAAACATCGCCAGTCTATTTCTGTCTCTGTCTAACACGTTGGACCGCGTTTTACGTCGTGTGTTCGTTCCAGTATGTTATTGAGTTCGATGCTGTTGAATAAACAGTTCCTCTCAGATCTGTGCCTAACTTATTACATGTATTCACCTTACTCATGTTTTATATTATCAGTTATCACTCTTGTTGGACTCTCTGCATTTATTTCCATTTGTTCACCATTGGATTGTATAAATATTATTTTGATGTTTTCTGGTGTTTAATTAAGTAATTAATTACAATTTAATTATTTGGTCATAATGTCATCGTTCCATTTCATCTCAAGTGGGTATAATAACTGAAGGTTCAAATGGAAATAAATGCCGAGAGTGATAACTAATAAGATAAAATGTGAGTAAGGTGAACACATGTGATAAATTTAGGCATAGATCCGAGAAGAACCATTGTAGTAACAGACACTCCAGTTTTTTCACCAGAGCTGAACCCAGAGGCCCAGCAAGGGGGGATGTAGGGGCGTGTGACACCTCCATCACCAATTTTGTTGCAAATTTGTTGTAAAATTTGATCGATGTAAAAATTATTAAATTAAAAGTAAAAGTATGTAAAACATTGTTTGAGAAAAATAATTACATTTGAGAATACAGAATACAGATGTCACTGAACCCCGGCCCTAAAAACAAATTATCTATGATGACAAAATCCAACAAATCAAAATCCACCGCATATTTTTACATTATCTAGACATAAGAAATTTTTTAATTTCTGCTCACTAAATTCTCTCATCATTGCTGCTTTAATGAAGAAGAAATGTAAGTAGCTTCAAAACTTCCATATCTACGTTCAATATGCATTTCCTCCTCCTCTACTTCATCGTCATCATCCACACATGTATCCTTGAAATAACAATTTTACTTCAAGTACCAGTAAATGTATTATGATGATATTAATAATTCACTTTCTTCTATCCCAAATAATATTACCTCTTGTTTTCTCTTCTTCCTTCTATTAATGTTTCCATGGTAAATAGGTAATGATTGTTTTAATTCCTTCTATCAATACTAATATAATCTAATAATCTCCATCTAGCCACCAAAAAGAAGAACTTAATAAGTAACATTTATACTAATTGATCTCTCAGTGGCAATTAATACACTATTGTTCTTCATTTTTTTATTGGACCAATTCTTTAACCACTTTAAGGCTAAGAGGGGTAAATTTTGAATTTATTTATGTTTTTGTGTGATGCATCAATGAGTAGGTAGGTATGTTTTTTGGAGTGCTGATTTCAAATTTGATGTTTGTTCTTCTATTTGACTCATTGTTTGACCCCCAGGGGCTAATTTTGAGTTTATAAACTTTATTATGTGATACATCATTATGTATTTTTTGGAGATTATTGATTTCAAATTTTACATTCATTTTTTCATTCAACTTATTCTTCAACCCCAAGGGGCTGTAAAATTGGGAAAAATTTTTAATTCACATTTGATTTCATTATAGGTATTATAGGAGTAGTTTCTTAGAAAGCTCATTTCAAATTTGATGTTGTGGCTTCAAAATTGGCTAAAGTTTGATTTCTCATATTTTATTATGTGATACAAAAATCAGTATTTTTTTTAGGGTACTACTTTAAAATTTGACTCTTTTTGTTTACATTTGAAAATGAAAGATAATATGTAACTGAAGCAAAAATTTTCTTCATCACTCAAATAGCCTGTTAGCAGGACAGGTTTTGTAGCTTGTTTAGATAATTTTATGTGGCAATTTCTTAAATCTTTTTAAAACTATTAATATAAACTGTTTCTTATTCTCAAATATCAGTTTTCAGGATATAAAAAAATTCAGGGAAAGGGGGAATGCGAAAAGAAAAGAAAAAAGAGAGCATCAGTAGGCTAAATTACGTTTAATGTGATAACATTTTCATTTGTTTCTATTATCAAATTTTGATAACTAAAAAAATTAATTGATATATCTTGCTACAAACTATCAAAATTGTTTTCTTACCACGGAATTTCCTTTTCTGCCCGATCAATTTTGGTAATACTATCAATATGTCGAGATTAAATACAAAACACAGGGAAAATATTTCAATGTTATCGATAATTTTGGAAAAAACATTGCACAGAAAGAAAGAAAAATGACAATCGAATGTAAAACGCAACCTGGGTACTAAAAATGAAAATGTTATCACATTAAAAAATGGTTAATGATAAAAATTTATCACAGGCTAAATTATATTTATAAACCAATTAATTATAGAATTATCCATAATTGCAACTTCCTTGACTGTACAACGAGTAATTATTTATAAAGAAGTTATCCTAGGTATATGTGTGTTTGTTTCTTTCTCTGTGTACATGTGTATAAATTCATCCAGGTTTTCCTTATTTGAATATTACACAATAAACTTTCTTTTGCTTATTTGAAAATTTAGCACTTTGTTACAAATTTCTCAATATTTGACAAAAATATCATAAATTTTGAAAAACATGTAAAAATTAAGCCATTACACTTCCCAAGTGATACTGCTTGGCTGGGCGCCTGGCTGGACTCATAATAAATTTGAAAACAGAGGGAGGATTTTTGTTTCTATTATTCTCTCGTGACTTGCTGGCGTGTTCGATACTCGTAGACATGGATCCGGCAGCGGCATGTTTCGGATTATACGGGGGGCCCTGCCAGGGCCGTCAGTTTATACGTCGGTGATGCCAAAGTGTTTCCCCGCTGTCGCTGCCCCCAAACATGACGGCCCTGGATCACCTCCCTGCATCTGCATGAAACATACTACCGCCTACAACAAAAGGAACCACTACACAATTCAAGGAACAACTAACCAATTTAGGCACAAAGAAATAGAAATACATCGTAATAACTGTCAGCTCCTGGTTTAGTTGATTTAAAAATAAAAGATTACAAAAACCCTCCTCCTTTTTCAAACTATTTACGTATTATTCCATATACTTATAATATTTATGTAATTACTGGAGAAAAATAAAACAACCCACACCCCATCCAACCGCCCAATTAATTGGTAAAAAAAAATCATGCCTACTCAGAATTCGAACTCCATAACTTTCGTTTGCCAGGCATATACTTAGTGGCAGCGCTGCTGCTGAGGCTACGAGTTATTTTGATGTTTACTTGTTATATGTTATTATTATTATTATTCTCGAACTTCCATGTATGGGATACTTACTTCTGTTTTAAACGTAAACTTATTTTAAATTATGGATGTAAATTAGTAGATTGGGTTTTCTAGCTAAGTTTTGCTGCGCTGGTGTTTTTTTCTCCTTTAAATTCACGTTTTTCTACGAATAATCCGAAAGTTAAACAGTATAACCTACAAGATAATTTTTAGGGTCGAAAAAACAAAACAAATATATTTTCACAGAATGTTGCGGACTACAATTCACAAAATAACTATTACATAATATATACTATACATACAGAGTACTGACAATATGACATATAAGATGTAATATAAGAATAATAAGATATGATATGCAAAAGTAAGTAACAAACTTTTTCTCACTAATTTCAGTTTTGCTAGCTTCGCTGTTTTGTTTAGTTATAGTTTATAGTTGATACTTACCTAACACTTAATAGCAGTAAACAGAAAATAATTATTATCAGAGACTAGACATCCGAATTCAAACTTTAGACTTCAATTAGTTTATAAAGAATTTAAAAGTACGATTAGACGATTAGGGTATTTATCAATCATTTATCTATGGAGAAACTGTGCAGGTTGTGATTGTGCTCGATGTGGCAACAACGAATGGTACTAAAAAAGTTTTAGGGCAGATGTAGTCCTGTTAAGAAGTTAGTTCTCAGTTCTACTTTATTGTAAGTATCGCATCATTTTGTTTAATATGTTTCTAGTTCTGTATTAATCAAGAATGATGGATTCACTGATCAAGAAAATGATGGTGAACTTGAAAATGTTGATGACACTGATGACGCACTGGATGAGCTTGAAGTAGAAGTGGTAGGTATTGGAAATGGATCAAAATTTTGAAAATGAAACTATTTTGTCAGAATCATAATCGGCAGCATTAGCTGCAGCAGCAGTTTCATCCACTAGTACACATCAATAAAATCAATATGAATTTATGAAACTATCATCTCCGAGTATTCATCATTCAATTACTGAGTTATATTATAATATGATCTATCTAAGTCACTCAACATAAACTTATTCTTTCTTTCTCATTTGATACTTAGGTTCAACTCCTTTATCTTGGAAATGGAAATTGGATAGTAAATTTCTCAAGCCAAATACCATTTTTAATGGAAAATATTTTTATATTGAATTCGAATGAGATGAAGGAAAAGTAAATGGCAGATGCGTATTGTGCAAAAAAATTGTTTGTGGTGAAAGATCAAGTACTTCTAATTTCACTTCTCATATGAAGGAAGGCATAAATCAAAAATAAAATAATTTGTATTGGTTTTTAAGGGAAGTCGCAATTAGAATAATTATTAGTTATCATCGTCATTCATTTGGCTTCCATGAATTTAATTTAATGTCAGTTGAGAATTAGAACCACCATCCTTTTTCTAAAAAAAGAAAATGTTGAAAGCTGTTGAAAAATAAGAATCAAATGCGACGAACTGTTACGTTAAAAGAAATCCGAAGGCAAGTTTAGCATCTTTGAGCTCTCATCATCCAATAACACAAGTTACATTAAAATACCTGAGTATGTCATGTTATTGATCATACCCATTACTTCCTAACTGTAACGCTGCTTCTAAATAAATCGAAGGTATGTGTTTTTAAAGTAATTTATATGTTTCTCATTACCGCAATTTCCAGGTATTGATCCAGGTGTATTCATTGACTCGCGGAGTACAGTGGGAAGAAACATTCAAAAAGAATATAAAAAGTTAACGTCAACTCTTCAAGAAATATTTTTAAACATTTCGTACATTGCAGCTACTGCTGACGTATGGTTAACAAAACATACGAGCTGTTTGGAAGTTACTGGACATTGGTGGTGTTGAATTAGAAAGAAGCTTGTATAATTAATTTAGTAAGATGTATGGAATGCACAAAGCAAAATAGGTATTTGATTTTTTTCAAATGTTTTCTCATTTAAATCTGCCTTTTCACTTACATAGTGATTTCAAATTATGATTTGATCAAAAGTTGATTTATAAATTTTCATTGTGTTCTAACTTTCGAGTGATTATTGATAAGTTTATTTTTGTAGGTGGATGAAGAGTGTTATGCTCGCTTGCTGGCAGCAACTTCAGAAATATTAGGACAGACTGCTTGATGGTGGACATATCAACCAAGTCACACAACTGACAAGTAGCAGATCGAAATTCCAACAAGTACAGTTGCAAATCATTATCGGATTCATAACATTTAGCATACAGCTTCGCCCATAGATTGATGAGATTATGGTAATTCTCATAGTCTAAAAAATTGGATAATGCCCAAACCATAACATAGTCTGCGTCATAAGTTGAAATCACTTCAATAAAATTATCGGTTACATTATTAGCAATATGAAACATTGCCTTTACATTCATCTCTTCCCATGCCATATCACGATTTTGATCAAAACATACATTATTATTCACGATGTCCAACAAGCCCTCTTTACACAGAAGCAAACTAATATGAAAGTTCCAAGTACTCGTATTTTTCTTATTAAAAGACTCCATGTTCCACTTCTTTTCACCATCCATATTAAAAAAGCATTTGCACACTAAAACAAAAGCTTTTACAGTGATGAAAGTAGGCTTCAGGCTGAAAAACAGAACAAATGAAGCAGGTACAAAACCAGAAATGGAAAACAAACAATAGCAAAATTAATAAGATGACATTTGTATTACCAGACAGCTTTCAACTGCACAACTTTGCTCAGGTAAGACAAAGGCAGCCATGTTGACAACAATCACTGGACCCACAAACTATGAGAATATCAAAGACTTGACGACTTGAAATTAACAACAATGAACAAACTGAACCATATTATTATAACAGAATTTGAATATGAAAAGTAAAAATGGCAACTTTTTGAATAAAAAACACATGTAAATTATTATATTCACTATCTCTTTATTATAAAATGACACATACAGAAACAAGGCTGGATATCAATTAAGTTTCACAAAAATATAGTGAAGTTCGTAGATTCGAGTCATATATTTAAAATGTTCAGACATGATTTGCATGTTCAAATATATCTCACATAGTGGCTGCTGGGGCATATTCAGAATGAACAACCAACAGAACCATGGTTGTTAGGATAAAGTTGGAAGTTTACTCTAAACCCAGTTCAAAACAAACAATTTCTTGGAATGTCAAGGTAAATAATTGAAACGGATTATTATCGAGTAGGTATTTCACATTGTTATCAAAATACCGCATCAACCACAAAAAATCATTAGGGTAATTTTCCACCAACTATTTACCAAGGTAAAACTTACCCTACCCGGATGAAACAACCAGTTCAGTCTGAATGGTTGGAATGTTCTGGTTATTACCCAGGTATTCATTCTGAACACACTCCAGTAAAAGTGTATAAAAAGAAAAGGTACCTACATAATTATTTTGTCAATCTCTTCTTATTGTAATTTTTGCTCGGAATTTTTCAATTTATTTCTCCAGCATTAATCAGCAAACACTGACTGCAGTAACTGATTATATTGTCGTTTCTTCAAAAGGGCAGTAAGGTTGGTGGAACCTTTTACAAGGTTCATCAGCGACAGTACTAAAATTTTTGAGAAAAAAATCCAAATGAGACTGAAAACATATGAAATGAATTTTAATGATAATAAGTTACATCCAAGACGTGTTTGGTTTAAAAAAATAAATAAAAAGCTTTCGTACCTATTCCTTATATTTTATGTATTGATGTGATTTTTTGTTACAGATGAAACTGTGGCTAACATTATCAATGGTTGTTTTTCCATTCTTGGTTAATCCGGTTTTTGGAGACTGTCCAAAAATTTACAGCTTTAAAGTTCAACAAATAATTAGGTCTTTAAGCATGAGTCAAGTACAGAATATTTTTAGTATCCAATTTTTATCTTGTTGTTCGACAGAGAAACTAAAATAATACACACAGACACTCTTTGACACTGGTGCTAATATCTTATTATTGTGATGTGATAATGGAATATTCGAGTTAAGAGGCACCAGATCACCAATTAGAAGTGCATTTCTCATCGAATAAACCCCTCTCCAATCTTGTAAGATAAAAATTCATGATAAAACTAACGCATGCCAATTTAACACTAAATTTGGTCATTTTTAGTACCTTAATTATATATCACAGAATTGAGACCCTTGTAACATTTTCCAACTGGGCAAATTCCTAAATCTGCCAATGAAAAAAATAAACATTCTTTTGAACCAATTTTGATAAACGGTTCCACTAAAACTGTACCAATCTGTTTGGTATTATCTCACATTTTTAAGAAAAAAAATTTTTCTTTAGGTTCTCCACCGTCCGAATAATTTACAGGTACGTAGTTAGCCACCTGACTTTGATTAAGGACTTATCTGTTCAAAATTAATACGTAAATTCTGCCAAAAGTATCCGAATCCTTGACAAAGCTTCTTCTCTTTTTTTTATTTTTAATTTTGAAAATATAGGATGTCATAGCCTGCTATAACAGATACCTATCATAATAAAAACATACCGTCAATTACAACCTACAATTAAATTTAAACGCCGTTAATTATTTTCATAATCACTGCTTATTATTTTTTCATATTTGTTTGCCCGAAGAAAAAAGAAGAAACAAATTCCGAGAGTGTTAAATTTTCCTTAAATAAGTTAGTTGGGTATAACTTGAACTCGCTGCAAAAAATCGTAAAACAACATGATTTGTTATAACTTCTGCCATCAGCCAAAGCTTAATAGACAGTGAAAAATACACGATGAATTTTTTTTTTATTTGTGAGAGCGAAAGGAGTTTTTGCATTATAACTACGATTACTAAACTTAGAATAAATTACATGCACCAAATTTCCTTGCGTGATTTTTTGGAGTTTTTTTTTTCCACAAAATCAGATTTAAACATTTGTTTCAAAATTTCTGAAAAGGTATCAAACCGCATCAACGTTATAAGTGTATTTCCTTGGAAAATACCACTACAGCATTCGGCGCAACAGCCGAACTTAGGACCGGAACCTTAGGAAAAGCACCCATCTTACTCAAATTTTTCTGCAGACAGTATATACCAAAAGTCATTACGAAGCCAGTTATGTAGGGGCCATGGACAATAAGAAGGCCAGGAGCAATAATAATAATGTAAGAAGTTTGTATAATAAACACTTTCGAAGGCAAAAACTAATCAAAACTGAAGCCCCCAGGTAAAGTCTGTGGACACTTATATCGAAAATATTTTTCTTGTCACAAAAGTATCATGAAATATAAAGTAGATATACATAGGTACGGATGAAGTTAAGTCTCTTGGCATTAAAAATTCCAATAAAATAAACGAGTTGCCAATATTTTAGTATGTTAGGCTACAGGTAATGCTGTGAATAAACTGATCGTTCACTATCGTGACCCAAGCCCACGAGCTCCTGCGCACGTTTGAGGCGCAGGACATTTCGCAATGTCGCACCAGAAAAGTGCGATGTGAAGGTACTGGAGGCTAGTAGTGAAAGCTCGGACAGGAGTGCTTTTAGAATGAAAACCCAGGTAAGACCTCGGTAAAAACCAAAACACTCCAACCATTCAGAACGAACTGACTGTTTTACCTAGGTAATCACCAAAGTCATTCAGACTGAGTTTGTTGTTTTATTAGGGTAGGGTAAGTTTTATCCCGTTGAATAGTTGGAGAAAAATTACCCTAACAATTTTGATTAGTTGATGTGGTATTATTTTGATAACAACGTGAAATATTTAATAACAGTCTATATTGTGTTTTAATTATTTATCCTAAAATTTGTAAAAATCTTAAACTTAGAGTAAAATTTCAACTTTATGTTGGTTGGTCTTTCTGAATGCGTCCTAGCTCTTCACTAACAAGTGTTTGAGGACACATTTTTTATTCTACTTCAAAGTCTCTGTACTCGGAGCGAAGGTGCTGGATTCGGTGCACTAACTTTTAATTGACATCAAAACATGAATGCCTGCAATAACGTAAATACTCAACCATTTTGGACATTAATGTTATAGCCTAAGCATTCAGGTGAATGACCAATTTAGCCGGGTCATTCTAATAAGTGGCCACTTGTTAGGCCGTTATTAATACTTGAACATACATACATTTGTTTTGATTCAATTTTGTTTTTTAAAACTATTAATCATGCTCAATAACAATTAACAAGTGACAATGAATTAGTGCTGGTAGAGCTTAGTTTTTTCAAAAAACAGGAGAAAAAATAACCTAAACAAAAAACCGAAAAAACACTGGAATTTTCCAAAAAAACTGGTTAAAAACCTACTTTTTCAAAAAATTTTTAATTTCTTCAAAGTGTTACCTATAAAACTGAAATGCGAAAAAAAAATCTAGATGGATCCGAAGCACGTTGTTAGAAATTGCAATGTACATTATTTTCTAAGTTGATAAATGTAATGATAATTTCGTATCATTCATAATATCTCTCTCTTATATATATATTTCACATGTATATCAATCACCTAAAACAATTCTCATTATATTGACGTCATGTAAACAAGTCTTTACTTGCCTTTACTGACTCATTTATTCTACTTTCAATGTTTATAAACAAACATAAATACACTTTTCATAACAACTTTTTGCTATGAAACCATTCTGCAGATATTGCAAATACCCAAAATCACCATTTATGTCATTTCCTTAAACTCCTATTGGACAATATCTAAACTTGTATTGTCATAACTCTCCAATCATATCACTACCATTTCCACTCTCTAAGAAATCGCCATATTCTTCTCCCAAAACTTCTAACTATAAAAACTCATGTAACCATGTACATTTTACCTTATCTTCTTTACCTTAAATTACCTTATCTGTTAAAATTACTATTTAGTATTTCACTGTTTTATATCTTGTTTAATACAACCTTTTAACATTTACGAGTATTTAATTGTTTTGTAACCAATATTCTCGTTACAAAATATTGGTGCCTGAACATAAAAAATCCTGTGTTTTGTTTTTTCAAAGAAAAGTCTAAAAAAGTGTGAAATTTTATAAAAATTTTATTGAACTAATTTACAAAAATTGTAAAAGAATTTTTGGCGCATTTAACATGCAAAATAAAAATAAAAAATATTTTTTCAAAAAGAAAAAAAAAATTTTTTTAATTTTCCGGAACCATCAAAAATCTTGCTGTCCATGGAAACCGTTTGAAGTGCTGTTGTGCAATCATCAACCATGTGCAGAATCCAAAACACCTGTGGAAACAAAAGAAACAACAAAATCCTGTAAGTTTACAAAAATTAAACCCATGCACAACGAAGATTGGGATATTCAAGTAACTCCAAACGCACCTTCATTCAAAGCTAACCACTGGATTACATCCTTAACAAACTAAGATTTAAAAAATCTATTGTCAAATATAAATCCTCAACCCTTTCCTTCAGAAAATTCTAGACCAGAAATCCAATTAGCCATCAGTCTATATATCCAATCTCATCCAGATCCTAAAATAAAAATGGTTAACGAAACAAATTCTAATATCAGACCTTCAACATTTTCAAACACATCTTCAGAAAATATAAAAACATTCCTAAAGCAATTTGAAAACGAATGTGAAGCTTTTGAATGGACAGATGATGCCATAAAAATGAAAAAAATCAAAATTGCATTTACAGGAAATGCACAAATAATTTTTAACGAATTAATTTTAGACGATGATACATTAATAAATTGGAAAATTTTAAAACCAAAATTAGAAGAAATTTTTAGAAAAACAAAACCTCAATTAAGAGAAAGGTTATGTAAACGTCTATATAGAGGAGACGATTTCGTAGATTTTGTAATATTTGTATCTAATACCCTAAAAGAAATAGAAACAGACATCACAGAAGAAAGAATTGTAGATCACATCTACAGATCTATAGGAGAAAAAGAAAGAGAACACATAGTCAAAGCAAAACCTAAAACCCTACAAGCATTACACATAGCTTTCGATGATTATCTATATTGTAAGGATAAAACAAGAATACCTGTAGATCCTATTTTCGCTTCAGAATTAGAAAAAGTAAAAAAAAAATTAGAAACCTACAGAATAGCGATGGAAGAAGCAAATAATGAATTACAAAAAATAAAAACATCTTCAAAAAAACAAATTAATGCTGTAAAGAAGAAAGATGATGATGAAGACAATGAAGAAGAGGAAGAAAAATCCGAAGAAAAAGAAAAACCTAATATAATTGCCCAAATCAAGAAACTAACAGCAGCAATTATGACGCAAAAAAATAATTCTAATCCATCACAAAAATTTAATAATCAAGGAAACTATTTCTGAGGAAATTTCAGAGGAAGAAGCAGAGGAAGAAGATATTATAATGGAAATAATTATAATAATTATAATAATAATTATCCCTCCCAACCTCCAAACCAAAATCAAAATTTTCCAAATCAAAATTACAGAGGAAATCATTTTAGAAATCAAAACAATAGATTTCAAAGAGGATATTATCGTAATAGTTACAATAATTATCCCCAATATCAAAATTATAACAACCAAATTCCTATGATGTACGTACCAACCCAGAATACTCAAGGTACTACACAAAACCAGAATGTTATTCAAAACCACAGAATAACATCCCAGCTATTACTTACCCACAACAGAGCACTACCGTCCCAAAAAACGAGTAGATGCCCCGGCAACGAACCAACATCATGTTGTATGGGAAGCAGGTGAACCACCACCTAAATTAATTGACAAATCGGAGATGTCAAGAAAAAGTATGAAAATACCTAAAAAACCAAACATCACAATTATAGCACCAAGTGGAAAAAACAAAATCCAATGTCGTTTGTACCTACCGTGCAATGTACTAGGTATTGATACCTATGGTCTTATCGACTGTGGAGCAGAATCAACACTCATACATCAAAAACTTGTAAAAAATGTGACGTTAGTACCTACTTACGATACATTATATGCAGCAAATGAAATTCAACTCAAAATAAAAGGAGTTTCAACAATTCCAATTATCTTTAAAGGACGTTCATTTCCGATTAAAGCATATATCGTAGAGGATCTAATCGAAAACATTATTATAGGTTACGATTTCCTAGAGAAATATAGGACAATCATAGATTTTTCCGATGGAAAATTTTCAATTCCATGTGAAGATAAAACCATATCAATATCAATTCCAAAAAAATCATCAATTAATAGACCAGAAGAAGAACAAGTAACATTAATACGTGCCAATACAGATTATATTATAAATCCTTATGAGACGATATATCTACAAACCTTACCTCCATTTACAGAAATTTTAACAAATGAAAAATTTATTAATAAAACAAAGTTAATTATTAAAAATGAGGAAGTTTTAAAAGTATATAACCCTACGTCTAACACAAAAAGGATACGTAAAAATCAAGTATTAGGAATGTTAAGATATGTAGTTAACGAAATTCCCGAAAAACAAAAAATATGTGTCACACACACAAAGCTTTGTGACCCAGAAGGAATAGAAGTAAAAATTTCAAAGAACATAACTCCAGAACAAAAATCTAAAGTAATAGAGAAATTACAAAATTATATAGATATATTCACCCATTCAACAAAAAACTTATCCTTAGCCAAAGTACTACCAGTACATATAAATCTAAAAGACAATAAACCTGTGGTACGAAGAAATTACAAAATGGCATATAAAGAAAGAATGGAATGGCTGAAAAAAATCAAAGAATTAGAAAAAGCAGGAGTATTAAAAAGACAACCATCTACCTATGAATCACCCATGTTCCTTAAAAGGAAACCCGACGGTTCATACAGACCATTAGTAGATTACAGAGCTGTTAATGGAAAAATAAAAAAAGACAGAACTAGAGTACCTAGAATAGACTCTATATGGCCACACCTACGAAGCAAAAAATATTTCTCTATTATAGATTTAAATTCAGGATACTTTCAACTACCACTTGACGAAGAATCCAAACCAATAACAGGAATCAACATCGAAGGAGTAGGATATGTATTTAATTGCATGCCTCAAGGACTTAGCTTAAGCCCTTCAGTCTTCCAAAAAGCAATGGTAGACATATTTCACGATATCCTATGGAAAAAAGTCATAGTATACATAGATGACATTTGTGTATTCGGAGAAACTTTCGAAGAATGTTTAGAAAATACAGAAGAAATCTTGAAAAGATTAAAAAAATACAATTTTCGAGTAAAAAACAAGAAAAGCTATTTCTTAGAAAACTCGATAGAACTTTTAGGACATAAAATATGTCATGGAAAATTAGAACCTTTAGCAAAAAACATAGAAGCTATAAAAAACATACAACCACCAAGAACACTCAAAGAAGTAAGAAGATTTATAGGAATGTGTGGATACAACAGAAAAATGATACCACACTTCACAAAACAAATGTTACCCATCATGAAAATCTTAGAAGGAAAAGACAGTAAGTCTAACGAAAAAATAGACTGGAAAGAAGAACACCAAAAATGTTTTGATACAATGAAAAACATATTACTATCAAAACCAGTTCTCCAAATTAACAACCCAGAAGCATCAACATTTCTAGAAGTTGACGCATCCAAAGAAGCTGTAGGAGCAGTTTGTTGTCAAATAGACCCTACAACTGGAAAAAAATACACAATAGGATATTATTCAGAAAAATTAAAACAATGTCAACAACATCTATGCTCATTTGACTTAGAAATGATTGCCATAACAAAATCATGTCAACATTTCAGAGATTTCCTACTAGGAACAGACTTTATCATCTACACAGACCATCAACCTTTAACCTACCAACATAGGATGAAAACACCATCACCACGTCTAGCAAGACTCGTATCAAAATTAGGAGAATTCACATTCGATATTAAGCATATATCAGGAAAAGAGAACGTAATGGCAGACTTTTTGTCTAGACCATTCAAAAAGGATAACAATTCCTTACGTTTCGAATCAGGACAATTTTTAATAGAACAAAAAGAAGAAGACAAAAATGTTAATGTCATAACAAGATCATCTGCTACAAAAAAAGAACCTATCAAAATTAAAATTTTGAAAAAGAAGAAAAAAGAAGAAATTCCAAAAAATAAAGAAAAAATTTAAAACAAAAAGAAGAAAACATTTTCAACCCAATAACAGGAAAAAATAAAGATGGAATCAAAGAAAATGAAATCCCTAAAAAAGGAGAAATAAAAACATTAGTTTATGGAAAAGATATTCCTATAGAAACCCTAGCTGATTATCAACAGTTAGATGACTACTGGGGACAAGTCTATAAATTTTTTGTAAAAGACTTTATTTTCGATAGACAACTACTAAAGCAGATAGAAAGACATGCATATAAATATTATCTAGGAAAAGACGATATTATTTACAAGAAAAAATCAAAAAATAGTAATCCATATCAGGATGTACCTGTTATACCTGATGCATTAACTCATAGCATTTTGAAAGAAATGCATGATGATCCCATCAACGGAGGACATTTCGGAAGACAAAAAACTTTGGAAAAAATCAAATCAAGATATTTTATGCTTAACATAGTCAAAAAAGTCAATGACTATATCAACTCATGTCACAAATGCCAAATGAACCAACGAAACCCGAAAGAAATAGGAATGATGAAACCAATTCCTATCAAGGAATTCGATCCATTTTCCCACATCGAAATAGATTTTGTAGGAAAATTTGACAACGACTACGAAAAAAGATATATCATTGTAGGAGTAGACAGATGCACAAACTTTTGCATTGTAGAACCTGTGAGACATCCTAACGCTCAAAGTGTCATCAAATTTATTAAAAAAATTATGACAACACACGGAAAACCTAAAATTATATCGTGTGACAATGGCACACATTTTAGGAACAACCTCTTACATAATTTCTGCAAAGAAAATAACATCAAAATAATACACTCATCAGCATATAGTCCACAAACACAAGGACTAGTTGAACGAACTAATGGCATAATAAAAAAATGCTTAACTAAGTATAATCCAAAAACAGAAGAAGAATGGATTGACACCCTCTTCAATGTCGTGTATGCGTATAATACATCACCCATACACTACCTCAACAATGTCTCTCCATATTTCTTTCTTCACGGATATAATCCATGAACAACAATAGAAAACAAATACGCGATACCAACAACAAAGCCAATGACCGAACGTCAAAATGTTCTAGATAATTTGCAGACTACAAAAAATAACATTGCAGAATTAAAACAGAAAGCAGCAGAAAAACAAAGTAGTTCGAGAATTTAAAACTAATGACCTAGTTTTAATTCGACAAAGTAAAAACGTTGCGAAGAACAAATTCAAGTTCAAAGGACCATTCAGAATAATGAAGAAAAATTCAGATCTTAACTATACAGTACAGTATACGAACAAAAACCTACCACCGACAGAAGAAAATCTTCATGTCAGAAGATTAATTCCCTACTACCAAAGACAAGACAATACCAACGAAGATATTATCCCTCCAGAAATTAAAATACATTCCAAACTTGAAGATATTAAAATTCTCAAGGATAAAAAATCTTACGAAAAACCTACATTAGAAGACGTATCAGAAGAAGAAAATAACGAAGATGCAAAATCTGATATAGAAAAAGCCATGAAACGTAAACCAGGTAGACCTAGAAAAAACCCCATAGGCTAAAAAATCTTTATGTTTATGTTATCCATATATATACCTTAACGCCTGTATATATTTTATCCATATTTTACCCATGTACATATACATATTTTATCCACGTACATAATTCTATACATATTATCATTATACTTACTCTAAAATATTTTACCTTGTAAAAACATAAATTATCCATCCAATCCTCATACAACACATCGAGAATATGCGAAATTCAAAAAACTCCAATCACGCAGAACATATCTTCAACCATCAACATCCAATTATCTCAAACCAAGGGAAACAAATACGAAAGGAACATCAATTAAATTTAAGAAAAAAGGGCATATAAAAATTATATATGAAGAATTATGAAAATTAAATGTTAATAAAAAAGTGTGCACACATATCAAATAAAATGAAGAAAATGAAATTTATCAAATTGTGAATAAGAAAAAAATTATATTCTAAGATGTTAATTAATAATTAATAATTAATAATTTTACTCACCAACTGTTCTCACTGAAGTTCGAAATTCAAACATTCTTGTATGGACGACGACCTCCACGTCTGGCCATCGAGGACTTCGACGGACGTATAGGAATGAATATTCTGCCACGATGTTCAGAGTCTTCTCTCGAAGCATCCCGATCTCTTCCAGAAAATACATAAGGCAGAGATGGAATAGGCACCGGAGTAGCCCTCTTCGTTAGAACATTCCCAGGAGAAACTCTCCTTGTTTTATCATCCTGGATTTGCTTTCTTAAATTTTCGACCCGTCTAGCGAATTCTTCATCTTTCTCCCTGCTAGTTTCTTCAGTGTCGGAAGTCGGATACATTTCAGGAGTTGTGGAACGATTCAAGGATTTGTTTGCGCAAGCAACAACCTTAACGATGCTGGCATTTGTCGAATGTTGTTCAGTACGCATTGCCTCACCACACGTATTCAGCGTATCAACGCGAGTTAACTCAACTCGAGGATTGTCCCTCACAGAAGAAGAAATTCCATTTGCCAACAATGCCTTCGGACTAGCCGAAAGTATTTTGTCGCTAGGATCCTTCTTCATATTTGAGACATCCACCTGAATAGACTTATCATCCTTCTCACGTCTAGTGATAGGAACATAGTCTACATCCCTGTAGCATAGAGCATTTAACTCCTCTTTCAATTGTGTAGCCCCTGTGAACACATAAGGATATCTGGTATCCACATGTGGTATAACTACCCGCTCACGTATTTTGGCAAGACCAATCATATAACCCAGTCGCAATATTCGTTTGAATATTACGAAGTTGGAAGCAGGTGTTATCTCCACTGTAGATCCCCATTTCTCCCTAATGTACTCACGTAACCGATGGAGATTCCCATCTCGAGTCATGTGAATAACATCCACATGTCGCAGATGTAGGAACCAACACTCCACAATTTCGTTAGTCTCATGCTGTATCATCAGCAACAAAGCTAACACCCCTGTCAAAAAGACAGAGGAACAGCACACTCAGGAGTTAGCTCCTCTGCTTTGGATAAAGCAAACGAGCCACCAATTTTCAGCTCTACCCCATTAGGAATGTATGGAGCAAGCGATGACAACAAACCACAGACAAACACCACAGCCTCATCGCACACCGTAAGATCGCAGAGATGCATCCATCTGACTGAACAAAAGTTCACATGATCAGTATGACCTCACCTCATCTTCTGGCTCTCTTGCCATGAAGGTTGGTTAGGATAAGTGACGTAATTCACCATCGTCCACACCTGTTTGTGTATTACAGACAAAGCTCGGCGATAGCAACGACACCCTATCCAAGCTGATATCAGATCGAGCATTACGTCATCAAATGTAACAGTTTCATCAGCCAGCGCAACACCACCTCTCGGAAAAATTTGACTATCCAAAACACTTCTAGCACCCCTCATCTAGACAAGGTCTTGAACCTTTTTGTCGAATGATTTCTCAGGATATCTACATTCAGTCTTAGATAGCATTTTTCCTCTCGAATCCAAACGCAATTTCTTTAACCCCTTTTGGATTGACTCCATTTTTCGAATATGATCGTAACAACTTACCACGTCTGTAAACTGTATTTCAGACTTACAAAACCCAACAGGTTTCACAAACAAAAAGCAAATTACGCACAAAAATTGAAAACGAAAAAATAAATTTTATCAAATATTTTCCGATTGCAACACGAGAAAATAAAAATTGCAAAAAATAAAAAATTATTTTGCTTTAAGTTTTCTTTTCGAAAAAAGATTCGACAATTTAGCAAATATATTTTCTCTTGAGAAAAAACACGAAAATAGTATTCGTTAAATTTACAAAACACACGAACAAAAAACAACAATAAAGCACACGAAAATCACGAAAAATTATTTCGACTAAGACACGAAACAAAAGCTGAAGACGAACTGAATTATTAGTTCAATTCCATATCATTAAATATCCATACGATATTCCCCTTTTCACAATTAGATCACACACGATCAAATTAGTGACATCACCCTAAATCAGCAATACGTGACTTTTTCAAATTTTGGTATAGACCATCGAACATAATTCCTATAATTTAATTACGGTACTTTAATTTCTGCAAACCGTTCACATCTTGCAATTTTTGTATGTTGCAGATACCGTTTCTTTTCGATACTTTTGACTCTTCTATCAATTCAACTATCAATCAGCATAAAAGCAAATAGACCCGTTAAAACGTCTATTACCGCTTCAACAGGAGCCTATTTCGAAGAATACGAACATATTTGCATATATCAGCAAACCATACCAATTCTGTATATGGTACAATTGAACCTAACGGATTCAGCAGAGTTCATACGAACGCATGTTTATACTAAATACAAAGACAATTGCAATTGGGACGAATTAAAATGCCGTCTACACAGAATCTCAAAAAGATATAGTATCTTATTCGAATCTCTCATCGAATCAAATCTCGCACTGATACAAGATTTTTACCCCAAACCAAACCATTTACGCAGTAAAAGAGAAACTGTCGTGACAAAAGTCAGAGACATTTTCGGAGATCTTCTCTCCATATGCTGTAGAGTATTAACCTACAGAGATGGACAATCACTCTTAGACAACGAACATTCCCTCAAATCCCAATATGATATTCTCAAATCAGCAGTATTAGAAGATCATTCAACCCTACTTAACATCACCGAAAATTTAAAATCCTTCACAGAAAACTTTCAATATTTTTACGACGATTTCTTTCATGCAAAGAAATATCTAGAAAATACTCTAAGTCAGATCAACGAAGAAAATTATATTATTGGTGAAGTTACCAATTACGAAAATTCAGTACGAATGTACTATAATTCTTACCTTCAACATTCCATGAAGATAAGCTACGTGCTTAATGCATGTAAAGATCACAACCTACCATCCTCAATTGTATCAATTGATACACTTCAAGAAGATCTACGTAAACTCAAACCCCTTTTGTTGAAAAACAACATGGAACTTACCATTCCCGAACACGATTATCTCAACTATTATCATCTAGATCTTATCAATTGTCATGTTCACAATGATAATCTAGAAATTGAACTTAAAGTTCCCATCAAACAACTTAATGCTATTTTTTCAGCATATAAATTCATTCCCCTAACCTTCAGATCTCACGATGACAATCTATGCTCATGGGATCAAGAACCTTCTATTATTATCCATAATTCAGAAGATAATTCAGTACGATATATCTCAGGAACAGATTTACATTACTGTAACCCAGAAAAACCCCTATGCTATCTCCCAGATAACAGAGGTTCAGATAAAGTTTCTTCATGTGCTAAAACCTTATTCCTTAAAAAACCCTATGAAGAACTTATAAAATCATGTATTTTCAGATGCGAAACTAATAATAAGAAAATCTTAGTACACCAATTTTCCCAAAATAAATTTGCCATCACTAATCACAATTCACTTTCTACGTATGATATAGTTTCAAATGAACTTAATATCATAAATATCGACAATAATCTTCCAGGAACCATCTTATTGAAAGTACCCTGTTACATCAAATTCTTAAATAAAGACACCAACGGATATTCAGAGGTTATCATCCCTCCAGGATTTCCTTGCCCCCTGGATATGTCCAATGATGTAACCATTGAACATCATATTCCTTTATTATGGACAAAATACGACGTAATCGTAGATTCCAACATTAGAAATACTATAGCATTACCAAGCATCAATGCTTATAACCCCAACTGGACCATGTATGTTCCACATTTCTCACCTATAACCCCAACCAACAAACTCCAATACAAACTCGATAATTTAAAAATAAAATATCATAAATTCAATGAGAATAGTTCTTTAACTTTAATCCAACTATTTGTATTAATATGGTTAAGTTTAAATACTATTATTATAATAATTTTATCATATCTATTTTTCAATTATATTAAGCAACCAATACAAAGTCAACATGTAACTCAGTTACTAAATGAATTAACAAGCCCTATAAAAACAAAAGCTCAAAGCTTAGATGAAGAAATTGTAATCAAATGAAGAAAAAGAATAATGTCAAATTTATATATATATAGATATATATATTGTCTATGAATATTTATATTATGAAGAACATTTATACATCGATACAAACTTGTTATTTCTAAAACTTGGAAATTTAATGAATATCATGTATTTTACACTATTTACAAAATTTTATGAATTTTATATATTTGTATATTTACTATGTTCCGTATTCCCATATCCTTCCACTTTTACTTTCATTTCATTCAAATTCATGTTTTATCTAAAACAATGAATTTCAAAATACCCCAGCATTATTATGTAATGATAATTTCATATCATTCATAATCTCTCTCTCTTATATATATATTTCACATATATATCAATCACCTAAAACAATTCTCATTATATTGACGTCATGTAAACAAGTCTTTACTTGCCTTTACTGACTCATTTATTCTACTTTCAATGTTTATAAACAAACATAAATACACTTTTCATAACAACTCTTTTCTATGAAACCATTCTGCAGATATTGCAAATACCCAAAATCACCATCTATGTCATTTCCTTAAACTCCTATTGGACAATATCTAAACTTGTATTGTCATAACTCTCCAATCATATCACTACCATTTCCACTCTCTAAGAAATCGCCATATTCTCCTCCCAAAACTTCTAACTATAAAAACTCATGTAACCATGTACATTTTACCTTATCTTCTTTACCTTAAATTACCTTATCTGTTAAAATTACTATTTAGTATTTCACTGTTTTATATCTTGTTTAATACAACCTTTTAACATTTACGAGTATTTAATTATTTTGTAGCCAATATTCTCGTTACAATAAAAGGCATTTTAAAATTTTTATCTTTTGTTAAACTGCAATTTGGGACTTGTAAAAAAAACAAATTTTTTTTTAAACCAGGGAACTGTTGGAATAACCTAAGACTAAAAAAACTGGAGTAATAAACCTGAATTCATCAAAATAACTGGTTTTTAACTAGAGAGATAAGAAATTGTACATAGAATGCACCTTTTTTGCATACGTAGATTAGGCTTCTGCAATATAAGTAGGTATGCATTGAATTCTTCATACAACACACTTTTTTGCACACTCAAATTAGACTACTGCAGTATATATTAAGCTTGTTCAGTATAATAAGTAGGTATGTGTTGAATTGTGTGTGCAACACCCTTTTTGTGGCATAGTCAGATTAGGCTTTTGCCATATAATTTGTAGGCATATGGGGAATTATACGCACAACTCACTTTTTTTGCATATTGAGATTAGGCATTTGCAATAGAATTTGTGCGCATATGTTGAAGTAAGTGTACAATGTATTTTTTTGGTGTACTCAGACTGGATGTCAACAGTTTAATAATGTATGCATAGGTAAGATTGTACGCAATATATACTATTTCCACATACTCATAATCGCATTTCCAGTATAATACCGTCCAGATCTATGTTTAGATACATTCTACATAGATCAAAACGTAAGATTTTTGGTATATGTGACACGTTTAATATTATACGTAGGCATGGTACTATGCGTGAAACATATTTACAAAGTACTATTTTTTCTGGAAAAAATTAAAAAACGTATAATATTGTACATTAACATAGGCTAAAAACACACAATTGTGCGTCATATGCTTATTATAAGTATGCGTAACGCATAATTTTTGCCAATACGGTGGCTATAACTTTTGTGTTCAGACAAAATTTGTTAAATTAAAATAGCGCTGGTAAATTTTTTTTAGAGAATTGTGAAAACTGATTGATGTTAGTTTCTGGAAAAAATTCCATTTTCCTGTGAACTGACATCAATGCTAGTTCATTCAACGGAGACTCAGCTGTTGAGTTAGAAGGTAGTTTTTCACATTTTTTCCACATATAGTTTTTCATATGTTTTATAGTAGGAAAACAACTTTTACATTGGTGACTGAGAATAGCTGTGTGATTGAAATTTTTAAATAATTATAGATGCTTGGGTAAACACCTGCACTACACTTGCAAGAGAATGAAAAAAAGTTTAGAGAAGGTCTATGGGGGTCACACCAGGTAAAAATATGACTTTTTTTTATACCTACTGGTATTGATTAGTGAATATTAGCTTCTTGAATAAATAAAATAATTATACTCCCGTAACTATTGCCATGTATCAAGTTTCAGGATGAATGGATCAAAGTCTTTAAAAAATTTCGGGGTGTATTATTCCCAAAACCGCCCCTATTCCTACGCCACTGACTGCAACCATAACAGTCCAAAAGTTTCCACTGACAAGCATTATCAATTTTCTAACTATTTCTTCCAGCGAGTTACAGGTCACAAGTGGTCCATATGGATAGGTAAATCTTCAACCCATAAAATACAGGTTTTATAAGCATATAATTATATACTTTTTAAAGTCACGTTGCCCTCGATCAGCATTTCATCCACCATCACATATTCACCAAAATAGAAGTTTTCTTGGCAATTAATCACCAATTCAATGTAAATCTCTCACATAGCTTCTAACTTATCAACTCACCTACATGTTCATCGCAGTTATCTATAAAGTTGAAAAGCTGACTTGTGCGAGTATATTTAATAAACATTTCGATGAACTAGTCGCTGGAAACAGCATTCAAGGAGGAACCTCCATCCACATAAAATGAAATTAATGTTCGCAAGTTTTCTAAAATGATGTATAGGTATTATTTTGTGGCATCCGTACCTTTTGTTATTGGTTCGACAGCATCATCACTCATCAGTATTCAGTGCTGTTGCATGATTTACCACTTTTCATCTGCATCACCCTTATACTGTTGTGATTTGACAATTCGAAAGCATCTTCCAGATCACTATTATCTTCATCGACAAATTCTTACCAAAAAAAAATTTAATTGATTGAATTCCTTCTTCGAATTCAGTTATTTGATTCTACTTATTGATCGGCTTACGGCTTTGCATTTTGGCGTATTATTTTTACGTTTAACTAAGAATATTAAAGCCTAAAACAGTCAATTTCTGAATTATTATTTATTTACGTAATTGATTAGATAATTTCAGTAAAATAAGATAATCTGGAGTTGCCGGCTTATATGTACTTGCCAAGGTATTAATGTAAATTTTCGGTATTATAGATATTAACTGATATCGGTTTTGACTACGTTAATTTCAGGGAAAAACATTAATTCGATAAATGAGTGGAAACCCAAAAAATTTATATTTCCGACTGAAATTAGTGAGGCAAATATACGAAATGGGAACATCAAGTCTTTTTCTTGGACTAAACAATTCACGAATTTTCCTGATTTTTGATTTCGGCTGCGACATACATAGGTACACGTAATTTCTTGATTCATAAAACTAAAGTAATTATTTCCGATTTATCCGTCCAAGTACTCCCGTTCATTCAATTGCTAAGAAAACAATATTTATCAAAATTTTCAAAATAAACAAATATAGGTACGTGATGCTAATCGTATCAATTCCATTTGAAATAATTATGACAATTTTCATGTCCGATAATTCTTATTATGTAGGTAGCTATTAGTCATTCACATTTGGAGGAAATTTTCTCAATATCACCACTTTTCTCACAATTTGAGAATTTTTTCTCACACTATTATTTAAGGGTAGAAGTATGTAAGTACAGTTAATTTAATTTTTCGCATGGGAACATAGGTAAATAGCTACCAAATGATTATCCTTAGGTATTTCGTGGGATAAATTTTTATTAAAATATTATTCATTCAATGACAGCTGTGGATAATACACTAAGAATACGGATAAAAATGTAGTGTACGTTTGAATAAAAATCTTCTGTAAGTTCATTATCAAGACCGAAGGAGCAAACGTTGCTAAAAAATTGAAATAAAACAACTTCTAAAATTGGAAGGGAATTTTCAAGCCAGGCGACTTGTCAGCGAAATTATTGTACATATTTCAAAATAATAATAACTGTATTCTATGTGGCAAAAAAATGTTAACCTTCAAGTTTTAGTTTCAGATCAGTTTTGTTGAAAGTCAGTTCTTAGTTCTACCTCATAGTTTCAAATTCTGTGAAAAACTATAGATACCTAACTAGAAAAACAAATAAAAATTGATAATTTATCTTCTATAAAACAGTTAAAAAACATTTTTTATACAACAGGAAATAACAAGGTACGCAAAACATGCCCTGTGTAGTTGATCCCTGCGTCTTTGGAACAGAGCATCTAAACGGAACTTACTCAGTGAATCAGTTCAAAAAATTCAGCACTTTTTGAGAAAAAAGTATTTTTTGAGTTATCATCGAAAAATGTAGTAGTCGTTTCAAAAAACAAATGCCGCACTTCTACGAAATAATAAAACTGCCTAATATTTTCATTAATAAACTTTAGCTCAACATTTCATTTCAGAAAATTATTGAGAGTAAGAGAATTTTCAAAGATGAATTTTCAATCCCATTATTCAAATATAAAATATAACAAAATTACAATTTTTTATCATTTTTAAGTAGATTTTCTTTAGAAAATCTTATTAAGCTTGGTGCGGTATTACCCCTGAGGGTTGGGAGTGAGTATGTTTTTTGTTTCATGATCTCAAGAAAATTTTGGCACCAATAACTCAAATTCATATTGTGGATTGAGACTCGTAACCCACAGGGATTGAATATTTATTTGCGTGTTCTCGTCAATTATTTTGGTTAGACAGCCAAACTTTTACTCAATTTACTGGTGACTAATAAAAGGCACCGCCAGTATATATGATTGACTGTACACGCACTTTATCTGCAAGTATCTTAATTTATGGAAAACGCATTTAGCCTAACGTTGATCATCATACGTACATATACGTAGATGTATCGGCATTTGGCCATTTTTGAAATATATTTTAGCTAAACAGAGAATAAATTTTGTAGTTCGTCTGTTCAGCCTATATACTATAAATTGTGTCTTTTTTAGAGTGCGTAGACCAATAAAGGGGTGGATTTCGGTGATGGACCAAACACACTGTCTCTTGACTCGGGGTGCGCCCTGAGAGGAAAAGAGGAACATGGAACATGGTACACATACAGAGACACACACACTAACATATATATATATATATATATATATAAGATCGTCGGAGATCTTGAACGAGAGGAGAAACAAAACGCTCGAATGAATTTGACTTTATTGAAAACGACAAATTCAAAAACAAAGTCGTTTTGATTAATTAAACGAAGCAGGAAAATAAGAAGCAATTAATGCGAGAAAAGTACGTGCGATATGTAGCCGTACGAAAGACATTGTGTCGCGAGAAAAATCGTAGAATCATCGATTGAACGAGAGAACAAGATAATGCATGAACGGAGATATGAGCGATGAACCGATGATTCAGGAAGTGAGGGGAAAAGATGAGGAATATGAGAGAGAGAGAAAAGGTGACAAATCTTACATCCCCCTTTCCCACTTGTTTAAGAGCAAAAAGGAGGATGGGGAGGAGAAATAGACGACACTTAGGATTAATAATGGTAACTAAACGCGACTTAATAAATATGGTAAAACAATGACTAGATAGGTGAAGCAATAAGTTTGCTCGCATGATACAAACAATGGGTAGATGGACCACTACCGATAAAAACTTCGAATACATTATTTGATAATTTACGAGTGATACGATGCGGACCAGATCTTAATTCGTTTAGTTTATCGCGATTTAATTTATTTCCCGTGGAGAAGTAAACAGTGTCTCCTATGTTAAAAGTATTATCGAGTTTATCTTTATCATATCTTGATTTATTATAATCATGAAATTTCACCGTTCGTTCAAGCGCTAAAGCCTTATCTGAATCATAACTCGTGGGGTTGGCTAGTAGTTCATTAAGTAAAGGTGATGTGCGTACGCCGGTGAGGAGATAAGAAGGGGAAAAGGAGGTGACGCTATGAGGAACAGAGTTATACTGGGCGACACATTGCTTAGCAATAGACGTCCAGTTTTTACAAGAGGGAGATGAAGGATCATTTTTTTGACAGCGAATTTTATTAACCAGCGTCTGGTTAAGACGTTCATTAGTACCATTCGATGAAGGAGAATCAACAGCGGTGAATATATGATTGATGTTAGATTTCTTGGTATAAGAGGCAAACTCCGCTGAAGACAATCCCCCATACTGATCAGTCAACAATCTATCGATCTGACTCAATTGCTGGACTGAATCAATAAGTGAGATCATTTCGCGTGCAGTTTGACCTTTCGTACAAGAGATCCAGGCGTAGCGGGTAAAATGATCGACAAGTAATTGGATATAACGATAGGGAGATGATCCGTCACTGAAACCTCCGATCGTGTCCAGAGACATGATCTCGAAAGGGTATGTGGCTGGACCGAGGAAACCAAGTTTTGAGTGGATACGAGTTCTACGAGATTTATTCTTAATACATGTGATACACTTTCTGCAGTGATCTAAGACTAGTCTAGTTATACCAGGAATATAAAACGAGTAGCAAAGTACAGCGAACATATGTTTTGGTCCGATATGACCATAATATGAATGAATATGAGAAATAAGATCCTTACTAGTGAATTCATTAAGAACTACGAGTTGTTTACCTTTTAATTTTCTAAGTATAATACTGTTAACGGTAACATCGAGATTAGTAGGAGTAACATTTTGTTGAAAACTTTTGACATCATCAAGGGAGAGGAAATTAATGGAGGAAGGAATTATAGGATTAGTAACCTCAGGATCAGAAAGGGGTTCATTCACTGGATTACGGGAAAGGCAATCTGCTTCACAGTTGTCTTTCCCGGGGCAGTAGATGATGTCGAAATCGAATTGGGATAACTCGAGTGCAAGATCACCGAGCTCTTCATCAGGACGGGCTTTAAGATTGAGATGTTCAAGAGGTTTATGGTCAGTGATCACCGTGAAACGGCGTCCAATGAGCCAGAAGCGCCAATATCGGATGGCCTCACGAATTGCCAAACTTTCAATGTAGATAGCCCTTTTTTTCATCTGTCCCTCAGTTAACTTTCTTGAAAAATAAACCACAGGTTTCTCGAGACCGTTGGCATGAATTTGTTTCAGGACCGCCCCGATACCAACTCCACTGCCGTCAGTGTAAATTGATATAGGTAGGTTCCGATCAAAGATAGCTAAGATAGGAGACAAAGTTAAAAGGGCTTTCACCGAATCAAAGGCGGTTTGGCAACTGTGAGTCCAAGAAAACGGGGTATTTTTACGTAAAAGATTGTGGAATGGCTCAAGGAGAGATGAAGAATGTGGAATGAATTTCCTGTAGAAGTTAATTTTTCCGAGGAATTGACGAACAGTGCGACGTGAGGTAGGAACAGGAAAATTAGTAATTGCTACGATATTATCGGAAAGAGGTTGGACAGAGTCAGGGGAAAGGATGTGACCCAAGTATTGGATTCGATAAGATGCAAAACTACATTTTTTAAAGTTTAGTCTGAAACCTTCAGAGTAAATAGCGTCGACGAGACATTGTACATGAGCGATATGTTCTTCAAAATTTTTTGAAAAGATAAGTATGTCATCGAGGTAGTTGACGACAAAATCCGTAAGATTATAATTATGAATGATACCGGATAAAATGCGTTGAAAGACAGCCGGAGATGTTTTTAGACCGAAGGGCATCGACTTCCAATCAAAGTGACCAGACTGAGTTATGAACGCGGTTTTATATCGATCCGATTCTTTAATTGGAATCGAATGAAAAGCCGCGTTGATATCGAAGGCTGAAAACCAGGAACAGTCGCGGGTCTTAACCAAAATCTCATCGATGAGAGGAAAAGGCTGACTTTCCGGAACAATGAGTTTATTCAGTGACTGGTAATCAACACACATACGGGTTTTAACTTTAGTAGCACCCAGACCGTCTTTCTTATATTGTAAAGTAACTGGTGAAGCATAGGCAGACATCTGAGTAATCTTACCCTTTGATAAGAGTTCGTTGCACTGGCGGTCGATTTCCTGTTGATCGGCATATGTGCAGTGATAAGGTTTAAAAGCAACATAAGAGTCGGATGATAAGTTAATAGGGCATTGATATATTGTTACGTTGCCAAAATCAAATTTATCTTTAGCGACGGCTTTTACATTATTTCGTACAAAATTAAGAATGATTGCCTGTTGTGGTGCAGATAGATGATTAACCTTTTCGTCAAATAACTCCTTAGTCATATAATCATTACATATAGAAGAATGAGAAGTTACGTTGATTGACTTCTGAGGAGTTTGAGAAATTACTAGATTGCAATCACAATTTAGTCCAAACGAAGTGATGTAATCCGTACCAAGAATAATATCGAATTTGAAAGTTAAAGAATTAATTACGGCTAAAACAATTTTCTTTTGAATGTTCATTATCTTTACGTTAAGGAAAGTGAGTCTGATAATTTCGCCCAGACCACTCATCGTATTATAATTTGATTTTATGGGTAAATAACAGTAATTAGGGACCTTTTTTAGTGCGTGATACGTTATTGTAGAAGAATTTGCCCCTGAGTCATAAAGACCCTTACCATTAATTTCCTCAAAAATCACATCTAATACGACAAAACCGGGCTTGCCTAGTTTTTTACTTCCTTATTAATGGCCTCCTCCAACGACGACATATCGAAAGTATCGATGGCAGGAGATTTTACGTTATTATTATTCAAACGAGGAGTGTTCGCTTTATCGCGCTGGTCCTTAAATTTTGTAAAGCAATCAGTTTCTGGGTGAAAACGTTCATACCCTTTAGATTTACAATAGCCGCATAAAGTACGCCGACATAACGAGGAATAAGCGGGGTTCGGATAATTATTCGAACAATTTCCGGAAGAAGAATTATTAGAAGTAGAAGAATTCGAGTTATTAAAACTATTAGGCTTGCGAACGAACGGTTTTTCTAATTGTATAATATTACTCACTAGAGCGTCGAGGTCCTTTACATAGTTGGGATTGATGCGTTCCTGAATGTTCTGTGGTAAGCCAAGTACGACATGATTCATGACGTCGAGTGGGTGCATATTCGGGTTGTACGAAATGAGCATGTTTATCTTGGCGTGGGTGTAATCGAGAAACGTACCATTAATGTAACAAAAATTAAACGCAGCGGCTGCCAGGTTCCAACCTGTTTTGCTGAAATTCTTCAGGAAAGATTCCTTCCAAAAATTCCACGCCGTGTTAGGAGTAGTATTACAGATGGATAAAAACCAGTTCTTGGTGGCCCCTTCAGAGAGGAAAAGACGTAGGACTTCCCAATATCTGGCTTCTTCAATCCTCAAACGATTGCATTCCCTTTCGAAAATATTCATCCAAGATGCGGCATTGTTCTTCTTAGGATTGAATTTAATGATTACCGCGTCTTTGATGATCGAAGAAATGGAACGAGGTTCCTTAATAACAGGAGCGTCGGACGCCCATTTTGCCGTGGCTAGAACAGCATCACGAACCACTGCCAAAATCGAGAGTGTGAGAGAGAGAGAGAAGGTGACGAATCTTACATATATATATATATATAAATAGATAGATAAAGTCCAATTTCTTGTTTTAAAGTACAGGTCGAAATTTCTATCAGATAATCACAAAATTTGGTAAGAACATTTATACTGAGCCAAGGATCAGACTTATTGATTTTGGAGCAGATCAGCGACGGTTCTTCCAGTACTACAATTTTTGTTTTTATTTCGTTTTAAATTGCTCAATTTTGCATCAATAGCCACGAAATTCAGAACAATTATTTATCATGATTTATTGTTGTGTGCTATCTATTTTTGTGTGGATTGGCCCACTACTTCCAGTACCACTATTCTTATCCAGTAAAGCTTTTTTTTCCTCTTTTTTCTAATTTGCATGAACTTTTCTTTTTACAAAAATTAACCACATGCTCATTTTTTTTTTATTTCATAACTTTTTTATATTTCATTAGTTTTATTTTAAATTATATGATGATGTGCCGTATTTTATCATCTTAATTTATTTTTCATTTTTTCTAGAAAAAATGCTTTCATATTTCACGTTGTCTAATATATTGTCCGCTGCTAACACGTTTCATACAATCATAACATACCATAACGCATATAAACTTACAGACAGTTAATGTGACCATCAAAATTCATAATTCTTTCTCTCGAAAACCTACTTTTTCTAGCGAGGCTTGTTGCGCTGGAGTTTTTTTTTTAAACTTAAGTACAAGTAGAGTTTTTGATGTATTTGATTTTGATTACTATATTCGAAAAAGACCAAAAATAATGCTTCTATACATATTGTTTATCTGTACCAAACATTAAGGTAAGATTTTTTTTAATCGTAGAATAACAATAAAATAATAATAAAAAAGATTTAATTTTCATTAATAAACTGCAGTTCAACTATCGCGACTCTTTCAGCAACAATGATAGGGACTCTCGGAATATTTTTAATATCGATTATTACCATAGGCCGGCGAAGTGATCTCGGTAAGAGGCAGTAGCGGAAACTCAGATTTTTCCGTGTGTTACACTCGCAACGTAAGTGTAAATATGGAGGGGGCGAAAAACAAATCTAACTTTTCTTTCTTTTTTTTTGGCTCCTGTCAGTTTCAATTATCCATTTGTGTAGAACTCTTCCTATTTGCGACTCTCACCCTCCGAAGTACAAATTATAGGTATTAAATCATCATAGGCAGCTACTTGTACTTTGATTTTGCCAAAATGGACCCCACCCTATTTGATAAACATTTTCTTCACAAAAAAAAAATCGACTTCAAAAAAGAACGAGAAATAATAAAGACGGACAAAATAATTAACAAAAAGGAAAAATAATTTTGTTATGATCCAAGATGTTATAGCACCATCTTTTTTTTCTGAATAAATCTCCTCAAGTAGGTTCCAAATTTTAAGCCGGCAGTTATGCAACCTGTTTTACATTTTCCAACTGGACTGAAGTGGGCGAACTTGTAGGTTCAAGTATTGTTGTAAACTCAGATTAGAGTTAAACAAACTGGTTTTAGTAATTGAAAGTTTTCATAAATACAAGAGTCAGAACAACAGCAACTATTGATCCATTCTTTACAGTATGGGCATTACAATATGAAATATAAAATATTATTCTTGACTAATGCAGTTTTCTATAATTAACTTAATAATTATCTACAAAATAAGATTTTATGTTTGAAATTTAGTGCCAATTTGAAAAGTTTTATTCAAAAAAGAAAGTTATATGACATCCTAGATACTTACAAAATTATTTTTTCCTTTTTAGCAATTCTTTGTTCATATTTTTTATTTTCTAAACTCTAATTTTAGGAGGGTCTGTTGACAGAATGGTTCCTCTCGGATCCATTCCTAATCTATCATATGTGTTCATCTTACTCACATTATATCTAATCAGTTATCACTCCTGTTCGCCTCTCAGCATTTATTTTTATTCGAATCTTCAATTAATATACACACTTGAGATGAACCAAAATGATTAAATTAAGACCAAATAATTCAGTTGCAATTAATTACTACTTAATTAAACATCAGAAAATGTAAAATATTTATACAATCTAATGGAAATAAAATGAATTTCCACTAAGCCTGAGGTATTATATCGAACAATTATTGGTACATTGGAGGTTGGACTAATGATGAAGAGTAAACTTCAGTATCAATGTCCTCATTTCTGCATCCTATTTTTTGCACCATACATTAAGATGACAAGAAGAAAAATTAATATTTTATTCCTTGTGGCGACGGGTGGTCGTTGACAAACGAGTGTGTACTACACACTCATCGACCACCTAGCGGGCCAGAGGGGTAAAACCTACAAACTCTGTTTTTGTGCTCACGGCTGTACATTTTGTCTGTGCAGCTAAACTTGTTTACTGGGCTCAGCCCACACACGCTCCTCGCAGTACACGCAACCGACCATTATTGGTGTTTGTGTGGTGATGTGTATCTACATATACACACACCCACAAGTGGTGACCTCTGACGTAAGTATTTTATTTTTGTTGTTGACGTTTCACCATCAACAGGGGAAGGAACCGTCACCTCCTTCCCCACCGCTTCCAATTAGCTTGGAAACAACAACCAATCGGCTTTCAACAGCTGATTTCCCAAAACCACGCCCCTTCTTCAAACATTGGCATATCCGCCAACAACCGAAGAAGTAACTCAGTTGGCTCTTGTCAGCCAAAGGAGAAGGTTCTCCTTCTCCTTCCCCTTTCCATCGTTGCTCGTCGGTACTTAAGTACCAACCAACGTCCACAAAAATCAGTCGGCTATTGTCAGTCGATGGAGAAGGTTCTCCTTCTTCTTCCCTCTACATTTCCCTATTTTTTAATTTTTCCCTCTCCTCTTCCCAGGCTCGACATCGGTACACAAGTACCGACCAGCCATCCTACAGAGAAACAGTCGGCAACCAGCTGCCAACGAGGAAAGTGAAAACTTAGCCTCTATTTTCAACTACCACCTTGGCCTCAAAACTAACCCCGTTGTCCCTCGACAACCTGGTCCTCCCACTGACGCCTGCGAAGGCCACAGTCAGCAATCCTTCCAAGAGGATGGAGAACCATCCCAACCCCTCGACTGCCATCCACTCAACGCCGCATACCAGTATGCGTTTGTCGAATTTACCAACAAACTTGGCAATCCCGCAGTCCTCCACGCTTGTAAACTTTGGCCCATTCCTCGACAATTACCTTCTGGGCAAGGAACTTCCGGTCAACCAGCACTAGCCGATTGACAGTTCCACGCTGAGGTTGTCACCCATCCTCAATCAGCAATCGCACCAACAGGAGCCAAATTCCACCGCGATTGGCTGTACCACCTCGCCTCCCTTACAAGCTCATCCACCCCAGTTACTCCAAGGCCTTCCACCCTTTAACGCTGAGAATGTGCGTCTCTGGCTGCAGCAGATCGAGAATCTTGCTCGCGCAAGTGGCAATACCAGCGAGTCTCAGCTCTACCTGGCGATCTCTGGCCACTTGCCGACCAGTTCCGACAACTCGCTGCACACTTGGTCAAACCTCCGCAACCAAATCCAGCAGGAATTTTCCCCTTCCTCCTACACCCGAATTAGAACTCTGCTGGACAATACCCATCGTCTACCTTCCGAGAGGCCTTTGGCGTTCCATCGCCGCCTCGTCACATTGAATGAAGGAAGAGTTAACGACGATGTCCTCCATAACCTTCTTTTCCAATCCCTCCTGGTCAATATCCGCCAGACATTGGCCATGACCAAGGCCACAACCTCTCGACAGGCAGTGCTCGAAGCTGATGAGGCAATAGCTCTCGAGCAAATCTTTCCATCGACATCCCCTGCGACCAGCACCATCACCGCTATCACAACTCCCACAGCATCCTCGTCGACACCACCGACAGCTAATTCCTCGGAGTTAGCCACCATTACCCAGCTGCTTCAACAGCTCTTGGCTGGAAAACAGGTAAGTTCTGTCAACCCCCCTAAAGATTCCACCCTGTTCCCCGAACATAGGCGTTTGCGTTCACGCGATGCTAGGTCCAGAGACCGATCACGCTCTCGTGACTCTAGCTCCGGTTGTTTGAAACCACGGACAATGCTACGAGTCATCGATGGAAAGAGACCGGTAAACACCCGCTCTGCCTCCCGTTCAAGCGACGGCTACTGTTGGTATCACCAACAGTTTGGGAGGAAATCGCGCAACTGCTCTGACCCCCCATGCTCGTGGTGGGACAAACCCTAAAGTTGCGACCGCCGCGATTCCAAATCCCCTACTTGTTTGAGAAACGAGTAAACGAGTCAGTCAAGATGGCACTCCCACTCGTTTTTACCTCAGTCCGTCTATTCGTGGAAGATCTGCTTAGCGAGCATCACTTCCTGGTCGACACTGGCACGGAGATATCGCCTATACCTCCAACTGCTAAAGACCGGAAATGCAACGCTAAGCTCCAAATCTATGCTGCAAATTAAACTCCAGTTAGTACTTACAGAGTTAAGCTGGTGCAAGTAGATTTCAGCCTTCAACGTGAATTTAAGTGGGACTTTATCATCACGGATATCGCTGATCCTATCATCGGAGCAGACTTCCTCAGCCACTACCAACTGCTTCCCAATGTCAGCGAAGGGCACCTCCTTGATAAGACCACTGGACTAGCCGTAGTAGGTAAACCTCGCCCCATCGACTATCCCCAGGAAATTTGCCTAACCATCGCCCACTCAAATAGTCGATTCCAAAAAATCCTCGATAAATTTCCCGCTGTAAACGGTAAAAAAAGCTTACGCCTGAGGATTTCCCCTACCAAAGTCACACACGATTTTGAAACTGTAGGTCGACCAGTGTTTTGCCATGCCCGTCGTCTACATCCCGAGAAGTTAAAGGCAGCCTACCTTTCCTTCCAAACCATGTTCGAACGTGGTGACTGCCGACCCTCCAAAAGTGCCTGGTCATCCCCCTTGCATATGCACATGAAACCCAACAAAACATGGCGCATGCTTGGTGAGTACAGAGCACTCAACGCACAAATTATCCCCGACAAATACCCTGTCCCAAATATTATGGATTTCCACGCCAGACAAGCTGGTGCCAAACTATTCACAAAATTAGATCTCATGCGGGTGTTTAACCAAGTCCTGATGACCGAAGAACACATCCTCAAAACAGCCGTAATAACCCCCTTCGGTCTCTACAAATTTCCCTATATGCCCTTCGGACTTTGAAACGCCGCCCAAACCTTCCAACGGTACATTGATGGATTATTGCGAGACATCGACTACGCTTATGCATACATTGATGACAAGTGTTATCACTCCCATCGACGGCACCAACCTTCCACAACGTATTTGTGAAAGTGCGAATGCGTTCACCCAAATCACCCGCAACCACGGCGACTCTCACTCATACGTCCCAGCTGATCTAAAATCAGCCCAAAATGTATGGCTACACGTTGATACACCTTGTAAGGCACTCGACCCACCGTACTCCGGCCTATACAAAGTCCTCAACCGTACGGATAAATGGTTCGAGATTGACATACAAGGATGACCCACACGCGTATCAATCGATCGCCTAAAGTTGGCCTATGTCTACACAGATATAGAAGCCAACCCAGATGACTCAACTTCCATCAATGATCCTTCGGGACTGACAGTTGATTTGTCATCTGAGGTTGTTTTACCTAAAAACGATGACTCACCCCCGAATTCCTCACCCCAACCTTCGAAGTCGTCTCAACACACAGAGGACACGCTTGATTCTTCCCCGATCGTAATTACACACGATCAAAATAAAAAATCGCATCCCGAAGCGTTAACGAAGGAAATAACATAATCGCACACCATCGGCCAGTCTCCTAGTCGAACAGCTGATGCTACGCTTGACGACGAACCGATTGCGATTTCCCTTCCCCTCCCGCACTTGTCCAAGTCGGCTCACGCAACTGACGACAAGTCAAGCGTTGTAGACAATGACGTATCACGAAAATTGTTTCGTGGCGCCAACCAGTCGCATAAATACGACGCATCTTCTTCCTCAGAAGACAAACTGGCCCCGCCTACAAAACAAACTTGTAATTTTAATGTACAACAACAGCTGACGCAACTGCACCTTCGTTCGTGTTTACGAGATGAAAATAAACGGCAGTTACGGTCAAGAAAACAAGTAAACTTCGTGTTTTAGAAACTCACTCTTCTCTTGACACGTCCAGCAGTTATATACTCTTCATCAAATGCTGTTCATCAGGCATTTTAACTATATTTCACATAGCATAACAGTCACCCGCATCTTCAACTCTCGGCACTGGTATACCCTCAGGCCCTGGTTATACCGCCTCTAATGTTGCCGCCTATAACCTACCTGCCACCCCTCATGAGCATTCACACGTCTTGACCCCAGACTCCACTCATGAGACCACAAACTCGAGTGTGTCCCACTTCCCAGCCTCAAGTGCCCTGTACATGCTCTTCCCATCCTACTCTCCCTGAAAACTTTGGTAAGCCCAAACCGAAGAGACCTGGCAATCCTACTACGTGAACGACATCCATGAGCGTAGTACTGAACGCCGCACCACACTTGACTGGCGTCACAGGTCACCATAAGTTTCTCCGGAAACTTACTAGGAGGAGAGTGGTGTGGCAATGGGTGGTCGTTGACAAACGAGTGTGTACTACACACTCATCGACCACCTAGTGGGCCAGTGGGGTAAAACCCACAAACTCTGTTTTTGCGCTCATGGCTGTACATTTCATCTGTGCAGCTAAACTTGTTTACTGAGCTCGGCCCGCACACGCTCCTCGCAATACACGCAACCGACTGTTATTGGTGTTTGTGTGGTGACGTGTATCTACATATACACACACCCACATTCCTCATATTGAAACCTTAAATTAATATACGCACTTAAGATGAAATGAAATGATTAAATTATGACCAAATAATTCAGTTACAATTAATAATTTAATTAAATATCAGAAAAAATCAAATATTCATTCAATCTAATGATAAATAAATGAAAATAAATGCTGAGAGAAGAATAAGAGTGTTATCTGATAAAATAAAATGTGAATAAAATAGAAAACTGAAAATGACTTCTTGAACTAAAAAGAGAAAGCCTCTCAAACGATAGTGTACAATAACTAATAAGGGCTAGGGTAACAAAGTTCCACCAGATCCCATTTGTAGTTTGTATTCTAATATTCTATTATAGTCTTGAGTCTTATCTCTCTCAAAATCTTGTTCTCAACTTCTCACTTTACTTTGATTTTCAAGTTTGATCAGTTTGTGAAAGTTTTGATGTGTTGCATATTACCTCTGTTAAGAGGGGTGTGTCCGATCAATTTTTACATAAAAATTCAATACAAAAGGTCAGGTCATCACTTGTTTCAATTTTTACAACAGCAGGTCAATTTTTACAATAGCTTCAGCAAAGGGGGGTGTTGCAACTGACCGCTCCCCCACAAATGGTCCCGGACTATTATTGGTTAGTTGAAATATAAAACCGTTTAAATGAAAATTTTTCAAAAACGTAGGGTATATATCTATCAATTCAATGATTAAAAGTAAAACCGAAGATGGTATAATATTATTAGTCGTTTATTTTTTCAATTTTAAAAACCAACCCTACAGCCTATTTTAATCGAAAATTTGAAGGAATACGAATATCTTATAGATTCGTTAGGTATACGTAATCAGTTGATTCCATATTTCACATGCGATTTTCGAAACCTTCAGCAACTATACATTCATGCAATAACCCGTGACCACTCCTAAAAAAATTTTCCGATCAATAAAAAGTGTTTTTAAAAAAAAAAAAATATTCTCTACTAAAGCGATGAGAAAAATTTTTCTCACATATTCGGATAAAGTAGGCTAGACTCGGAAAAAATAAGAAAACAACAAAATTAATGGCCTTTATCACGGCATGTAAAAAAATCTGAAAATTCCGTTATTTTTGCGTCGAGTTATTTACAATTTTCCATAATTTGTTTTGATTATAGTGAGTTCAAATTATCTAGAGATTCAATAATTCGTGGATCATGGTATTTGAGAAACACACTCCAGACGATAACCACGTTTAGAATCTCTTAAAAAGCCATATTAGGACGAACAATAGATACCTATAGGTAGACATGTCCTTCTATCAACTTAAATCCCAAAGTTTGGAATCAAGTAGGTACACGTGATTTTTAACAAAAAAAGAATCGTGGAAATTCTTACTCAAAGACGTGTGTTAAAAGTCGCAGAGAAGTTAACGAATTACGAAGGCTTTTTTAATATTAATTTCTACTTACGCATATTTACGACTCAATAAGTTATACTGGAGCAATGAATTTAAAAAATTATGTAAGCCTTCGTCGATTATCGAATAGAACTCGTGCGTGGTCAATTTGCGTCGAATGTATCGCTATAATATATTAATAATTTTAGATCAGTAGTGCGTTAAACTTGAAATTATTATCGTATTTTCGTCCTCGTTTAATGTTGAAAAAAAAAAAAAAATCAGAGGTCAATCACATTGAAAAGTATAATTTAAACACGAGGTGATAAGCGTGCTGAATACGTTGGTGTAAAGCTGCGACTAAGTGATGAATGTTTTCTACCCACTTGGCCATTTGAGAATAATAACGTTCTAGTGTTAGAATGTGGAACAAGTCACAAGCGCCTCAACTGAAAAATTATCGATTAACTCATCAGCAGATGCCTGGAAATTCACTGGAAAAACATTCAAAATCAAGTGCCGAATTGAGGTTCAGAGAGCTCCTTAAAATTCTGGCGACTTTTTAGAACGCCGCTGTCATATAATGCAGCATTGCTGATTGAAAATTAAGGAAATGAAAAGCAGCTAATTGAGAAACTTAATAAATGAGCGAAAACAGTTCAAAGTAACGCTAGAAATTGGCAGTGAGACAAAAGAATTTAAAAGATTCCATCATATCATATGCGACATAAATTCCAGTTCAAAATCAAATTAATTTCATTAAAATTATTCGCATCGGCTTGAGATATATACTACCTGATAATTTTATACCACCAGCAAAATACACAGAATTTAATAAAGCATTAGGTATTCCAAGCACATTTTTCATTATTTTTACGAGCAAAGGATTCGAAATTCAACGAATATTGAATTTAAAAACTTATTTTTATTTTCCACCTTCTTTAAAAATGAACCGGGAAGATGAATATTGCTGTTAATAGGCGAAACGAGAACAAACTTCTTTCTTTTTTTGAAATACAATTTCAAGGCACGACAGGACGACTGGAATTGCTGACTCAGAACTCAAGGGCTTTTCTTTTCTGCGAATGTTTGAGAATATTCTAGGAAATAACCACCACGTGTTCAGTTGAAGCAGCAGAACTTTGGTTTCGGTAAATTATTTTAAAGAGAGAAAAGCTAATTTATACTTTACCAAGCTTTTATTTTCAGCCCCAGGCGACCCAAGAATTTATTAGCGGGGCTAAGCCCACTTTAGACTCATAAAAGTTATGTTTCCGTTCGAAAGATCATTCAAAATATTGCTATTGGCGTTCCAAGCAGTGATGTAGCGAAAAAAGTAGCCAAGGGGTCTCAGACTTTTTCATAAAACGTCCTTCAAACCACTACTTAGAACCAAAAAAATTAGCAAAAAGTATTAACTATAATTTATTGCAACATGCTAGCAATTCTGTTGCGGATCGGCCGGAAGGTATTTCTAAAAAATTTATTTTTTAGATTTTGAAATAGATAATTGTTTTTAAATGGGCTCGTACAAGGTGAAGACTTGGCAGCTATTAAAATGTGTACCACATTAAATATTTCAGTCCACTCAGCATGTACTGAAGCGCTTTTGAAGCATCTTTTTTTACGTTTTCAAAACCTGTTACTTTTACATCTCCGTTCACGTCTCCTTTTTCTTTTACATTTTTTTTTTATCTCTTTTTTGCAGGTTTTCAAAACTTTCTATTTTTATATCTTCTTTTATAACTCCATTTACATCTCATTTTACATAATATGTCATTTCATATCTCTTCTTACATATCATTAGGTCCAAAATTTTACTAAAGAAATGATTGTTCCTAGAATTGGAGATTAATATGACATTGAAATGCTTAATTTTTTACCAATAGCTACGAAATTTGGGACAAATATTTACAATGATATAGGTATTCTAACATGCTATCAGTTTTGATGAGGATTGGCTTGATGGTACTTCCGATATGTCCAATTTAATTTCTAAGATATGGTTCTAAAATACATAATTTTCAATCAATGACTACAAAATCAAACTCAATCATTTGTTTTATGATCTAAGGTATATTACTTGAACTAGTAAAAAACAATGATTTCTGGTTAGATATGAAGGCACTAAATAGGCAACCACTGTGTACCTACTACCTATATGACGTACTTTCAACTACTTTTATGTACCCTATTTTCGTAAATTTAAGGGATGACCCTTATCAATTTACTCTAAATTGATGAACTTAAGCAAAATATTAGAAGCACGCAGCAAGTACACACTAGTTGCCCACTTTTATGCCGCCATGTCTTTACGTTAAAAATTACATCGGGCTTATGGAGCTTTATTGGTCCAGTCCTATTTAGTCAAAGCTAATAGTAAGTTATGACTCGTTGCTAATTTATTTTAGTTATAATTGGCTGATTTTAAATAAAAAAGCATCCCGAAGTCAAAATTAGCTTACATGCTGAAACACTCGAATTCACAATGAAGTTCTAGAAGAAATTTGGTTAACCCGCAAACTTCGCAAAAAATATGTTTTATCTCTTTAGTTCGACTGTCCTCCTTGGTCCTTGAATTTTTAATAAAAAATTTTCGCTCAAACAAATAAAAGAAAAAAATGGTCAACTCGACAGAAACTCGTATACATCCCATCAAATATTGCATACCTATAAACACCGTAACAAATTTGGTAAATTTGAGTTTCTTGTAAATATCACGGAAAAAGATATGGTAAATAGTTACCTACTCGTTTTATTAAGATTACGCACGCATCAATATACAAAAAACTAAATTTTAAAATTGTTAAAATTTTTTGCTGTTAATCTGAAAGAATTTTAAAATTTAAATACCGGTTTATGTTACCACATTCAAAAATTTTAGGGCAAAATATGTATCGTTCGTTAAACATAAGTGCTTTAAGAAATATAGTGGGTACCCGAATTTCAACTAACAAAACAAGATTTGTGATTAGTGAGAAATACTATATTTTGCACCGTTTCAAAATATGATAGTGCCAATTCGAAAAATAATATGGGATAGACGAAAGTAAAAATTTAAAATAAAATAGAAATAAATATTGAATAAAATCCATTCACTGTAATTAACTCATCGCATTAATGAACAAAAAAAACTGCATTATTGAAGAATGCACTTCCTCAATAATTTTTTAATTTATGTTAGAAAGAAAATGATAGACTTTTCCCACTTTGTAAGTCGATACATAGGTATGGTTTGAAAAATGCAAATGGTTTCAATAATTTCCAGTGGGAAATGCAGCGCATTAATTTTATATCGAGCTACAAAGTATATGAGAGTGGTGTCTAAAGTCATCACCATTTAGTGAAATACATCCGACAGAAGTGTGTGAAAAAAAAAAAGTGAAAAAAAAGTTTTTAATAACCTTTGGTTATTTGTTAATGACCGATTTAAGGTTTACGTAAGCTTTGATTTTTATCAACAATTAATTTAGGATACATCCATCTACACTAAAAATGAAAGAAATTAGGGACTATTGGGAAGTAGAGGCTCCACAAGGAGCACTAAATTCGCCTCGTATTAAGACAGGATGAAAACAGGACAGTGTATTTTTTTATAAGAAAAGAAGAGTTTTAATTGATTTTCTGAGAATTAGAAAGACTGTAGGGGATTCATGATAGCTTGAGAAGTTCCCAATTTTTGAATCAGCATCACTTTGAAATTAACGAACTATCTTTATCTGAGCACCGAGCAAGAGTTGTATTACATTTAATACATTGATTCACTGACAACCAACCTTTTAATTAAAAAATTTTTCTATGGATTTTTATCAGAAGTTTTTACTACATTACAAATTTATAAGTTTAATTAAATATTTTTTCCGTCATACAATCGTACTTAATGTTACAAAAAAAAAAAAAAAAGTAAAAATGTACCGCTGATACGAGCGTAATTCAATACCTTTAAATTAGCTCGACAAATAAGATAAATTACGAATATTTATCTTTTATTAGAATTTCACTTTAATTATTAAACACGTTTATACTTCAACTTATTACTATTTCTTAATATTAATGATGCCTGAAGTCCATAGCATCAAGTATGGACCCTAACGTTTCTACTCGACTTCAAGTTCAGGAATGAACATGTCTTCAAAATAAAGACATGACATTACCTTCGTTTTCTTTGTTTCAATCAAAAGATGGCCGACCAAAAAAGGTGGTGTGACACGGAACATCCGCCAAATATGATGACACTTCATTGTCAGCATATCTGGTGGTGTCCGTTTGTGAGAAGCTAGGTAAAAATATAGACAGCTATTATTCCGAGAATTAGGAATAATAGTGTTGTCTATAATTTATTTGACACGTTTTTATAGACAAACTGAATCGTCTGCAAAAATGGGACAGAACAAAGGTCCCTGGGCAAAAGAAAGCCCAAAGCTTCTGCTTCGCTAAATTTTGTGTTCCTGAAAGCTTACTATTTTAATCTATTATATCTTTAATTCTAGTCATAATACAATATTATTTTTTTCTTACAAATATCCCTTAATTTTACGTTGCGGAATTGATCATCGCCTAAAAATATAAAATTTGTCATTTGAGCATAAAAATTTATTTTGCAAATGGACTTAATTGAAATAATTTGGCATAATCAAATTTATTATGCTTTTTAATGCTAATTTGTTATATCTTAACATAAAAATGACCATTAACAATGTATTGCTCCCAATGCCAGATCATTTATTTGGTTGTGCGCATTGACAGCAACACAATTTATTTTTAAGTTTATGTAAACCAATATGGTTACTATGAGTGTTAATAAACTACACCAACCAATTAGTAGTAAATGTACCGTGTTTAATATGTCCTAGTATCCTAGGTCTGGAATTTTCAGTTCTGCTGATTTTAATCTTTCTTCAAGTTTATGAATTGGAGTTATTGATGAAAAGTAAGGTATGTTGTCATGCCATTTACTATTGTAGGCATTAGACATGTTTGGGAATTTGAAAAATTGGCGAAGACCATAATCAAGTTCCATGAATTGGTATTTCGTCCAAACTAGCGGTAGGTGATGTTCAATGAGGATGTCTTTTTCTGGTTCATTTATACATGGGAATCCTGCCGGGATGATTGTTTCTGCATTGTTTTCTTTCTGTAACTGTTAGATTTCTACTGCACATGGAACTGTTAGTATAGTCGCTCCCGGCCACGAGTCGTTAATAGTTATACTGGTACTTGTTTTTGTTATGGTATTGACTGATATCAATGGATTTTTAGCATTGGTTAAGGCAAATTGGTTCATTTCAATTTGTTTGATTACAATTTCTCCATGATTTAATTCGCATCTGAATGTGCATTTCTTTATTATTTCTTCATATTTCATTCCTTGAAATAATGCTCTCGCACAATTTCCTTTATTATTGGTTGTGTGGTCTTGTGGAATAAAGCATAAGAGACTATGTTTGCCACAAAGATCAATGTCTGTTCCAGTTATGATTCTTATTGATCCATCAAATTTGTTGTGGGATAATATCGAGGGTTCTTGATCCCAAGAGCAAATTTTATTGTCATGTGTTCGAAATGCTAATGGAATAAAATTGTAAAGTTCATATTTGGCATGAAGGTTCTGAAGTGGAATTTTGATTTCAATTTCTATTTTGTTTCCTGTCACGTAACAATTGACTAGTTTTGTTCTGTAGTAAGACTGGATTGATTTGTCGTCTAGTACTACTGCAAAATTTGATTTTTCTGTGATTTTCTTGATTTTTAGTATATCTTCTTTTAAAGTTGTTTCGTTAACAATTGCAGCTGGGAGATGGTTATTTTTGCATGAAAGGAATAGGTGGCTAAGTTTAGCATTTTCAGTGACTAAACTAGTGTGAAGAGTTTGAGCTGTGTCGAAGATGAGTTCTCTTCTAGCTTCTATAATTATTTCGTTATTTTGGTTTTGAATGGCGTCTTTTAATGCTTGAACGTTTTCTTTTAAAATTTTAGAGTTGTCGAATTCTATCTTTTCAAAATTTTTAATGTCATTTGTGACATTTAATAATTCTGCATGGCTTTCTATTAGAGATTCTCGAAGTTTTTCATATTGGGATTTTAAATTTTTCTCGTTTTCTATGAAATCGTTGCCTTGAGATAGTGTCATGACATTGCAACACCATGTGTCAAAGTCACCAAGGACTTATATTCTACGTTTAATTTGTTTTCAAGGTTCTCTGTCAAATTCTTTGATTATTGCTTCGTTTATTAGCTGAATATCCGTAATTAAATCTAAGATTTTCAACATGTTTTTTTTATTTCTTCGAGCCATTCGGGTGTTTCTATGTTCTGTCTTCTTGGAATTTTCAGGCTATAGACTATGGGAATTGTTTTCTCATAAGCCTTACTGAATTTGTTTAATTCAAAATATGCTCCTGACGATGCACTAATTTTTGTTTTTAAGCTTGTGTTCTCGGTTTTGTGTGCGATTATGGTGATTGTAATGAAAACGATAACGGCAAGTTTTATCATTATGTGTTCTGAAATCATTACAAATCACATGAAATTTTGCTGTTAGATGCAGTATTACATTTGTCGGTACATTGTTTAGTTGTTATCTGTTGAGAGAAAATATTTATAAGTTGTAAAATGTATATAGATGCACAATATTTCCTTGATTTCTATTTCTTTCTCATAAAAATATACATATGTGCGGAAATTACACCATCTGTGTTAGTGTGGGACTCTGGAATTCGATTCGCACTATTACCATCGAGGGTAGGCCTTGGGAGATGGCAGACTCCAGTATATTTTGATTGTTCAGCAAGAATTCATCTTGCTTTACAACTCGGATATATATGGAGGTATCGCAGTCTTCTCGGTGTATTCGATATGTTGGTTTGCTTTGATTTTCTTCGTCCTCGTCCTTCTTTAGATTTGTAGTTAATGTTCCTATTAGTCGTAATTTCCTTCTTTTGTATATATTTTATTTTTTGTTTAGTTCGTTATTTAAGTTTAGTGAACGTTGAAAGACATTTTCTTTACGATTTGGACGAGAAGTTGAGTTTAGATATGGATCGTGCTAGTGAGTAAGTTCTTCAGGATGCACCTCTGTATCCGACTCCAGCGGAATTACGCGCTCTGCCCAAAATTATGGTGCCTGACATGGGGATTGTTAAGACGATGGAAAGTTTCATACTCACACAGACATCTCTTCCGTATTTTTGTTGTTGGTCGCCGCATTGTCCATGTCTGTTTAATGGCGTGATTGGGCTTTGGAAGATTTTTAAAGCCACTCACTCATTTCTGGCAGCGGATTATGGTCCAAAGGGAGTGGACACGTACCAAAAAAATTTTCCTGGCGACTCACTGAATACTTCATTCGGATTGTGGAGGCATGTGTTGCCTCAGAGTTTGTGCGAGTGTTGTTTGCAGTCCATGGTACAACTCGCCTCGCAGTTCAGCTTCCTCTTCCCAGAGGCAAGTTTGTGGAGGTGGGAAGAATCCATGGTTTGTTTTTCAACACATGATGTGAATCCGTCCGACATCACTGGTTATGCTGTTGGTTTGAACTTACTGACTGCTATAATTATGGCAATGCAACCTTTAAATTTTAGTGCTAAAGTTCGTTTCCTGATTACCAATACTGCAAATGCCAATACGATTATGGATAGGTCCCAATTTCAGTATTTGGTTAACTATCTTGTTCGCTTTTATCAACGAAAAATCGTGATTAATGACACTCCTCATTACATTGAGGTTTTGTGAAAATGACCATATCTCACAATCGTCGTATTTTGCGTGGGGCGAGTCCAAGAAGTGAGCCGACCTCTGGACCGAGTAAAATGGTCGTGTCCAATAGGCGCATGTTTTTGGTTCCTCATCAGCAGTTCAGGCGTCGGTCAGTTTCTCCGGAACCCGCACCTGCCAATCATCTGGAAGGTGAAGAGCAAGGTGAAGTAAAGCCAGACGCTGGAGAGGCTTTTGCTCATGATGCACAGGATGATTGGTAATCGATGAGTAAAAAAAAATTTTCATTTTTGAGGGGAGAAAATATGCATGTAAATGGTCCTTACAATATATATAAAATTATCTATAATTGTTACTGTGGGTGTGTGTATGTGTGTACACGACACCACACAAATACCAATACAGGTCGGTTGCGTGTATACGAAGTTGTACGTGTGTGGGCCGAGCCCAGTAAACAATTTTAGCTGCACAGACAAAATGTACAGCCGTGAGTACAAAAAGATAGTTCGTGGGTTTTACCCCACTGCCCCGCTAAGTGGTCGACGAGTGTGTAATACACACTCGTTCGTCATCGACCACCCGTTGCCACAGTTACGAATTAAATTACAAGGGTTATAATACAATGTTTCGAGTGGTGGTTCGGAGTATCTTTTCACGCATTCCTCCAAACTTAACTCACTCGGTTTCTTGATATCTTGGGGAATAGGTTGAATAGGTAGAGAAAAAGGTTGTGTTATACTTTTTCCCTCATCACACCTATTGAACAATTTGATTTCTTTAATATGTTGTTTTTGCGTAATCGATTGAATTTTTCGTAAGGTTATTCTTCTTTTTTTGGGGTCTTTTAACTCAAATTTCTTTTTCCATTCTGAACAATCTTTCCCTTTTAATAAAGCTTCGTCTGTAAATTTTACTTTTTTATTGTTTTTATTTTTATTGCAAGATTTCTTTAAAATTCCTTTTCTTGGTCTTCCTCTCGGATATATGACAATGATTTTAATTTCATCCTCTGATTCATTTTCCTTAAGGTTCTTTTCTTTCTTTGGTCTACCTCTTTTTCTTTTCAGGTTAGACTCAGGAATATCTTCTGCATTTTCCGAGTTATCAGATATAATATCTTCAATGTTCGATGGTAAATTAGCATTAGAACGAGCATTATAAGGCATAAGTCTTCTTATATGAACTGTATCGTCTATACTATTTCCATCCTCAGAAGTTATGCGAATTACATAGTTTAAATCTGAAATTTTTCTTACTATTCTATATGGTCCTAGAAATTTTGGTTTACCTTTTCCGTAATTTATCGGTGCTTTCAAGAGAACTAATTCATTAGTTTCATAAGAAATTTCTTTTCTTCCTTTATTACAGCGTTCTGAATATTTAATTGCATTCTTTTTATCGAAATTTGGAATTGTTTTTCAAATTCTGTCTGCTTCACTTATCTGTTCCTCTCTTGTTTTATTGATAAGTGGTGATGGAATTTTTAAATTTATAGGGGGTTCTCCTTTATAACCGTGCATTAGATAAAACAGATCGTGATTATTTAAACCTTCAATCGATGTCATATTATAGGTCAAGGCTACGTTATGCACGTGGTCTGGCCATTCTTCGCTATCAGTACTTTCATATTTTGCTAACATTGTTTTTATCATTCCGTTCATTTTCTCTACTTGTTCTTGAGTTTGCGGTGAATATGATGTAGAGTAGAATATTTTAATACCGTTATTTTTACAATAATTTTGCGTGTATTCGTTCGAAAAATGAGTTTTGTTATCACACGTAATCTTCGTCGGTTTTCCGTAATAACGTACAATTGCTTTTAAGAATTTAATTACCAAATGTGCGTTTGGTTGGGTTACTGCTTTGGTCCAACAATATTTTGTTGCCTTATTTATTCCCACTATGACAAATTTCTTTTCATTATTTGTGTTAAATTTTCCTATAAAATCAATTTGGATATGTGCAAGTGGTATGCATTCTTCAGGATTAATTGGTTTTAAATGTCCATATTTTTCGTTAACATTTTCATTAATTCGGCATTGATGACACGAACGTACATGCCTCGAGACTATTTTAGGCATTTACGTATAGTAGTATCGAGCACGCATTTTGGCAAGAGTTTTACAAATTCCAAAATGTCCTCCCCTGCTTTGAATCTCATGACATATATTTAGTACTTGAGGTATGAGGGAGTAAGGAATTACTGGTACTGCATAGTGATATTCAGAGTAATCATTGTGTTTCCATAAAATTCCATTTTCATCAAGAAAAAATGGATTCAGGTTGCGTGATCTTCTCATTTTTAAGCTTTTCCTTAACTCTTTTTCGTTGCCACCTTCTAAAATTTTTATTATGATTCCCCAATATTTGTCTTCACGTTGTAAATCCCATAAATTGTGGATTTCCGGATCTGTGATGTTAATTGGGTTTTCTATTTTGGAATTTTCTGAAAGTTTGGAAAGGTGAGAAGTTGAGGACGTATCCAAGTATTCAGATTCTTCTGGATTATCGGATTGGATGGAACTTTGATCGTCTTTCGCTTTCTAGGTCTAAGTTTTCTTTTTTTTTTTTTCATGCTGTGTGTTATTGCTTTGACTTTTTTCTCTTGTTTAATAACATTAGGAGGATCAGGTGTTCCTTCTGGTATTATGAATTGACCATTTCGAAATTCTGCGTAATTGTTTTCTTCTTCTTCTTCTAGACGAGATAGATAATTAGCAATTTTGTTATTTTCACCTTTTATGTGTCTGATTTTGAACATAAATTCTCCTAATTTTGAGATTAGTCTGTTTAACCTAGCATTTGGTTTTTTCATGCGACTTTGGTATGTCAAATGTTCATGATATGTAAAAATATTAAATTCTTTGTAAACTAAAAATTCTCTGAAATATTTGCAAGTTTCAGTGATAGCCAACATTTCCAAATCAAAAGAACATAAATGTTGTTGATTTTTAGGAATTTTCTTCGAGAAAAATCCTATAGGGTGTGGCTCTTTCATTTTTCTGTCTATTTGCATTATTACTACTCCTATGGCTGTTTTTGATGCGTCCACTTCGACGTATGTTTCAGCATCAGGATTGTAGATTGTAAGAATTGGGTCTGAAGTGATTAATTCTTTTATTTTGTCAAAAGCTTTTTGTTCTTCGTTATTCCATGCTATTTTATTATTTGGTTTAACATTTTCTTTTCTTGTTAAATCTGTTAATGGTGCTGTGATTTGCGAAAAGTTTTTTGATCATTTTGCTATAGTAATTCGCTAAACCAATAAATCTACATAGTTGACGTAATGTTTTAAGTGGTTGAGCTTCACGAATTGATTTAATGTTTTTATCTAACGGTTCTAATTTATTATATGAAATTTTATGACCTAGATATTCGATACTTTCATTGAAAAAACTACATTTGACTTCCCCAGTGGTTACCAAGGAGTGGGTAATTTTCTTCTTCAGACAAATTCTCATACAAATTTTTAGGATTGTTTTCAAATTCCAAAATATTATCTTCGGTTTTTGAGTCTAATATATCTGGGAGTGATGCACTCGTACTTTCACTTTTTTCAGACATTTGCGAAAGTTGAGAAATTTTACATTTTACAATATTATTTACGATATCAGTAATAGTTTCAAATTTTTCTGAATTAATAGAAGATAAATTTATAATTTGCTTACAGTTGGATGACGGATAGTTTACTGTAGTCTCTTGTAGTTTACCGTTAGTTTCGTTTGGATTGACACTGTTGGTAAGTGGTATCTTGTTCTCTGCGTTGTGGTTTTGGATACCTATTGTGCTGATTTTATTTCTTTTTGATTTCAGGAATCGGATATGAGCCTTCGGTCTATTTTTAAGTTTATTTTTAGATTTGTTTTTTGTTATTAATTTATTTTTAAGCGAACTATTTTTATTTGTCTTAATCAAATGTTTGCGGTCCTCTGCAATAAAGATTTGATTTCATAGACGTTTGTTTAGTTTTGTTTTAAATATTTGAATTAATTTAGCCACGGTTTGTTTTAATATTACGCGAAAGTATTTGTTCCAGCAAAATTGAATTGTTCGCGAGAGGTTTAAAATATTTTTCACACGAGTGGAGAATATTTTTATTTTAGAAAAAGCAAAATTTAATTTAAAAAAAGTTTTTAATGATTTTTAAATTTTACTTCTGAAGGGTTTTTTTGTTCGGTCGCCAATTTGTTGCGAGTGTAATTCAATACCTTTAAATTAGCTCAACAAATAAGATAAATTACGAATATTTATCTTTTATTAGAATTTCACTTTAATTATTAAACACGTTTATACTTCAACTTATTACTATTTCTTAATATTAATGATGCCTGAAGTCCATAGCATCAAGTATGGACCCTAACGTTTCTACTCGATTTCAAGTTCAGGAATGACCATGTCTTCAAAATAAAGACATGACATTACCTTCGTTTTCTTTGTTTCAATCAAAAGATGGCCGACCAAAAAAGGTGGTGTGACACGGAACATCCGCCAAATATGATGACACTTCATTGTCAGCATATCTGGTGGTGTCCGTTTGTGAGAAGCTAGGTAAAAATATAGACAGCTATTATTCCAAGAATTAGGAATATTAGTTGTCTATAATTTGTTCGACACGTTTTTGTAGATGAACTGAATCGTCTGCAAAAACAGGATGGAACAACCGCCCTTATAAAATGTGCCGCCCGGCACAGTTGTACCCTTTGCAGCCCCCTAAATCCAACCCTGTATTCACCGCTTTTTCAATTTCCAAAAAAAAAATTCAATTTTAATTTTTTTTTTGTTTCTGTTGTATATTTAAAATGGCTAATATAAGTTTTGGCTATTCTGAAATCTCATTCAAAACAATATATAATACAGGTTTTTTTTTAGAAACACAGATATTTTCCACACTGAAGTAGAAGTAATTAATCAACGTTTTACATGTCTTTAGACAAGTTTTTGTATTTTCTATCTTTTAAAAATAGCAATTGATGATACAACGAAAAATTTCAATTATTCTTCTTTACAAGGGCACCAAAACAAACACCCACCCATACATTTTTATTAATAGTAATTTAAATAAAATTCATCAAATTGATGATATCTTCATTATTCCATTTTTATATCCATATACATTATTCATACTTGAACCTACGTACTAATATTTCCTTTTTTTTTCTTTCTTGTTTTTCTTTCGTAAGTAGGCCTAATCAAACTGAGGCATTCTTTTTTCATGAAAATTCTTTCGTAATTCAGCAAATTCTCTAACGAACCCTTCTAAATTATTGACTGAACTTCACGTTTTACTAATAAAATTATCGTTCGTGCATTATGCCCTAACCCGTCATCCAAACAATTTTCAAAAATTCATTAGGTATAAGGGGAAAGAACAGGGACCTTCAACATAAGAATTATATAGTTAGTAATGAGCTCATTGTTTGCGCTGCAGGCGCAGCACACTCAGCAAGTTTTTCAAAACAATTTTTGATTCGCAAATTTCAAGTTCATAGGCTATTACAGGTAGGTACTTAATTTTTGTTTGTTTGTTCGCCAGAAATGAATCTTTTTTTTTTCCCAATTCAATGTTTTTTGAGGGGACACTCCCCAGATTTTTCATGGGCTCATCGCTGGAATTAGTAACCCAAAGCCAATACGCACGTAAAGGTCAAAGCAGTCTCTCAAGTGCGCCTAATAAGTAACCTATCATTCTTATATACACCTTTACATGTCCACCAATACGAATAGTAAGAATTCGGAATATCAATCAATTATAATAAAGAAAATATTTTTTCATCAAATAAAACAAGTAACCTTTAACAGGCATTCTCATTGATCAGCCACATTTCGACTATAATATGTTCTAAAAAAGTTGGAAATCTAATAAAAATGTTATTACTGTGAAGCGAAAAAAAAAAGTAATAATAAGTATAAGTAAAATATAAATAAATAATAATACAATAATATCACACATTATTAAAAGAGGCTATACCGTTGAAACTTTGTCGTTTCACATTTCTCCAAATGTCCACGGGCAGTGCTAACTTAAATGAATGCGTGGACATTTTCCATCGTTAAAAGGATCTCACATTTGAAAATTGGGGCCGTCGTCCTGGTAAAATTTTCTAAACATTGACATTAGAGATAAATATTTGCTTTATTCAACATTCCTGAATGAAATTGAAAATAAAATTAAAACAAACAAAGTTACTCATTTATTCAAAGTAAACCAAAATAAAATATTACATGTTTCATCGCTAACCGCTTTCTGAATCATTCGACAAACTGAATTTGAAATGTAGTACCTATTGTTGTTTTAAAACCTGAGAAGTATCATAAGTGAAATTCATAATTTCGAATGTTGGGAAGAAACCTCACGGCTACTGAATGGCTTTTACATTCTTATTTTTTCTTTGGCCAAATTTTATTCCACTGAGAATTTCATTTGGGCTTAATGGGCCACTGACGTGCCTATTAAACGCATTACTGTAAGCAGGCGAGGATCCACGGTGTAAAGTGGGTAATTTCCCACTAAACGCCAAAAAAAAATGAAAGAACAAAATGAAAGTATGATACAGAATCTAGGTAGAAATCATACAAATTTGTTGAAAAGTTAGAAAAAGCTCAACGCCACAAAATTAGTATTCCCCTCATAAAAAAAAAACTGAATCTGCTATACTGACTCTAGATAAAAGGAGAGGAGGAATTAAGAAAGTTCCTAGATTTCAACCTTCGAATTTAGTTTGCAAAAAAAATAAAAAATTTATTTTTCTTTCTACTGTTTGGAAAAGCTAACACAATGAGTACCTAACTACGAGCAAGATTTTTGAAAATCTCCCTGCAAACAAAAATATCTAACAGAAAAAGTAAAATTCGGTTGGCTATTTAACCAATGCTTTGACAAATACTTAATGTAGTCCATCCAAGAAATCAAAGCAAACTACAATGTAGGTAGCTCTCATTATGATTCAACGTATTGATCAAATGAGGAAATATTTATAACAAGATGTAGCACTTTAGAAGCCAATAGAGTGCAGATAAAAACGAAAATCTCTCTCATCGGTTTATTTTAAATATTAAAAAGGGCGAAAAATAGACTTTACAAAAAAAAAAAAAATTAATAGCGCACGATACCTTGAGAAAAATATGATGTATGGTGAATATATACCGGGTGATTCAGTTTACCACGCACTATAGGGGATATTCCTATGGTGCCTGTTAAAATGACTTACACGGGTTAAATGAAACAGACGAGGTGAAAATAAATGCACCATCGAGAATATAACAAAAATAAACATTTTTTTTGATAAAATTTATATTTATTAAAATTAAACTATTTTTAACAAGAATTTTAAATATTGAAATAATCTTAAAAAATTTTAATTAATTATTTCTATCCCTTCATTAAATCACAAATTTAGAAACCAAATGGTGAATTTATTTTCACCTCATCTGTATCATTTAACCAGTGTGAGTCATTTTAACAGCACCATAGGGGATTTTTCTGTAATGTGTGTTAAACTGAATCATCAGATATAGGTAGTTCATTAAAAGAACTTCAGACATATTTTTCCACACAGGCCTCTATCCTACACATCCAAAACATGGAGAGTAAAAAATTCAAAAAATTTAACTTCAAAACTTTGAATGACAGCTTTTTACCGTCGTGACTCTTGGGAGATAGATTGAGATATTAAGAATAAAAAAATTCTCATTTTAACAATCGTTTATTCGTTTCTTTGAAATACTTTAATGGTTAATAATTGAACCAGGATAAACGAAACCATTCGAAATCATTAAAACTATATGATATTTTAAGGGTATGAATTTTCCAGTCCACAAAGGAATGTTAAATCAACTGAAAAAATGAGGTGTATAAATGGGAGTACATAATTATGAGTATTACACAAAGTATCAAGTATTTCACAATAAAAAAATGTCACCTATATATAAAAAAAATAAAATCAAACGCAACATAATTCAGTGTAACAGGTGAAAAAAACCGATAGATAAATACATTTTACACAAAAAAAAAAATCCCTATAATTATATTAGCCCGAAAAATTAATATAAACAGTCATAAAAGTCAAATAAAAAATGAAAATAAATATTGGCAATCAGGAATCTGTGTATTAAAATTTTTGGTATTCATTGAACTAAGAGGGCTTTTTTTGCTTTTGATGGCTGTCTCCTTTTGTCATTTTGTCATAGAGGTATACTCATTGTCTCAAGTGGTACTTTCATCTCCTTGCACTTGATCCATACCAACAGAATAATGTGCATTAATTTTTTTTATGATGAAGGGGCGAGTGCATGTTACATGGTCAGAATTAAACTTCTATTTTCCATATTTCCACATGCCAGTTACAGAAATCCTCAAATGTCTTCCATTTCACCTTGTCATATTAAAATTTGTTCGGACGTTTTAGTGTGATTGGTGTCTGCAATTTTGAAGAAGAATTAAAATACTAAGTGCAGTTGCATGCGTCATGTTGAAGCACTGGCACTTTCTGAGCCACTCTATTAATGTTTTAACTGTGAAAAATTAGGCTATGTTCATTATGACTGATATCTGATCAGGTTAAATGTTATAACTGTAATTAGAAAAATATTGTAGGATTCAGAAAACAAATTTGGCAGAGACTTTTGGTAGTGCTGCTATCTTACCATTGCTAGTTTCAAGTTAAGAAATTATAAAAACCTATCAACAATTATTCATATCTTTAACTAAAATATCGATTTATCGATATTTTATCACTTAAAACTACTTTTCCAGAGATGAACACTAAACTTCTTTCAGACCAGATCCCATACAATAACTATCTTTTGTAAAAATTTTAGCTATATCTGTTTAGTAGTTTTCTCAAAATCATAAACAAAATATTTTTCCAGAAATTTTTCTTTTCCAGTTTTCTCGGAAACTACTGAATTAATACACACCAAACTTCTAAGAAACTTTCACTATTATAAAAAAAAGTCTGTTATGAAAATTTCAATCCAATCTCCTTTGTCATTTTCTCAAAATCCCAGAAAAACAACTTTTCCAGGAATTTTTTGTTTTCCAATTTTCTCAGAAACTAATAAAAAGATAGGCAAAAAACTTTTTTCAAACCTCCTCCAATATAAGAACTGTCTCTTGTTAAAATTTCAGCCCTATCCACCTATTATTTTTCTCAAAACAGTGAACACAAAATTTTGGGAGATACATACATGTATATCTATACTAATATATAGAGGAAAATTTGGAAAATTGTTTTGAAAAGATGGTATCAATTGTTTTCTTTTCTCTTGAAACAGATAATTTTCATTATCTCCACCCTTAACCCTTTCATGAGGTCAATTTGAATTCCCATTTGCAAGCAAACTGAGTAAAAACTCTGTAAATTTGATACATCGACAACCACAAAGCACTTTTGAGCAAGTCCTATAGAGGTAATGGAAAGATATCAAAAAGTTTGTATGCCCAGGGTGGTAAAAAAGTTAGTTACAGCCTTGTTGATGATGATGATGATGATGGTCGAAAATCTTTGTCACATTTTTGTACCACAGCGCATATAGAGAGTTAGACATCTCTTTAGCTGTATGTCTCTGATGTAGCCAGGTACCCATACTCACTGATAAGGGTAGGTACTACGCGGCTAATGTTAACCCATACAGTAATTTCAGCAGATTCTAGTTATTATGAATTGTTTTTGAAGAGGATTAGTTTCCCACCTAAAATTGACTGAGCTAGGTATAAAATGTTTTGGAAATGGAATTGATGATTACATCATGCGAACTACGAACCAAGTTAACTGCAGTTTGCCTATATGCTCTGCAGTGAAACCTACTGCAGTTTATATACAGCACTTCATTGCACGCAAGACACTGAGGTCACTAAGCAGCTCCGGAGGGGTCCTCCACAACACTACTGGAATGGATTTTAGCAAAAAATATAACGAATGGATTCTTGCAAACACTCTCACTAAGAGTAAGAGAAACAATTAATGACTTATGCTAGCTTTCGGAAACAATTAAATCTGATTTTTATCAAACCCTTTCACTTGAAAATAGATGGACTCATTTCACCGAATCAGTTTTACGAATTACTAACTGACGCTGACCAATTTATGCTGAACTCAAGTTTCAAATATATAATAATTTATCAACTTCGCACGCTCAGGAAAAAAACAACTAAGTATATGGGGTGCCGATATGATAAAAACTTTCCAATATTGGCGAAACCAGAGAGGATATTCATTTCATATTGTTAGATGAATTCTCATTGAACATTCATAAGTTTCCAATCACGTTGGGAGTGCATGATGAGAAAATTATCGCAATAATTAATAACTATGAAAATTTTTTCCATAGCACGTGTTTTGTTCGATCATAACGTTTTTCACCTTCAATAAAGAAAAACGCTGCTAAAAATAAATTAATAAAACAAAATGAACTGATAAAGATAAGAAATACTCACGGGTCACATCACAGGATTCATATGAGCGGCCTTTTTAAAAAGTTCAGCAGATTAGTCGTAAAAAATTTTTGCAATAAGATCTATTAAATTATTAAAGAAAACACCAACACATTCACCTTCATATGGAATAAAATACACGGTCAAGTTATGTTAAAGGAAAATGTAAAGATGGTCAAGCGAATACAGACAAAAAAATGGTTTTAGTTTTTCATCAACGGTGCTTCCTCAATTCATTTTTCTAAATTCTCCCAAATAATCTAAAATTGTCAGTGTTGCCTTTAATAGAACGAAAAATGTAAATCTTATTTTTATTTTAAAATAATTAACCTTGACAATAAATAAATAAATAGCTCTGTTTGATAGGATTACACTAATTTGCATTAACCTACATTAGTGGAATCGCCCTCCTGGTGTAGTTTAATGTAAGTTAGTGTAGTCCTATCAAATAGAGCTATTGTCAATTCTTAAGAATTTTTTTTTTCTTATCACTACAAAATCATAAATTTTCCAACTTTTTAACCAATTAAAAATTTTTGAGGACTAATTTTTCCCATATGACTATGACTCCGGACGAGAGCTAACATTAATAGGTGCCCCGTATATAAACGGATACTTTTATTCCTTCACCCGCCATATAACAGGAATCTAAAAAGATGCAGAAAATCTCAATTTTGACATTCTTGTAATAATCGATGAAATGACCGAAGTCAATACGTTCTCTTAATCATGTTTTTATTCTAGAATTACGCTATCACTGAAATCAAAATCTGATAACACCAATATTTGAACGGATGGACAAATCTGAAGCAGCATAGTAAAATTCTATTTTAAAGATTTATTAACCGAATGAAAGAAATAGAGAACTAAAAATATGACAAAAATTTTGTGCATTGATGCCTTAAATTATCAATTTTGAAAAAAATCGGTTGGAGGACTTGAAATATCTGCTCGCTCGTTAAGTCTATAGACTACTGAAATTAGAAAGCTGATTGAAATCGCATTTTTCTTATGACATTATTAATGCTCCAACATTGTTACGAGGTTCAAATCTTGAAATAAAAACCGATGTTCTATTGTTGGAACATGCAAGCATGTTGAATCCTACGTATTATTGAAAAACATCATTTGATAATTAATAAGAAAGAAAGAAAGAAAGAAAGAAAATAAACATTACTATTAATGTAATTACACATGTAAAATAAATAAAAACACAAAATTTGATACAAAAATGTATGTAACATGTAAGCCACAAAAATGAAAGTATATAAACACTTAATTTAATAATTATATGTATAAATGGCAAGAGCGTTCGATTAATATTTAAAATAAAAAAAATTTAAACGAATTAATAAGAAAAAAAATTCTGTTCTTGACAAAAAATGTAATACGTAACTATAAATGAATGAACGAATTAACAAGAATGAACAAAAATATTTAAAAATTGCAGTCATTAAATATCGAATAACGCTGCATATATTTAATTGACCAAGAAATATACCAAAAACAAACAAATTATATAAATAATACACAAAGCGATAAATGCGAATTAAACATGAATTTGATTATTGTACGTTAAGCTAAACACGTTTTTATACGTAATATAATATGGTGTTAATCTTCTACTGAATGGTCATCGGACCAGGTTTCAATTCCAAAAATTGAAATGGTACATGTATCAAATTATGATTACTGTGTTCAACCACAAGATGTCCCCGTTTGTCTGATGCGCCGACAACCACCACTGTGTCTCCCTTCAAAAGGGTGGGATGGCTACCATTACCTGTTTCTTCTGTAAAGCAAGAAAACATGCCTAATTTGTTGCATTTTTACCGAAATATAAATGAAAAATGGCGTTACAACAGTGGAGCGGTTGCTGCAAGGCGCCTGGCAGAGAGAGGTGTAGAATTTTTGAGCGAAAACAATAAATGAACTAATGAAATGCGGGTAAAGTAAAAAAAAACAAAAAATTAAATGGGGATAAGGCCCCAAGGTTATGTTTGTCCTAAGATGCTCCAAACCTGGTTACGTGAGTGAAGGAAAAAATTTCGAAACTATACGTCGACTTTTCAAATCAAATATGCGCTTTAAAGGCCAGAAATAGAAAGATCAAAGTTTGTGTTTGTACTTCATATCAGAGAATCCAAAACGATAAAATTGGTAATTTTAAATAGAGGTATAAATAATTATGTTTACAGAAAATATACGTCAACAGCGAGCGCTTGAACACGTAGATACTGGATTTTTATTAATAATGAAGAGGGAAGAGGAGAAAGCTTTACCGACAAGGTTGAAAAGCATAAAAATTATGAAAAAACATCCAAGGTCATAAGTATACGAAAAAGTTAGAGAGTAACTAGTCGAGGTCGATTTGGGGAGAAAAAAATTAAGCGTTATCGCTGAACAAACACAATTTTGAAGAGTTGATCTCGAAAATAAATTTAAACCGAACTTTTTCTTTCAACGTTGTCATATCACCTAGGAATTGTGTCGATTCTAATACGATTACACAATTAGCTGATTCTTCGAACAATTAATAGTACTTTATTTAATAATTCAGAAAAAAAATTTACCTTTCAGATATTCTCCTCCACAAAACAATTTGAAAGCATGGTCGAAAGTTGTTTTCAAAATCAGGTTTTAATAATTGTTTTTCACTCCGAAATGGGTTTCCACCACCCAGTCAAATTTTTGAGAGAATGTACACAATATCTCAACACCAAAATATCTTCGTTTTGAAGAATAAAATGCAACTTGAAAGACGTCTAATGCGAATTAAGCTGAACGAAAAATCGTGGAACAAAAGTGTTGAGAGATCATCGATTTGTTGGAGTAAAAATATTTATAAACCGGTCGGTTCTATAAGGAGAGGGTTTAGAACCAAATCCCCGCTCTCAATTACGCCACTGACATACTGTCAAGAATAAGCAAAAACATTCCAGCCGAACCCAAAGGTTTTTTCTGCGCATCAAGAAAATTTTTTTAGTTCTACAACTAGCAGTTATTTAGTAAAATGATTGATTTGTTTTATCAAAAATTCCAGTTAGAATAAATTTGTTGGAGGGGTACATTAAACACAACCCCAGTAACTCTATCTGACTACGTCCACGATTGTATCAGGCAAAAAGTAAAACAAATATGAATGTAAGTAACTTTTTGCAAAATTAATAAAGAACGATACTGATGGAATGAGGGCTCCCTGAATTTCTTTTTTTTTCTTTACTGAAGTTTTGAAATTTTTAGAAGTGACATTACCTGGGAAGGGCTTTTTCATAGTTCTGATCTGCGGGTAACCAAATTTCTTGTTTCCTGTTACTGTGTACGGCCGACTAGGAGGAACAGGTGGAGGTCGTTCCTGTAAATAACATGGAAAAAAAAATCGAATTTGTACACCCCTCATAATTCGTCTACGCTAGTAAACATACTACAATAATAACTTACCAAATCCAAACCAAATAAATTACACGTTTGCTGTATCACCTTCGCATCGCATTTTTCGTTCGGATCTGGCGGAGGAGTACCAGCTATTGGTTGTGGACGGGGTCGTGTAAGGGTTGCTCCACCGCACGTACCTCCATTCATGTGCACTATACTATTGAGATTGTTTACTGGAGCAATATTCGATACCGTTCTCTGGGACAAACCACTTCCAATGACATGGCCTACGGAAAAAAAGGAAATAAATCGCTTTGTTGTAAAACAATTCGTTAGAGTTGATGAAGGTTCAGTGATTCTGAGGGGCCTGCAAGAACTTCTTTCAACGGGGACAAACATCCAATTTTCAACTCAGCTTTTGACTCGAAATTTCAGCATTAAGTTTTAATTTTCAAAAACTATAATAAAGTTCAAAACTGAAATTTAATTTTGGTAGAGTGGCCCTTTAATTAAAAAAAAAAAAAATTTTTTTACCAATTAAGGTTCTCACATTATGAGTTAATGTTTATGTGTAAAACACCTCTGTCAGAAATTTGACTTTATCACTCTCGAGAATACGTAGCACAACATCATGGTTCGTCACCAGCAATGATACAAACAGCCTTAACAATCCACTTAGGGCGCGAATAAAGCTCCGTACACCAGAAAAACAATACTTACTGGGTGTGGCGGATGACTGATGAAGAAGTGTGCATTTGAGAGACGGCCATTTTTTCCTGGCATGCCAACCGCGCCATACAGACTGAATGACGACTGCAGCTCGGAAGCGGGTTTCATTTCGTAAAAGTTCTAAGTTTTGTCGTATACCTTCGCTGTTGACCGAAAAATTCAAAATTATTTAGAAAAATATGATAAAATTCGTAGTGTCTGATAAGTCGGGGGTACACAACAAAGTGTGCGAGCGTTCACTCTCCCGGCACGGAAGAAAAAAGTCTCAATACAATGAACTAATTCTTACCCCCATTTTCCTCCTCACCGCATTCCCATCCCACTTTTCTAGCACGTACTGCACTCTATTGAATATTACAGGTAGCTTCATTTCCCCACCACGGGGTTTTCATTATCACAAGACACGTAATTCGAGTTCAGCGCAATTTATTCAAGCATTTTGAAGATACGTTGCTATCTGATCCCAACGAGTACTGGTCGATAAATTATTAACCAACATCGAAAATTTTTATAACCTCATACGCTCGTAGCTCCTTACATTTTGAAGGACACTACGTAAAGGCCTAACTAATTACTCGATGGGCTGAAAAATAAAATTTATTCGTATAAAGAACATCGAAATTTTTCTTATGCAACATAAGAATATCCCTTTGAGAGAGACAGACAGAAAAACTATGAAAATATTAATTTCGTCTCATGATTGAAGAGATAAAATACCAACGACATCGTAAAAAAAATTTGTAATTATATAGTACCTAATGTTTTACCAAATGTTGCCACGAACAATACGACTTATTGAATACGAGCTTAATAGCTGAATAATAAATTACTGTGTGATTTTTCATAAATTTTATCGTGAATTTTTAAATTTCATGGCGCCTTATAAAAACAAAATGCATTTTTCAAACTGTAAATAAATTTTCTGCCTTCGGAAGAAAGGAATCTATTTAAATAAAAGTTTGAGGACTTATTTCACAATTCGGAACATTCTTTCAAAATTTTTGTAGGAAAATTTCATAAAAATACTCTGTTTTTTGTTATTTTTTTCTAATTTTCCATTAATTCTTTTTCTTTGAGGACGAGAAAGAGAAAAGTATTTTACTAGAAAACTTAGTTTTAAAATTCGTCTGAATATTTTCGATAATCGCAAAATAGTACATCGCACGGTCACAAAAATTCAACTTTCAGCAGAACTATAGTAAAAATTAAAAACCAACAAAAAAAGTATCGAAAAATTATTTAATATTAGAAGTTTTATTCTTAGGATCTTTTCTCGTTACTTGGGGCTACTCCAGCATGAGAGTACAAGATCCCCAACTTAAAATATGTAACTAAAATGAACAGTATTTTTTGCACATCGAATGCTGTGAACTGGTGTGCATGCGTGTTTAGATATGTTTGAATGCGTATTGTAAAACGTTTTTAAATGATCATTCAGTCGAACGCACTGCGACCGAGGAAACAAAACAAAACAAAATGGATATGGAAAGACATGAAATAGGTGCATTTTGAAAAAGAGATGCGAGTCGTTTCTCGTGGATCTGAACAAGGATGAAAATGCATTTTTACAATGGTAGCTTCATAATTTTTTTTTTTCTTACAGGAAGAAGTAATTCACTAAAAATTTACGAACGCTACTGCAGTAACTAGATTATTTTAGTGCGAAATGTTTTTCAGAAACAAGACTGAGAACAATACTAATTTGATGGGTAGAAATCGATGCTTTTCAGAACCAACAAGTTTTTATTCTTAAAAAATGAACAATAAAGAAGATTCATAACAATACAAGAAAGTATTTTAATGAGAAACAGAACTAACAGATTTAATTTGGAACACAGAAAATGGTGACTGATTAGGTAGATAGGTACCGTACATTTTCTCGAACCGTTTTCAAGAATGTCACAATCTCATTTACTAAATTCAAGGGTAATCACTACGGATATTTGCAGGAGTTGGATGAGGAGTTTCAACTTTTTTCTTTTTTTTTTTTTTTTAAATAAAAAAACAGCCCACCTCACTTTAGCTCCCAATAAACCATAACAGCATAGAATACACGTTTTCCCTTGAAAAAAAAAAACCATTTCATCTGAAGTACCACTGTATGTTGAAGGCATATAGAGAAATTAATTTTTTCAACGTAAAAAAAAAGGAAACCTCAACCTCACCTAACCACTCACAATGGATTATTGTAACTGAATAATAGCTAAATTTAAATGTACCGATTATACTACTCATATTTTTGAAAGTGAATTAGACAATCACTCGTTCGTAGAGTAGGGTCAGATCAGACACGAACAGTACAGTGAATCAGAAAAATTCTTTGGTTCTGAAAAGCATTGCTTCATGATCATAAATCATGTTAATAAAAGAACCCATGAACAAAGGTTGGTTCTAAAGAGCAACGCACCGATTATTTTCAACATCATTTGGAACAACATAATTATAGAATCAGAAAATAACTTTCTTTTTTCATCGTGCTACAGATAGTTTGCTTTTATTTTAAAATGAGGAAAATGTATGTGTTGAATAAATAAATCCGGCGCTCATTAAAAGCTCGTTCTGACTGATATATTTGTAAAAAAAATTTTTCACTCAGATTTACTATGAAATTTTCAACTTTCTATCCTACGTAGGTACGTAGGTATGTCGCCTATAATGAATGGCTCATGAGATTGATTACGATACGATTTTTTGTAAACTTCGATTTCCAATTTTGTCAAATTGGTCAGGTTTCTTTGTATACTCGCGTCACTAAAAATATAAACATTCCATGGCGGATTTAAATACGATAATGTCAAACTCACCTCAAGAAAATATGTCTTTTGCCTAGGGCCCAACTCATGCTGACCTCCGAGTTCTGCTGTTTCAGGTCGCATTTCTGCTCGTTACACTGTAAAATTAGTCGACAATCTTCGATAGCTCGTTCTTCGGCGCAACGAATTTTACAGGACGGTGCCAACATCCGATAACGAACATTGAACGCCTTAAACCGCATTCGATGTGGATAACCTGCGCCACGAGCGATAAGAATAAAACAAATTATAACAATATTATAAATAATTACTATACGATAAGGAAAATTCTTCATTTTTCGCAAACAAAATGCTTTATATCTTGGCCAAATAAAACAAAACTTTCTACAGACTATAAAGCTGCATTAAAATCTCATAATTACAATATAAAACTTCGTTTTCATAAATTTATAACAAAACAAGTGTAAGAAATGTCATACCGTAATTAAAATTCTTAATCGAATTAACTAATTTTTAAAATTAATATGCTCAACGCGTTTCAACCTATCTTCACTTAATTATTAACTTTTTTGGGCTTCGAACACGCGATTTAGAGTTTGTTATTTTCCCCTTTTTCTTCTTATTTTAAATTACAGTATAATACACTTCATATCCGAATGAATTACAATTAAGGCTAGTTTAAACTCACTTTTTCTATTCCCTTGTCTTAATCTGTATTCCGTAAAGTTGGGAAATTTCAAATTTTAGAGAATAAATCAAAAAAAATAGTATAAACCATAACACTGTTTTTACTTTTAATCAAATTTTCAGGTGTTATGTTAACGAAAATAAAGAGTGAGTTTAAATCGTTCTTTACAACATGAAGAATAATTTGAACACAGAAGTTTAATCTCAAATAGAAAAAAAAAAAAACATGCAAACCAAAACTAAAATTAGTTTCATAATATTTTCTAATAAAAACAAAAAACATGAAAGATTCATTTTTAGGCATACGGACAAGACAAAAAAGTCAAAGTTTACTCAGACTTCATGCAAACTTGCCAGAAAAAGGTGTAAAAATGAAACAAAAAAAAAATTCTAATTTCAATACAAATATCAAAATATTTCCATATTTTTCCTCGTGTAATTGAAATTGTACAAAATAGTACGAAAAAATAAAAGCCATCGACGAACTCACGGAAAAAATGGTCATAACACAAGTACCAGAGTACCAGAGTACCAGAGTAGATAGCCTTCACTTGCTTCAAAGTGAAAAAGAGAATTTTAACTTTTTAATTGGGAGTAACTAGCTCGCTTGACAAGATCAAAATTTTTTAAGAATTAAGAATGTACATGCGGTGACCCAAAAGTAAAATCCAAAGAATTTCAGCTCTCCAAAATTTATTTGACATTTTCATTTTAACATGGTAAGGCATTTTAAAAAATTGTGCTGAAATTGAGCCCCTCCCAACATTTCACCAAAGACCTTTGGTAGAACTTTACCCAGGTTACAGTCAAAATCTAGAATAAAATTTGAAAATTTGGTTCATTTTTTTTTCTGCTTGGATGTTACTCGTACGTCACTGTACGTACTAGCATAGCAAATGTTAAATTTTACGTATGTTGAGGGGAGAGGGCGGGTAGTGTAAGTTGAACAAGTACACAAATGACAATATACATCAGTCTTTAAAAAATGAAACTATTAAAGCTTTCAGAAATTCTTTGGTAATAGGTATAAATTATTGTGAAATCAAGGTTCAAAATTTGTAAAAGAAACAATTAGTTTATGATATAGGCTACTGACTTGACTTTTCCAGATACAATTTTTCTTTCCTTTCCAACATATTTAAACTCGTCTAACTAACATTACCTAGTTTTAAAGAAAATTTAGCTCAAAATGAAATTTTTTGAAATTTTCAAAATTCTAACCGCACTCTTTTTTCTTAGGCCAAATGGAAGAGTTCTAATGAGAGCTTTCCAAACACACTGATCACCCAATTCCATTCTTGCACTGACTATTCACTCACTCAATTTTGTTTTGTTTCCTTGCACTAGTTCTGGAAAAAGTTGTCTACTCAATTAATACAAGATTTTCCGAAATCAAACAACATCAAAATAGCCTGGGACCAAAAAATTTTAAAAATTGACGAACTGTAATTTGAGAATTATTATTTGACAAAAAATACTGTATGCTGCTCCATATTCGATTAATATTAAGGGAAAAAATAAATGTTCTGAAATATAAACCTTACATCCTCGATAAAATATTAATGCAATTAGCATTACTTCCACTCTCTTGATAAACGAGAAATTTTTACTGAAGTGTGTCCGATTTCGGATGCATAAAATTAATGACAGGGAGAGTACAAAAAACCTACCTCCAGCCATCAAATTAACTGTCTCCAAAATCTGCAAAGAACGTATCTGCTTCATAACAGCTCCGCGATCAAAAACCAACGGCGTTTCGGTGTTATTGGCTTTGATGCAACGCACAAAATGTGGTTTGGCGTGAACCAGTGATCGTAATAAATTATCCAGCCTCGTATGAAAGTCTTGAGTGAGTGTCGACACAGGTTCGTCTCCATTTAATCTGCACGAAATTTCAGATGAATATAAAAATTTCCTTTGTAGCATGGATGATGGATACATTTTTGTTTTGAAATAACTTTAATGCTTACAGATCAGAATGTGACGTAGGTGAGATTCGAAAACTTATGCCTCGAGGAACCATATCTGATGAATACAGGGCTTTTAATTCACTTCCAAATAAGTGCGTAGCGAAGCCAAAATTACACGTTTGTTTATGAAAGACGCACACTAGATCATCTGGAACCACATCTTTGTTCGTATCTGCAAAGGGAAACAACGAAATAATCAAAACATACGTTTCGACGAAATAATATGAGCTCCAAAATATCTGGTGGGTACGGTCCTTTAAAGCTTTCTTATCACGTCGTTTTCCGGTACATTATCTGAATGACCAAACTATGGCCAAAAGTTCAGCTTTCGTTTAATTCAAAATCATTATTATTCGTATAAACATTACATCGTAGTAGAGACTACACTTAGACTCTCATGCAAAGTTCCAAAATCGTCATTTATTCAGAAAAATAGGCCAAAAAATTTACAGATGAAAATATATTTCGGTAATCCAGCGAATTTTGTTTGTAATCTATCGTATCGATTTCTGATACGAAAACCTACTTATAGAAAATTTATTACAATTTCTTTTAGAAAATCTTCAATTATATCGAGAAAAATGTTCATCAAAAAAAAGGTATCGAAATTTCATCAGTCTAAAACTGGTAAACATTATCTTATTTTCGTTCATAAAAATTTAGGTCACCCACAATGCTCCTCTATCCATACGTACCATTTTCAAGGGTAGAAAAAAATTACAAAACCAAAATTAAATTCAAAACATGAACTATAACAACATTGTTCTCCTACAGTTCCAACATCAAAACAACACCTGCCTAATTTTCCCAGACTCCAATTCATGACTCGCACTTCTTTTTTTTCTTTCTTTTTTTTTTCCAGTTTTAATTTTTCCCCACTATTATCCAATATGTTCGCCCCATTTGTTTTTCCAAACATATGTTCGCATAACCCCTACATGAACAGAATTTTTCTCTTTTATTCGAGTTTATATTCGATAAATATATCCAACGTTTTCTACCCCATCTCAACATCGTTAAAAAGGTCGATCAGTGTACTTTAGATTATGAAAAATGGATATTTATATCACTTTATAAGGAGTAAATTACCATAATACAGTAAAGGTATTTTCAAGAAAGAAAATTGAAAATTTTGTGTACGTTCAATCAGGCTTGATGAGAAAGGAGGGGAAGGAGAAATTTCCTCCTAGCCCGGTATTTTCTGAAAAAATAATTTTTTTTTTTTATTAGGCAGTGTTTAATTCTAATTTTTTGGAAAGCACATAAATTTTTCCCCCAGACTTGAATTGCCTCTCTACGGCCCTACGTTGAATTCGTCTGCAATGTAGAACTGGCAAAATCCAATATGGCAATTGCTGATTTTCGAATTGTGACGTCTTTGGAAAAAAACGAAAAAAACAACAATAACATCGAAATACAAGAATACAACTAAACAATAGCAAGATACCTTAAAAAAAATGATGATGCATTTATGATAATAGATGAGACAAATCATGGATTTTAGAAGCTCAATAATGAAGATTTTCGATAACTCACTACGAGTAAATTGTAATTAAACAATTAAACGAATATTCTGCGAGGTTATAAAACGAGAATCAATAATTTTTGTGTTATGACAATTTTCTTCCGGTGGCGAGACATTGAATAATAATGTCTTTCTTAGAACATGGCAATAGACTTTACTAATTCTTACAACAAACAGGGGTTATACATAGTAATTTCAGTTTCCCGATACATCTTCCTTCTTTCCGTGACAATAAATATCTACCACATCCATTGAACTATTTTTTGTCTGTCAAACCACAGATAATACATCGTACAAAATTATTCACCTAAAAAATCGCTGGCCTCGTATGATACTCTTCCTGCAAAGTGCTGAATACCGAACGATTGATTATCAACGGGTTTTGGTTCGAATAGCCTGGAGTTCCCTCGGTGCTGCGATTTCACTTTTGTAATGTATGATTCAGCTGAACCACGTATTGAACATTCTACGTCAAGCATACTAAGTAAACCAGTTCTCTGGAAAATAAAATAAATTAAATTAATGGCCAGATCAATCGATTTTTGAAAAGAAAAACTAAATAAGGTAAGCCTATTTAGTTTCAATCTGAAAACGATACTACTATCGATACTTGAAACAGAAGACTACTATCACTGAGAAAGTGTTTAGCTCATAAATTGTTTTCTCAACTCGAAACTGTCATCAAGTCACATTCTAACCACCCAGAATTTGGTATCCCCCTGGAAGTGCCACTGTTTTAACAACAAAGCTCCCATAACCCAATAGTGGGCGGTTCGCTCAGTCAACAAATTTAAATTATTGTAAAGCCTACTTCATGCAGAAGGCTTAGAAACCAAGTCTACGTACCAAAGACGATATCAAATCGATGCATGGCACATTATCTACATAATCAACTTCAACGTCGCAGTGTATACCCTCGTCCCGACACGATTCGATGCTGGATTTAAAGATATGCGTGTTGTAAAAATGTTGCATTGTTTCGGCGCACAAATTAATACACAAATGCTCCAAGAAGCTGGGCTGTAAAACGATATTTTTATTGTACACATACAGAAACCAATAGCTGTGATCTAATTAGATGTAAATTTTTTCGAAATTTCATCCCACCTTTGGCTCTTCAAATCCAAACATATCCAATATACCGATGGAGCCATCCGTGGCGTGTCGAACTGCGTTATTTAGGGCTGCCATTGATTTACTCGATTTAGAACCAGCAGTGCCAACAGTGGACGCATGCTGACTAGCAGCCTAATGGTAAAAAAAAAATTAACGTAGTGACAATCTAATTGTTTTTCATGAAATCAATCTGTAAGCCTGGTACTTACATCCGCTTGATTATGTACGGATTCGTTCGAATCGCTGCTCAGAGTGCCCAAAGTGGATCCTAATCGTTTCAGACTATTTGCTCTGCGTACAATAGTAGCAACAGTTCGACAGTATAACGCTTTAGCCAAGGAATCCCGCACCATATCTGACTGAAAATTAAGTCAAAACCAACAAGTTGTTTGAGTATGTACACATTTGACCATGACACAGTGCGCCAAAGCTGCAATTCAGTGAGTCAAAAGTCGAAACAAAAAAACATGATAGGCTCAGTTTCAACTAAGCCTCAAGCATTGGACTACAACACTTGCATACTGGGAACGGGGGAATATTTTGCGTCAGTTTCTAGAGAGTCGCTTTTTTCATGCCTTGGCAGTCGTGTCTCACTTTTTGTGTGACGGTCTTCCCACTATTCGAGTGATAAAAATTCCTCCATATACCCACCCAATCTGATTGACATGGTCCAACGTTAAAATTCTTTGCCTAAATGTAAAACATATGGTTGAATGGCATTACTCTTCTCAAAAAAAAAAAAAGAGTTCAACCATCTTCCCTGAACTCCTGACATCTAAAAAAGGAGATAGACGTAGTGGACACTGGAAATATTTTTGTGCACAAAAAAAAAAGTTTTTGTGGAGCAGTGCTTCCATTTGGAGAATTGAAAAGTGATTCAACTGAACAACTGCCCCGAAATACGTTCTTTGCAACCAAAACTACTCCCGACTGCATCACACCTCTGTACATAAATGTATAACTGAATTTCGATGGGCTAAAATTCAATTTTGGCCCACCAAGGGACATAATTACATGAGTAAGGTATGGATACGAGTCTTTCTTTGCAAAATTTCTACCTACCATATTCCCATCTGAGAATGATTTTACAAGCTGGCCTCTGGTATTATGCGTTCTTGACGTGATACCTCTGAGCAGTGACTGAGGAGGAACACCCAACAAAGTAGCTACAGCGTGCAATTCGTTTTCACCGACCACCGACACTTCGGAAATTACCGAGTTTTTTACGCAGTCAATTGCTTGGTGACTTTTACCCGTTTTGTTGATATCGACAAATTGCACGTTTCCCAGTAAGAGTACTGCGGCCAGTACCCTGACGACGTCCATGAACGGAATGCCAAGTACTCCTGCGAACATTGATAACGAGTTGCTGACTAAGCCATTTATTCACAACATCTCAAATTACAATTCACGATTTTTTACGTAATTAAATTTATAGATATACGTGAAATTATATAGCCTAGGTACTGGTTGTAACGATATTTTTCGCTAAGAATTGAATACATTTGAGCGTATTTATCAGATAATACTTCGCAACGTTTATTCGTTTCAATTTGAAAAAAAAAAAAAAAGTTTGTATTACATGGAGCACATTCTGCCTTACTTTCGTACTAATATGTTTTACATTTACAATTCGAAAGGATTTCTCAACTAAAATTTCACCTAATTTTTTAAGTATATTTAAAAATAATCTTCCACGAACACGAATACACACACAAGAGCAAAGATAAGGGGAGCGTCTTTGAGTCTAGACCACCTTAAATTCTAAAAAAAGTTTCACACAAAAAAAAGTTGGCTTTTTGCTGGTGGTGATGGTAGGACGTCGAGGGATGGAAAAGGAATGGTTGAGAAGATGTAGACCCTTTCTTACGATAGAGCTATCTACGACCTTGTGATACAAGAAAGAATACATTTTTTAGTTTACATTCATCACAGATTATATTGATATTGAAGAACTTTATCGAAACAACGCATCAAACAAGAAAAAAGTTCAATAGGCTACACTATACTCATCTAAAACTGCTAGTTGTCAGGAAAATAATTTAATAAAACAATTTTATTAGTATAAACTCCAATTCGAAAAATCATCCATTTAAATGATCTGATCAGAAATAAATAAAACCCATTGGTCCCCATTTAGAGTCACTGTTAGCAGCCTAAAAAGAGCGGAAATTTCCTAACATGTGAAATTTAGTAACTCAGATTGCTCAAAACAATGGAAAAATAAAAATAGTAAAATGGAGAAAAATCCTTCGCTTTAGATACTGTGGATCTAAAAAATATCCAGAAAATATGAGAACTAATTCGATTAAATGAAAATCCCGAAAATATAATACTGGAAAAATATACAAAACACTTTTTGAAGAAAAATTCGGAAATTTCCGACAATTTCACTTCGACTCAGTCAGCTTATTTGCTCCAATCCACAGCTTAGGATTTCTAGGACTTAGACCATGCCCCCAAACTAGCTAAAAAGGAGATGCCTTCAAGTTTTTCTCGATGTTTTTCTTAATTATCGAATTCTTTTTTAAATGAAAAATATCATGTACTTAATTTCGATTTTCAAATTTGCCAGTTTCGTCAAATTCTAATCAATCAATGTTGATTTTGGGTTCATGTGTTTAAGAGAACTTCAGAATAAATACCTAACATAACATTTTCCAACAATTCACTAGATAACTTAATTTCATTTCAAACAATTTCAAACTAAAAGTGGGAATACTTCACAGACATCGAATATTGAGCAATACAAACAGTCTACAACTTAAATTCCATCGAATTTGGCGTAATTTCACAATCCCAAAATAAGCAAGTACGTCAGATGATGCAAATATTCGCCGAACGAGTATTTACATACTTTGCATATTTTTTAAAACAATCGGAATATCGAGAAGTGACAATTACGAGCAATTGTCACGAACGTGCATTCCAACATCGTTGATTCCATCTATAATATGATGTATAGGTACACAATGATTATTATCACAACAATCTCCATGCGTATCATGCTGCTGCTAATGCCACTGATACAACACCCGAAATTAGTGCATATTAACGCTCATGAATATAAGTAATAGGAAGCAGCCACACCTGGTTTACTCTGTGGAATAGTGTAGGCAATATACAGTTTTACTACTGAAGAATATTATTGTGCGGGGAGGGTTAACAGTAAATAAAGTTACTGCATTATTCACGTATAAACCAATTTATTCTTTTCGAGGACCCAAAAGAAAACGATAAGAAGGGAGTATTCTGTCTGTAAACTGTTTTTTAAACCAACTTTTTCAATTTGTGACTCATAATTTATTTGAAAGCATTCTATTTCAAATTCCAACAGATCGAATTGATGGAAGTTTGAGTAGATATTCTATCTACGGTAGAGCTTCGATAGGGCAGGCTCCGTTGGCTCAGCCAACAAAATTCAACGCTTACTCTTAGAGCCAGAATTCACACTTTACACTTCCCGATATTTTCGATTCTTTACACAAACAAAAATAAAAAATAGCAATTTTGAATCTAGTAAGAATTTAATTTACCTAAATGTTTCAGGTATTTGGTGTTTTAATATTTTATAACAGCAAAAGCGAGTTTAAAAAAATATGTATGTGAGCATATTATCAAGACATTTCTTCGGAGCACCACTGCCAATTTATCAAACGATTCTAACGAAGGGAATTTGTACACAATGGATGAAATTATTCATAAATATTAAATAACTTTTTACTACTTTTCAGCAGTGATTAGTGAAAACTGCAGTCAATCTTTTCGTAAAGCGAAATTAGACAATCTACTTACCCAGACAAACTTTCCATGATTGAAATCTGGTCGAATCTTCAATTTCGTCGTGTTTCAAATCGCCGCATTTCAAATAATTCAAGTTATGCAAATTATATCCCTCCAGATTCAGTTTTACTGCAGTAAACAAAACCGAAAAATGTTCAGTTTCGAGTCAGAAAAAAAAAATTAAATGAATTTCAACTGGCTCGTCATAACTTCCATGAGTTCATTTTGTGTTGTAGCCTACATACCTCGCTCTTCAGAAGTCAGTCCGGCAAGCATCTGATAAAATATATGGTAATTTTTTTCATTTGGTAATGGTCGCACCACTCTGGATTGATCCAAAAAGTAACAGTGGATTTTGGTACGATACAATGCACCATCGGTTACTTGAACCTCAATAAAATGGCCCTAAAACAAAACAAAAATAAATTATTACAATCAAATAAGTGAGAAAATGCGCGTATAGGCTATTAGAAACTGATTCCATACGCGAGTTTATTAGCTACACAAATAACTTACAGCTCTTAAGCCAGGTAGAGACAGAAAACCAAAACTATATACTGTTGCAAATATGTTCTTTTTTTGAAGCCATTCTGCTTTTCAAAATTAAGGAATTTTTTGAGACAAAATTCCCTCAATGCGAATGGAAAAGAAGGAATACAGTGGGTGTGTGCATAGATGTACACACAATACCAAGAAGGCGGAGCGTGTTCTTCAGTGTAGATGTGTGTGTGAGCTTAGCTCAGTACTCAAATTTAGCTACGTAGATGAAATACATAGCCATAAGCACAAAAAGGTAGTTTGTGGACTTTAGTCCATTGGCCTGCTAAGTGATCGACGAGTGTGTAATACACTTATTTTCAACAATCATCCATTGCCACAAATACAATAAGGAAATGTATTGGTCTGGAGCCTATAATTATCTTATTAAAAACATATGGGGGGCCAAAAAAATTTTATTATTTTTTTTTACTCGTTGCTTCTGAAATTTGGGAAATTTGCATTTCTAGAACCCTCTGACGTATATTTATAACAAAATATTGCATAAATTTCTAAAATTTTGTAAGTGACGAAAAAAATTAAAATATTTTTAGGGGGGCAAAATTAATTTAGGGGGACCAGGTCCCCCTGCCCCTGGTAATTTGCACCTATGAAAGAAATACTCACAATTCGACTAGATTCACAATTTGAGGCAGTCTTAGCAGATCCGAGTGATCGAAGTACGGTGAATGCGGCGGCTAAATGCTTGAAAGCATCCGTTTCTGGTCCGCCTCCAGCTACATCAAATAACTGTCTTAGCAATAACATAGAAGCGTACGTTTTCCCTGAGCCACTAACACCTGTGAAAAAGAAAAATAATCAACAATATCAGTATTGTATTCAATTTTGAACTCTATAAAATATTTTTATTGCTCGGGCCCTTATAATAATGAATACATACCTACGTGGAAAAGGCATTTTCTATTTGTCACCGTTGGTTCTCACATTCATATCCTGCTGCCGTCAAAAATATATCCCCCACCCGCCATCAATTAAAATCAACAAACTATGCAGTTTACCACAACTTCTTACGAGTGTTTAGGTCCAACACTGGACACATCTTCAAAAACAAAGTAACCAACACTACTTTGCAATTTGTGCATACAATAGTACAATATTGTAGGTACTACCAAAACATGTAACTAATCACACGCGGGCAGTAACTGCATTCATTACACTCTTAATGACATTATAACGCTGCATTCACAGATACACTCTTGCACACTCTATACACTTGAAATCACATTAGTGGGTGTTATCTTGATAGGCTGACAGTATCCCATAAGGAAAACAAGAAATTTCTCTAAAAAAAAATATAATTGAAAAAGAAAGAATATTTCCTAATAAATTAGTGAGACCACCAAGAGAATAGGCTCATTCTAATTACTAACTTTCATACAGAAGTTGATTGAAAAAAAATTGATATTGAATTTTACAAGCAGTGCAAGAAACACCTCAAAAATGAAGATAAAAACGCTACTTTTTGCCTACGGCCAAATCCATTATTTCTAGAGACTATATGGGCAGTGTAAAAAATAAGTTGTTTCATGTATTTTGGATTAGCCTGGACATAATTTGATTTACACTTATGTATTTAGCATTACCTACGATATCTAGCTGACACAAACTTGTACTAGACATACATAAAACAAACCTAAATTACACGATATCAAACCGATATGGCATAAAATTTGAGAACTATCCACACTAAATCAATCCTAGTGGCTAGTGAATTTGCAAAAGCAAAAGCTAGACAGCGTGTACTGCGATACTGAATGCTGAATTGAGAAATTCATTTATATTTATCACCATATTTAATATAGTGCCAAGTTCGATTTCCCGTATTAAAATTAAAAAAAAAAATTTTTTATCAAGGTTGTGGTTCGAAAATACATTAATTTAATACTTTAATCTTCTCAAATTTTTTATCAATATACTCCGTTTGCAAACTAACTGGGTAAAAATGGGAAAAATGTTAACAATAAAATGTTCCCAAACCAGCCAGCCAATAATGGGCAATATAAAGTGTTCAATTTTTAAGTAGGTTTAATTTAGAAAATATACTTATTACGCTTGGTGTGGTATCAGCTTCTAGGGTTCGGGGTGGGTACGTTTTTCGTTTCATGATCTCAGGAAAATTTTGGCACTAATGACTCAAATTCATATTTATATAGATAGATAGATAGATAGATAGATAGATAGATAGATAGATAGATAGATAGATAGATAGATAGATAGATAGATAGATAGATAGATAGATAGATAGATAAATATAAGTCAATTTCTTGTTCCTATGGTACAGGTCGCAATTTTTGTGAGATAATCACGAAATTTGGTACCAACATTTGTACAAAGCCAAGGATCAGACCTACTGATTTTGCAGCGGATTAGCAGGACGGTGCTTCCCGTACCACCATTTTTGTTTTTATTTTGACTATAAAATGCTCAATTTTGCACCAATAGCCACGAAATTCGGAATAAATATTTATTTTAATTAATTGTAGTACACACAAAGGAAGACAGAAACAATGATGAGGAGAGACAGCTAGACTGAGAGATAGTTTTTTCTATTTTTACAACTTGAACCATAGGGGAGGAGGTGTCACACTTCACGTGGATTCTGGTACTCACCATTTCTCAAAAATACCATACAAAAAAAGTTCTAAGGATATGTGGCCCAGTAATTGACATTTTTTCCTAGTACACTCCCCAAAAAAATTCTTTCAATACGCTACTGTTCATACAATCATAATACACCATTAACGTGTATAAACTTACAAACAATTAATGTAACCGTCAAAATTTATAATTCTTTTTCTCGAAAACCTACTTTTTCTAGCGAGGCTTGCTGCGTTACTGTTTTTTTTATTCTTATCTGAAAATTTACAGGTGTTTGTGGTGTGTTCGGACACTCGAATATTTTGGAAGAACATGAATGATAAGTTTGATTTAGCCATCATTAGAAATAAAAATCTTTACAAGACTGAGACTATACCTGACTGACCGAGACTTGGTCTAAGATATCGGTTCGAATGCAAAAACGATACATATGTATCAAGAGTGATTTAAGCATTATTTATCTTAACAAAGTCAAACCTATATAATTATGATTATATATAGATATTATTGATAATATAAAAAATGTAAGAATTACTTAAGTATCATTCTTGCATTCGACCCGAAGGGTATGATACATCGCCCAGGCCAAGACCAGACTACCATAGTCTTGGTCTTAACTCCTTCAGTCTTGCTCTTGTTAATCACTGTAATCACAGGCTAAATGATTTCTGTATCGAAACTTTTTAACGAGCCCATAAAATGTACTGAAAACGAACACGATATGTCCTTATCGTAGTCAACTACTCTCTGAGCACTCTGCGCTTCGACTGGACAGTTTTTTGTTTTATTTGTTCGAATATTTTTATTCGTTTTACGCGTATACATGGCCTAGTGCACGGCGGCATACGTATTCTGCCTATGCCGCTCTAATAGAACGTTGAAAACTATTACCATAATTTACATTAACTTACCCGACAATATAATAGCTTGTGGATAACCAGTTTCCGATTGTTGTCTGACTGCATCCTCGACTACTTTTAATAATTTCGCATCCAGTGACACCGATCGCATACTAGTAAGAGTCAATGGATTTTTATTATCCGCGTACGGATTTACAGAAATAAGTATCGGTCCCACGTTGGTCTACGTAAACATTTTAAACAGAAGAAGAAAAATAAGAAGGAAAAAAAAAAACTACAATAATCTATTAGTTGTATTCACATATTATAGCCTACCTATATAGGTATACAATAATCGAAGCGTAAATATTTCCGCGCATTAAATAAATATTCATTAAAAGCGTATTATGAAAAGAGAAAGACGTTAGAAGGTGGTGATGGTGGTGGTAGGTGAGCCGTTTGGGAGAGATATATACTACCATTAGCAGTCAGCAGGCTCAACTCGAGCAAAATTATGGGTGCACGTACCCTGGGACTTTTTATTTATTGATTCATCGAGGATAAATTAACACACAATAAGGGAGTAACGGGCTGAGATTGGTACGCCTCGTATACCATATTCTTCCAGTCATACAGCAGTGCGACGACGAAACGGATGCAGCAGATATATTGGGTGCACGCAAAAGCCGAAGATGCGATAACATTATATATTATGCACCGACGAACGAATCGATTCGTCGCTTGCGTAACCGAAGGTAATCCATCTGAATTTTGACCATATTTTATGTAAAACAACTTTCACAGCGGGGACAATCGAAAGTTCGGAATTAAAAGTGTATTCACCCATAGACGGCAGCGAAATGATGTTCGAATATTCAAAATATGTCATTCAGAATGAAAATGAAGCGAACCTATCGTCACGATCACTGATCTCGTACAACATTTTGTATCGCTGAAAGCTCTGTTGCTTTCCAAACTGCGTTAATGTTCATTTCTCCCATTTCAATTATCTGCCGTAGCCAATACTAGCTATTTCAAAAAACGGTTAAACTTTTTTTCTAGTTAAACAAGATTTCGAACGAGACTTTCCTAATCGATCTACATACTGTGCAACGCGATTAGGCCGATTATCGATGTTAATTAATTTGATTAAAAACGACGTTTTAAAAGATAATCTTTTTTTTTTTTTTTGTCTTTAGCTTCATGCGATATAAATATTATTTCGTTTCGGAAGGTTGGCTGCAGTATTGGTATATTTTAAAATTGCATTAGTGAGTAGAAGAATAAAAGCTTGTAATTATAATAACCACTATCCCAATTTTTATTTGGGTGACTTTTAAATAATATGAGGTGCGTCACACCCCAGTGCAGATGATTTTTTCTTCATGACGTAACTACTTTTCATGCAAATGCAACTTTTGATAGTTCAGTGTTCTAAAATTGATTTACGCAAGCATGTTATGATTTCTACAATTTTTTACCTTCCCCCAACAAACATACCAAATTTTAAATAGGAAAATTAGTAATTTTTATTTTATTTGAGTGAAAAATCATACATTTATTTTATATCCCTACTAAGAAAAATTACAGCTTGCATTTTTTTCTCTCAGTTTTATTTTTGTTTCCTAGATATTTGCCCTTAAAAAAATATGAATTTTAAGAGGGGCGGATGAAAAACTTTTTTTTATTTCAAAAAAGAGGGAAATACTAGCATTAAAATATATTTTGGCGTAATAAGAGATTAAAAAAAAATTAATCAAATTTGGTTGTTCAGTCATGCCGAAGTATCTACTAAGTTCGGTGAATAATGGGTATTATTTTCATCAAGTTATCTACATATGCCAGTTAAATATAGAATTTTGAAAGTTAGAGGGTCCCAGTGTGGTATTTACGTCACAAAAAACATACGGTGTTTCGGGGTTAAACTACTAAAGATGATAGAAACAATTATATGGACAGTAGATTTATGCAAATTTTCTCTTCTTTTCAATGATACCAACCTCCCCTTACTAATTCAAGTAGCGGCTAAAGAATTATTAAGTGAATGATAAGAAGTTTCTAGAATCCAAAAAATGACAAATTTTCCATTATTTAGGTTTTTTTCGTTTATTCATTCCCAAATTGGTAAAAATTATTAGAAAATTATAAGGAAATTTTGTAAATTTTCTTCTCTTTCCAGCAATGCCAACTCCAGCTCTCTAGCTTGAATAGAGTCTGAGTAATCATTAAATGAAATATGAGAAGTTTGTTTCAAAATTGAAATGTTGTGTTCAATTTCAACTGACAAGGGGCACGAATACAACCATAAATATACACACAAAGACACATCAATGAAACTTACGATCTGAAGCCTGACGCTCTTAAATCTCGTGTAGTCCCTACGAAAAGCTAGGACGTTTGCAATCAAAAAACATGTTTTTATACATACCTTAGGGGCTGAATGAGGCATCATTTTGTTGGGGTATTGCGTGGTTGCATATATCCCGGAAATGAAAGCACCTGTTTTTTTTAGCTCAAATATCCACACACCTCAGCTTTGGTTATCTTCATGCTCACATTCAATTAGACTATCAAAATTTCGTCACATTAACCAACACCTGACAGTGTCGAAGATAATTTTTCTTGCAATGTAAATGTTACTGCAGTCATAATTTCGTACGTTTTTCTACTTTTCGTAACTCTTTATTTTTCAATTCATTTTTGACAGCTGTCGCAATCATCGCTGCCTCTAACTGTTTCAGATAAGTAGTTTTGAATTTTTTTTTAAAGTTTGTAGGAGACATCCAAGTTTCACTAACACAGGTCATATATCTATCGTGCCCGAGAGCGAGAGTACATACAAATAGTTACGCGCAATTAAAAAATCACTATTTTGAGCTTATAGAAGATTATGGGTTCTGGAGACGGTTTTATCTGATGGAATTGAGAAAATAAGCCAAATCAATAGCCATATTCTTACTACCACTGGATGGAACAGCCTTAAAGACATAAGCATGATCTGCTATGCCAAATCTAAAATCACTTTCGGCTTATACTCTTAATAACATATTTGCTTAATAAATTAAACTATCTTTTTCGAATTAAATGAGATAATTTATCAGTATTGTAAAACAATAATGAAATACTTACACAATACTGTTTTGAAGAAAACCTGGCAAGCAGGCATTTTAACACGGCGTCTTCCGTCAAAGGTCCTGGTAAATAAATCAAATCTTGAAGTTGGCCGTTATTTAAAGACGTTTTTGTTTGTCGATGGGTAAACGAATTTGATTTTTGGTCGCTAGGGTAGGATATGTGCTTTCCAATTTGATCACCTGCGAACATTAAGAAAACAACAGGTTTAATTTTTTCATAAAACTCTAGAACATGGAATTAAGAAATTTTCGTATGTCTAGATACTGAAATATTAAGACATAAATTTTATCAAGTAAAATACGATGTTCAATCCATTTAAGGCAACATTGGTTTTACTCGTCGATTATATTCAGCAGGTTTTCACTGGAAAATCTGCAATACAGAATTTTCTTCAGGGTAAGACTAACACTCGAGACTCGGTTGAGTTTTCGTTGCACGCGTCAAAAGAAACCTTCGATCATTTAGTACTGAATACCCAACAGCCGTGCAATCATTCTAAAGCCAAACAATGGATATCGGTTTACTTCAGGTGTGCAGTAGGTCTTTTTTCGTCTGTTTACAGTATCATTGTCCTGCGAATTTAATGCTCTATAAATATGTTGCTGTGAATCCAGTGAAATCGATTAAAAATCTTATCTACTTAACAGCTTTAGGTGAATATTGTTGGCATGGATTTGCGTGTTTACTTGGGTATCCAAGACTAAATGATCACAGAAAGAAATTCATTGATACCTAAAATTCAAGTTGGTTGGATGGGTACCTCCCTCCAATAACGTATAATGTACTTATAACAAATTCAAATATTCAACTTTTGAATTTCATGTAGTATGTGGCTTAAATTACGAATCATAACCACTCTGCTAACTGCAATGAAATCAAACATTTAGAAATTATCAAGTTCACTTAATATCGATTTATCAAACGAGTATTTACTTAATTTACAGTTTTCAGCGAGTGTTCGAAAAAAAACGTTCAGATAATGGTGATATTTAGTGAGATCCTGCTTTTCTAGTAAGATATTTCGCCGTTATAAAGTTATTAAGACTCAACTGAAGACTAACTGAAGAGATGATCACAAATTGCAAGTGAAATTTACAGTTACCGGATAAAACCCAGGTTCCCGTAAATGTCCTACGCTCAATCGTCGTTTTAATAACAAATCGCCAGCCAATGATAATAAAGATGTATCTCTAAGTCCGACATTTTGAGAAAAATGCCGTTGAAATCATTCAAAACTCAAAAAAAAACAAGTCAATCTCCTCGCCACAAGAATAAGTTCAACTAATACTCAATGATCTTTAACCTCAACAGCACAAGGCGTTAGAAATGTGTAATTCTGGAAAAATTGAAGCATTATAATATGATCGATTCTTCAAGAAAACATTAATTAATCGGTATAATATTGCATAATTTTGTACATAGCAATGGTGGATTTGAATTTTCAGTTTTTGGGCTCAAAAGAATATCAATTTTTATACCATGGAAGCAAAAAGTAGGTTTGTTTCGAATACAAGACATTAAAGAAAGTATTTGTACGTCAAATATTATTTCATGATCTTATGAACCCAGCACTTGCGCCCCGTCAGAGACCATTTACATCTACAATTCTGCACTTGGTCCCTCACCCGAATAGCCATCTCTCTAAGAATCCACGAGAATATACCATACATGAAATTTGTTATTATTCAAGAAATAAACCCGAAAATATGCATTTAGTTTGGTATAAGATCAGATGAGCTCCAACCAGAGGTAAATTAACTCAGGTTTAACTCATTGTTGCATGATAAGGCATGTAACTGTTTGAATATTACCAAGTCCCAACAAGTCAGAAGAAGTTTCTCACCATTCACCCACAAAATGACCAATACAAATAAATTTAAAGTAAATTGCATTCATTTCTAGGGAGTAAATTAAGGCTTTCATTTCATTTCCCAAACATACTTAGAATAAATGTTTTGCCTTTGTTGATAAATTTCTTCATTTTTACTAACAACGGATTTTATGCCAGAGTTTGGTAACCCATGACAAGGGAACATTTGAATAATCTTATAATCACATCTGTGGGTACAGGTTTGTGCGCATACCTCACCACCACAAATGTTAAAATGTGCTGTGTGTTCTGCATAAAATGACAAGTGTGTGTGAGCCAAGCTCAATATTAAAACTGGCAGTACTGACAAAGTACATCCATGAGTGCAAAAAGGTTGTTTGCAGAATTTATGTCCACTGGTTCGCTAGGTGATCGACCAGTGCGCAAGCACACTCGTTTGTCTCAATCACCTATCAACACATTTATCTTTAGATTAGAGTTAAACCTGGGTTTTGTAACTCTGGCCTAGTTTTACAATAGTAGTTTTGGCCATATTCAGCGTTTAAAGTTTAAACTACATTCAGTGTTAAAAGGTAGTTTTAAAATCAATAGAACAAAATTCAATCATCGTGAACCACAATTTATGAAGTTTACTATATGCCGTTAGATTTCTGCGAGTTAACTGCTAGTTTAAGTTTTTCATTGGTTGGTTTATCACGTGACTGTTATTACTGATGAATGAAAATTTATATGACTGCGAAGCATTACCTATCCAAGGGTGCACAGATGTACTCTTTTTAAGAGTATTTACTCTCTTTTTTGACAAAAAAAAAAAAAAAAAAAACTTTCTTCTGGACTAAAAGAAGCACTTTACTATCTTTTTGTTTTTTGCATACCACTATTAGTATTCAAATTTGTACCAAAAATAATTTATTCAATTTTCTATAGCTTCTTCTCTCAATTACAAATGTTTAAAAGAAAAAGAAATTTTAAAAATTACTTATACAGCTTTTTTTTTTCAAGTCAAATTTTAGTGACATACTCTTTCGCCTCAAAAAAATACTATGCACCCTGACCTATCCACTACTATCGATTATCGTGAATACTTATTAAGTATCATTTTATCAGTTATTTATTTATTTTATTTCGCAAGTCGACGTCCTAAATTACATTTTCACAGATAAAAAGGTAATATTTTATGGAACATGGATTCAGTTGAACCACAACTGATATGCAATATAGTAACACCAAACAAACTCTGAACCACGGATCGAGGTTCAGTTGAACCAGAGTTAAAACTGCTTATGTAAAACTAGCATTTAGGTTTCAACTCAAAATGTGGCAAAACTGGACCTTAGAAGTCGATATTTTTAGCAAACCAAAACTTGAATTTTCAATCTGGAGTTCACGCGACGTGCTCCTGAGGTCTCATACACGTGCCGCTACACCACACATCCACAGGTATCAATGTGCCAACGCTCTGCGACATCGTCGCATTCATCAAAGGATAGCATATATTATCGTCGCTGGTTATCGATAGATCATCGACGACACGATGATGATCACGTAGCAATAAAAACTATTCAAACGTCGCATTTAAAACCAACCGGCCTAAGGCTCGGAGGCCTAGAAGCGGCACCAGACGGTGTGTGTACAGGGGGACGAACGAATAATAAAATAAACAACACATTTCAATAAGGTGTTAGGCATCATACGCGGGGATACCACATACCTTCAGCATAAGAATACAGACTATCACGCAAGTACAATGTACCTATGTAAGTACATAAGAATGGATGAAGGACGAGAAGCTAACGCACTTACTTATATGAGGTACGGTATTCGGTAAATGTGGTGGAATTGGTATTTGATTTTTTGGTAATGTTGGCGGTAATACGTTGTTGCTTTGATTATGGCAAGTATTTATGGCGTTGATAACGTTGTTCGTGGTCGCATGCAACGTGGCCCCCGTCCCCGCCGCCGGATTAGGCTGCTCCACGGTGGGCGCGCTACCATTTTCTCCTTGCACTTGCAGCCGATTCTTCAACGTTAACAACTCGGAGCTGAGACTACGCAGTCTTTGTTGCAAGTGCACCGCTTCGTTCGACGAAGATGCATCTATAAAACAGAAGAAAACAGACAGACGAAAACATAAGATGAAATTTTCACTTTTGGATAACAGGAACGTAAAAAAAAAACTACACGAAGACGATATATACGTATATATATATGAACGGCACTCGAATATGGGGACAGAAAACACGTTAAACGTAAGATTAAATAAACGAAGACTGGTTTGTTCTTCCATGATGGCAGGTTGTTCTCATGGAAGGTATACAAAACTATCTTTTGGAATTAACTTGGCAGCACTAACAACAACAGCAACAAATTAAATAAATTAACCGGTGAATAAAAACGTTCGCATTTACTCGTGTGCATATATACTGGTTCGTACGGCACATAATGATTCGTCTAAGATACAGCTCTGATTGACGATAAGAAAACGAAATCGGTACATCATTAGTGTTTTTGGCTAGAAAAATAATAAATTTAGCAAAAAAAAAAAGTTGCAGAGAGCCAAGGAGGAAAGGTATCTAACAAACGTACGAAAAACCACTATTTTTTCACCTCTGACACACTTCATAGATGCGTGCGCAGAGCAAACAAAAATCAAGCGACATCAAAGTCGTGGCAAAGGTGAAGCTTCACTCCCCCCGCAGTACCAGCGTATTTCTTCAGCTTTCTTCCGCGTCATTTTGTCAACCTAAAATGTTTAAATAATTTTTTCATGACCAAAAAATAACACGATTTTTTCTGTATTTTTAAGTGGACACAGATCAATTATTAGAGGCTGCAAATTAAACAGTGTGAGAATTAAAACACTGCACAAGGCATGAAATTTAACGGTGGGTAGGAATAAAAAAAATGAAGAATACGCGTCAAACGAAAAATATGAAAAACCGATAACAGATAATATTTCAGAATGTATGAACGCATCGACCGGTAGGGACATCGTTTTGAATACAATTAAAAAAATTGAGATTATATCAATTAGCGTTTTCATTGTATGCGAAGAAAAAAAAAAGTTGTTTTAACGACGTCTCTGACCGAACAAAATTCAATTTTTGTTTTACAAGACTTGAAGATCGATTATCAAAAATGGTTTTCGTTGCAGTCGTCCTGGGTGGCACCTAGAGATATAGACGAACAAAAACATTTGCTTCGTAATAAACGTCTTGTTGAGTCACACCAGTCTCTGGGATTATATTTTGTAAATGTAATTAAATAAAAAACTCGCTTCCATTACGAAAAAAAAAAACAAAAAACAAAAAAACAAAAAAACAAAAAAACAAAAAAATATAGGTACATCATCGAAATAAATTAGCTCCATTTGATCGCATGATGTCGGCCTGATATTATTGTTGCTTTTAAATGGTTAAAAACTACAACAGGCAGAGAACATAAATGAAGATTAGACGTAGAAATAATAACAGAATATAATCAAGAAATCTTCGAATACGGCGATTACTACACAGCTACTAATAACACAAGCCAGCTTGATCAAATTGTCATTTTTGAATTTCTTTTTAGTGTTTCTCTCATAAGGTAGTGAGCATAGTAGACACCAGTACAGCACTGGCGGAAGGCCTTGGCTAAGGCATGCCACTTTGTATGTTGGCAACGGCAAGGTAAACTCTAGGAGGTGGGGCTTCGCCCCACCTGCTTTGTCCCCTCCGCTGCTGTCACCCCTAAAGTAGCATCCCATGGACCGGCCCCCTTGCATTTGCCTGAAAATATCCCACCACCTATGCAATGAGTGAACCTAATACTTGAGTGAATCTGGTATCTGAACTCATTAACTAAAAAACATGTCTAATCTAGAAATAATTATCAAAAGAGGTTGTGTTGTACCTATTTAGAACCACTTTTAGTGTTACACCATATGAAGGAATAATATTACGATATTCCTTGATTATTTATTATATTGAATTTAGTTGCCCACAGACTATTGTAGATCTTAACTTGGTATGAGACTAAAATATAAAGATACGATTATTATTTCAAACACTTTTACTTTGAGTTTAACAATTTCACACATAAGATCAAATATTGGGATAAGTAAGTACACGTAATACTTTAGAACATATAAAGAATTAAACTGAATTAACATAGCATTGAATGGGTTTATATACCCATTCAGGGTACATGGTGTATGTGACTGAATATGTTGAATAGACTAAGTAAAGTAGGGATTGTTACAATAGGGATTTGCTGATTCGCAATAATATTGAGGGACGGGTGTTTTTAGGTTGCTAACAGTGGCGATGGGATTTCACTGTTTGTGATGTTTCAGATGGGTAAATTGTATATTGTTTATGAAAAGTAGAATGGGATGTTTCGGTTAACATCGAGTACCTGTAATTTTGGTATTTGAAACAGTGTTAACGAATATTGTTCGTCATAATTAAAAATAAACGAAAATATACCGTTACATTAAAAACATTAAAAAAAATCAAGGAACCTAACAAACTATTACACAAATAAAATTTTTTTTTCAAAATTGTCATCCTTTTGAGATTTGAACCTGGCACTATTCAAGTGGCAAGCCAAACTTCTACCATAGTACCGTGGCAGATGGACAAAATGATGCCAATTACAACGTTATACTGACAAAAAATGTTACAATTAGTAATAACCTTATAATGACAATATGAGCAAGCTGATGGGAGACACTTGCCTAATATCACAATATTCTCATAATCTCATCATGAAAGGTATAACACGTATAATGTCCTGGATGATGGAAATTACTTGCAAAACACAGCAGCCACGTTCACCTTACCAATTCAGGTACCTGCATTTGACATGAAAGCAACAACTCTGTAGATTTGAAGTTGAACTTGAAAAGGCATCGAAATTTCGAGGATATTCACAAATTTGCTCGCAAGTAGCCATCGATAAAATGCAAAGAAAATCCTGTCATTCATTTGATGGACAGAGTGTTGAGCAAATACAATTAGTAATACCCCCGCTCAGACATCATATCGGTACATGAGACAAAAACTATTTGTTTTTTATTTTTTATGAAAATTCAGACAAATTAAAGTTCATTTTTATAAACCTATCTTATCTTATTTATAAAAGCCACTTCTGTAACGCTATCACGCGACCTTAATTACAGATATATTTTACCATGCGTTTATTTCACTTCCAGTTTAACTCTAAATAATTTTTTTTCTTCCTTTTGCACTAGATTAAATTTATAATTCGGACACATTTATAGTTTATCTAGGTTTGTGAATTATTGCTGTGTAGCAGCCTGTAGTTCTTTGTAGTATATAAGTACGTATAATAAAATTCAATCCTGATTTTCGTACATTTATCCGCGATTTTGGTAACAATTATAAAATTCAATTTTGAAAAAAACTTCTTTACTTACATCAAACAATTCCTAAGGCTCTATTTGAGCTACAGAGCTAGGTTGGTACTGTTGGAAAGAAGATCAAATTTTCTAGAATTTTCAATGAAAAATAATTTTTTTATTGTCGTCAAGTTTTTCAGAAATAAGCCATAAAAAATGACATATTAACGAAAAATCTATCATTTTTAGAATTGTAATTTATTTCAAAAACAAATGATGGAAGAAAAAAATCTCCAAGGCTGACTCCCCTCCTATTTCTTAAAGACAAATTAATTTAAACCAAACGAACTAATAGTCAGTTAATGGCGGAAGAAAATGCGATTAAAAAACACTTCACTTTTTCCATTGTTTTACGATTTTATTTTATTTTTTTTGGAAAAACCAATGGCAAATAAATTAATTTAGTTGTGGGTTTGAAACAATTTAAAGATTGTGATGTTGCAAAAATTCTGGATAAATAGGTACCTATACCAAAAATTGGATTCCAATGGGTAAGAAACTGTGCTTTTAGATGAAAACCCCATAAGGTCTTAAAGATGTGGGTTCAATTGCCCACAGCTACTTAAATATTTTGTTTTTTTCACTTTTTTTGCTATAACAGTGAAACAAAATAAAAAGAAAAAAAAGACTTGAATTAAAGAGTATGAAACATTTACGGTGAGAAAATTACACCCTATTGTCATTTTTTACTAGGTATTGTGCATTATTAAGAAAATTTTGACTCACAACTAGAAATGATCAAAAACTCATAGTTTATCTCATGCCTATAATCACTCTCACTATTACTAAAATCCTCACAAATATAGGCAAAGTAGCCGGAAGTGCCCACTGCTTTCCTCCTCCTTACCACCAATGTGTCGTGAATTTAAGCATACACTTCTAAGTAAAATGGTAACATTCGTATCTATTTGCTGCATGACTGCGGACGAAGCCACAGGTTAAAGCTATTAAACAATAAAATTTAATTAAAACATACTTATAATGAAATTTAAAATTTACCAAAACAAAACTAAGACTTTAATTTTTTTTTCTCAGTTTTCTAGCCCTATTCCTCCAACCAGCCACAAACCAAAATTCAGACACACTTCTTCCTTCACCCGACATTTTTGCACCTTTCTTTTTTTTTTTTTTTTTTTTTTTTTTAATTTAAAAAAATGATTTAATTACAAACAGTACCGAGCGAGCTTTAAACTCCACACGAAATCCTCGATATGATCACTCGTGTTAAAATAACCCTACCTGATAATTTCTTCAGGCATGCTTTAAATTCCAAACAACTAACATTCCAAATACTAATCACCAGAACACCATTTCGACAAACGGTTCAAAAAGACGTGACAGCGTCGGCTGGTGATAATGAACGAACATTTTAACACATATACTTATAGAAATAGGAGGCTGAAAAACAGTAAAGCCGGTACAGAAAAATAAAACCAGGAATTCGCGAGACGATTTCCGGACGCACACCAGAAAAGTCGTAACTGGAGAACGGATGAAAAAAAGCGGAAACATTCCACCGAGAGTTTTGCGAGGCTTTTCGAACCGGTTCTCTTTTTTCATGGACCATAGGCCTGACAAAAGTGTACGCAGGGTTATGTCGAAGAAAATGCACGCTACGATCGTAAAAATTTGTATATCAATAAAAAAATTCACGTTTTGAAAATAAAAGATAGGTAATGGAAACATAAAAAATAAAAATCGAATTCATAAAATTTTACGTATAAAGAGCCAGTAAAAATATTTCCATAATGGTCCGAAAAAAGAAATAAATAAATAGATAGCTCAGGTATTTCAAGCGTATGTATTAACTCAAATAGAAAGATATTATTAGCCTCGGTTGGCAAATTTTAAGTACGGTATCTAACTAGCTTTTTCTGCGAATAGTTTCATTTTTACAATTTTCAGTTGGTAGGTCCACGCATAATAATTTTTTTTTCATTGGTTTAAAATACTCAACGTTGTTGCTCAAAATGAGGTAGGTACTAAATACCGTTGAACAGCAGGAAAATAAATGTTTTTTTAAATTGTTATGCACCACATTTAACCTTACTTTATCCGCCATTTTAAAACATCTTCGTACGTATTTTGGACAATTCCAAACGTATTCTCACTACTCTCGAACATACCTATAGGCACCTGCCATCCTGCACACCCTTAAATTGATTTCATCTAAATATACGGCAAATCGAAAGTAATAAAATGAACATTTTACAACACGTTAAGGTTGACACTTTAAGGTGAATATTTTCCAATATTCTTCTAATAATACAAATATAGGTAAACATAGAAAAACAGTACATAAAAAAACTACTAAAGATTCCATCATTCAAATATCGAGTACATTCCTTATGGAATCTATTGTAATCCAAAATACGGTACACCTATTTACTGACGCCCTGTGTGTTCCAGTCACTCGATATTCGCCCCCAAAAAAACACAATTTGCGGAAATTCTTCCATTAAATCAAGAGTTTTGACAACCTCCCTTACCCACCTAAGGGAAGCCACCGTACTTCGTCTGCCAAAACCCCCAAATCTGAACCAACAAGCAATCTCAATTTCCAGAGAGAAATCACTTATTTGCTGGCTGTTATAGGATCAAGACCTCTGAAATCTAACTCACTTTTGGTCAAGGCATAAATGCCTATATCATTTTCTCATCGTGAAGACGGTCAAAGCTAACATTTATTAATATTATTTTAGCCTATAATTAAAGGAAATTAGAGCTAAGTTCAATTATTTCTCGTGTATTTTGTTGTGAATTTTAATAACTAAAATTCCTCATTTTGAGGCAAATAAAATCATTAATTTCATTTGCCATCAAAACTGTTTCTGGTTGAGCTTCTCTCAATGCAGAATAAATCATATTGAGTTGCTCTATAACAGAATAAAAATTTTCAAAATTTTATGTTATCTTTCCATTGAACAAATTTGACAAAATAAAAAGCGAAAATTTATTAAAAATAGTCGAATTTTAATTTTGTGTGATTTACAAAAAATGGACAATTCCTGATATACATCGAGGCTAACACGCTATGATCTTCAAAATGAGTCGAAAAATAAATATACGTAAATAAATTGAATAGTTCGCGTGTCTTTTTTGTATATCCGCTGATGAAAAACGGATCCGGTTTTAGATAAACTTTTAAAAGATATTCGACGCAAAAACTCCGATTTTATTTAAGCTGGATTCGGTTTTCAATCGCTAGATCCACTGGTGAAGGACTACCAATTGGGACGCCAACGACAAATCATTCGCTTATTTTTAATCTTAAATGACGAAATTCAAGAAACTTCGATTTTCAACAGAATGTAGATTTGCATGCTATTTACATAAATATTATAGTTAAAATAAAGAGCGAATACGTCTCGACCGTCTCTAGCAGAGAGAAATTCTCGACACCTAAAAACAGGGTGTCTGTTTGTGGTGATGGTAGTGGTGGTATTGTGACGGGATGAGTGGGATCGGTAGAGACAGTATCGAAGATGTGGACTTCCCTTCCCTTAAGATTGAACCATCTACACCTACGATTACAATACGTCGAAAATTTGACAAGATCACGAACTAAACTTATAAAAAAAGACTCACAATAGAATTAGGTAGTACCGATACACAAGTGATAGCTCAAGGCTAAAACACTATTCCTCCATCATGTCATTGAATAATTCTAATATGCATAACATCTCAGCCCACCAGAGGGGAGCTATTCCACTAACACTTTACGTTGTTTTATCCACTTACGCCGGTTAAGCAAACTTAATTTGATGGATAGTTCTGTGAGATTTTTACAGAACTCTAAATTACGTAAAAGGAGACGTGAAGGGCATAAGTGGCTGAAACGACGTATAATGAGAGTAAAATAACTCCCTACGGTCGTAGAGAGAAAATTCGGGGCGGGAAAAAAATTTTTAAGACCGCCAAAAAATTAAGAATTGCCTCTGTTTATTTTTCTTTATTTTTTGGAAAATTCCAGGCCAATAAAAAAATTCCGGCACCGAGGGAAACCCTCCTTTCTCGTTCCCTCTCGTTAAGCCTGAAGCCTACAAACAAAATCAAAGAAACTATAAATAACAACTAATATTTCAATAGGTAGCCAGAAAATCCACCTGCACATACGCACGTAACTACATGAATTTATTTGTCAACTTTCAAAATCGCCATCCGATCTCAAATTACTTAATTGGTTTGAGTCATGTTCCTGTACTTGAACTTTGTACAGCCTTGTCTCTAAATACATACATGGAACTAGCTCTATTCTACAGGCTTTGGCTTCCCGATTCAAATAATGTTTCACTGGAAGCATAAAAATCTACGAGGGAAAAGCAAATGGACACTTCAAACTATACACTATAAGTCTATCAATTTAGAGATATTTAGATCCGATACTTCGCAGTAAATGGCTAAGATTTGGCAGAAAAACTGATAAATGATAATGGAAATTGGTAAGCTAAAGCTACGTCTGTACTCTATCCCACGTCAAATATAAGCCAGTTCGCCAATTTGCGCCACACCCAATACCGCCACAGGGCACGAAAATTCGTTGTTAAGACAAATTCGCATGAAGGAACAACTCAATAATTCCATCCAAACGTAGGTATCCTATTTCAAAATGGTTACGGTCCAAGCGAAAACCAACTCGTATAGCGTTTAAAAAGTTTAAATAACGGGCAAGGTATCCCCAGAATTATAAAGATAAATGCCGACATTTAAAAACATCCGGTCCCATCCGATGCAAGAAATATGAATTCAAAAAAAAAAAAAATTGTAAAACCCCCTGCCGAGTTAATAAATGAAGATGACATACGAACGCAATATCGCGTTCAGTTCCAACACTATCGAAAAATGATTTTCATCATTCGATCGACACTTTTTTTCCCCTTCATTCTTAAATGATCTATGATATAAGTATCATTTCATATCGCAGAAGTGGTTGTATCGACATCAACCAGAGAGACTGATGAGAGAAGAGAAAATTTGATGTTTTAAAATACAAGCTATGCATACATATTCTATATATACTCCATACTCTTCTTTCAAATGCAACAACGATTAATATGGTTTCAAATACGTGCAAGCAATCCACCATCAGTTCATCTCTCCGACACGGGAATCTCTGGATAAAATTTTTGATGCTTCGATGACTGACAGAAAGTGAGAAACACCTGGTATATGAGCGGAAAAACGAAGAAAAACTATAGGTAAGGACATTAGGATCATTTTCATAGCATATTTTCCAATAAAATTAGGTTATCGTGCATAAATTTGGCAACAAGCTAGAGGTGGATCTAATTAGCCTAATCAGGCTCAAAAAAAAAAAAATACAAAAATACAAAAATACAAAAATTCAAGCGTTAAAAACTTATTGTATTTAATCAGGAATTTTCTGGCTAAAACAATGACCCAAATTGCTAGGAAATTATCCTGCCTATTTGGGATTTACTTATTTATTTTTCAGAGTTGAGACCCGAGGCTCTTACATATACCTACTATGTACGTAATACATAAAACTACCACGGCTACTCCATCAAATAAGCTCATCTCAAATCCGATAAGAGGTAAAATTACGAAGGTATTTCTATATACATTACCAGTTGAACCAACTCATGCAACTTTCATAACGTGAAACGGTTCTGGGTTTACTACGATTATGATTAATCACACCAAACAATTTATATGCCAAAGTGTGACTCACTTATGAAAATGGAAGATTTACGCTACCAACACAAATACCTTCAGATAAAACTATTTTATGAAGCTTTCACAATTTTTGAAGTGTAAACATCTTAGTACTCGGTCTAGTACTCTAGTAGGGGTTAAAATAAGAATTACTATTGTAACTCGTACATCTCAAAATGTTGTAACTGTTGGTGTATAGGCGTGCGGTTGTGAGACAATCACATTATTATGTTTACACATCAATCCTTCATGAGTCCCCTTTGTAACTTATGCCTTTTTTTATGAAGCTCTTTTTTGTAGAGCCCTGCTGCATACTTTACACATCTGCCTGTTCAAGTAATACACATCACATAATCCAATATTAACAGAAAAAACTGATGAAATCTATATTGAAGAAGAGGAAATGCGATCGTGACTTTTTACATAGGTAGCTTTAGCTACACCTGGTTCTACAAACCATTTTAAGGTTAGCAGCTTTTGACATAGGCAGCTTTACCTACATCAAGTTCTTCAAACTATTTCTAGGTTGGCGCATTTGATGACTGGACAACTGAATCATTTCATGGTGCTGGAAGCTAGTCAATCTAAAGTCTACCACACTAAATAGCGTGCTGGAACAACTGAATGAGCTTATGTGGTGGTGTTATATGCACTGCAACAAACACTTCATCAGTGAGTATTTAAGTATGTACTTGCCTTCCATAACAGGTCAACATATCAATGTAACCACATACTGTTTGTATGAGTGCATACAGGCAATGAACATATGTTTAAAGTGCAATGCACTAATTAGTTGGGCCATGAACTATGTCCATGACTCATCTGTTGACACAGGAGTAAGGGGGAAATGAGGATAATATCCTAACAACAGTTTTATAAGGGACATGTAGCATGAGGACATAGAAATATCACTGCACAATCTTCTTTTTTGGACCATATATCTGAAATTATTCCAACTTAAATGGTGCACAGAAATTCTGATAATCAGTGTACAAATAGGGTAAGGTTACTAAAATCCTACAATTTCCTAAATCATACCACTGCTGATATTTAAAAAATGAGAGAACAAATTACCAATTCATTTGGTGAATAATGAAAGTAAATATAAATAAGCATTAGCGAACCAAAAATTTTTTCAATATACTCATTTTCCCCTTCTTTACAAGCTTAAGAAAAAAATCATATTTAAGCATAAATAATTCAATCATGTTTTTTCATTAAGCTTACGCTTTAAAAAAATATTTCAGCTCTCAAAATTGTTAATTTAGTAGAATTTAAAACCTTTTTCATCATATATTTTCAAAAAATTTTAATTCAAATTATAGTTTGAAGATGGAAAATTTAAGTTTTATTGGAAGTGAACACTGTTTCCTAAATTGTACCACTGATAAGGGTGATGAGTTTCCTACCTTTTGTAGTTATGTGTTTCAAAACATTTTGACAAGTATGTTGCATTTTATTTTTCAAAAAGATCCATAAAAATATGGTAAAAAAGTAAAATAAAATAAAACCAACTTCATAAATAATAAAATAAGCTATAGAAATGAAAAAATTATCACAGGTACGATTTAGGAAACTGACTAGTACAATTTAGGAAACTAGTTGCTTCAATTGTACTACTTGGGAGTTTGTTAATAAAATCAATGTAATTTTGACAACATTTAAGTGATGCTAGTGTGGATGAAAATATAATAGAAGGATAAAAAATTAGAAAATATATCGTTGGGGATTCTAAAAATATTATTTTTGTAATTATAGGCGGCTAAAATAAAAAGTGGTACGATTTTGGCAACCTTATCCTAAGTTTCATGAATTAATGATGTTTGACTAGCATCTGCAAGGTATTATAATAACTTCACTTCAGCATAACGAATCTGATAAATAACATTTCGCATTCTGAAGACTTTCCTGAACCTACTCACACTGGATGATTTCAGCAAATATTGCCTTCACTCCGTCGTCATTTCTTCCCCACCAAAATGAATCTATTGAATTTCAAGAATTTTTCGTCACAAAAGATACATGGAATACATCTTCAAACGGTATACGTTCATTGAGGTTGAAATTTTGAGAAATATTTGTGCACATAATCCTAACAACCATTGGTCAAATGGATTTGTTGTACTTAACAAAAAGATTTCGCTGCAGTCAGGAGAAACTGAGAAAGACTACCCTGGTTTGTTCTACCGAATGTAAAAATAATACCTTTTGGGTAAGCAGTACTTAAAGCAGTCATCCGACCAATACCAGTACATAGTGAAAAATTACTTAAGTGCATCTGGCCTAAGACTTAACAGGGCAAACCGAAGACCAAGAATGAGTTAGTTGAAGCAACTATAGATCAAGACCAAAACGACCATGGTCTCAATTTCGCTTTTGCTCATAACGAATATGCACCCACTGTGTACAGTGCATCTCTCAAAATAGCGCTTAAAACAGTAACAGGGAATCTTTATGCAGAAATTTTGCATTAAACATCGCTTACAGTGCATCTGTAATCATAATTTTCGTAAACTAGGCACTCGTAAAATGCTCGTAAGCGTAAAGATTCTCGTTTAACGAATTTGTGAAAACCCTTCATTTTGTTTATAGAAACGAGGGAGAGGCGACGAGGAGGAAATAAGAGAAAGAAGACCAAAATTATAAAACGCACGTACTAAGAAGTAATAATAACCAAATTATAATAATTGTATCATCATTAGATGTAATTCACTCGTGAACTATTCCATCAATTAATATTAAAATTGATGCAATTCCAAATCAAAACAATAAGACAACAATTATAATCAATAAAATTAATATTTTATTTGGACAATACTCAGAAATTTGTGGTATTAATCATAGATTTGTACCAATTATAATAGAAACAGTAACCGAAGAATTTTATAGAATTTTTGAAAAACGCTTAGAGAAAGTCACAGCCAACCGACGATGCTGAAACCGAGAGACTAATTTCCTCATTTATGTTTTACCAGTTTTTCGTTTCAAAAAAGGCATTTACCAGGCACCTATAGTTTGGTTTTCCAGAACAAAAAATTGATGAGAATGTTATGGCGACATACAAACAGAAAAATTAAAATAAAATTACCTGGAATATAATCTTTTCTCGTAGATATCGTAATTTATCGACGAGAAGACTACGATACCATCGAGCCCAACACACGCATCTCATTACAGGCAGAATAATTTAAATTCTACATCAGCGTCCACCAATATTGTGGCCAATATATCGAATTACATTCTGTGCCACAAAGAGCGGGCAAGGTCGCGAAGAAAAATCGCCATCGCCGGACATTTTTTTTTCTCTAACGGTATAAAAAAATTCGAATACTCCACAGATTGTATTTTGAAAAAGAATAAAACTTCATAACGAATTCATTTTTGAGACAGGCTGTGGCGGCGGAAATGGGCAAACGAGCGGCGACGATAAAAACGCCACCACTGCTCCTGGAGACGGTTTTTCACCGACATTTACGCGCGCACATATAGTGTAGCCGGCTAAAATACGCCTTCGGCCGTTCTTCAAACTGACAAAACCGATTTAACGACTTCGATTCGTATGCCTCGAAAAGTAAAAACCAGAAATTCTTCCTTTCGCCATTCCATTAAAGTTGGTACAATAATGAAGGTAGAAGAGGGCAGAAAATAGACACAAATAGCAGATACCCAACTACATACAATATATCGGTCGGAGAACGGGACGATGACACCGGTGCGCGGTGAAATCTCGACCGACCTGCCGGAGAGGAGCCCGCAGGCCTTGAGGTTGGTCATAACTCATAAATATTAAAGTTTTCTCAGAGGTCGAATTAGTCGATTTCGGAGTTTAGGTTCGCGTCCGAGTAAGTGTTCTTTTTCTAACGCGCATTTTCGTTAACTTGTCCCAATTTCGAAGCAATATTGTTCGTTTTATTATGGTAGGCTTGCACATGCACACATTTTGATTCGCTACTGCTGTTCCAACAACACAGCTCACAGTTCAGATTTTGATCTACGCAGATGACAACCCTTCGAAACACGAAGGAGGAGCGAACTATCAGCATTACTTGTCCGTCAAGACTTCCATACTGGCACAATAACATAGTATTGAGAAGCTTGTTTCCATTATGGTCAAACTATATCATCTAAAATACAGAAAATGCGATATACCCATTAGAGTGAACATTGGCTGTAATAAAAGGATCATCGCAGCCCAAAAGTACGGTGCTCTTCTTTTTACCACGTATATTACACTGCTTGCAAGATATTGAAAAAAAAGTTGTAATAATTGATAGCGATGAATAAAAATTAACATTTTTTGATAATTGTTGCGAGTGTAATTCGTTAATTCGAATTTACCTCAACAAATAAGATAATTTCTTTTATATTATCTTTTATTTAATATTTCACGTTAATTATTACAACACTTCGAAATTATACTTAATACTATTTCTTAAGACTAATGAAACCTAATGTTCACAACAACTAGTGTGAACCCTAACTTGTCTACTTGACTGTAGGTTTAGGAATGATCATGTCTTCCAAATGAGGACACGACATCACCTTCGTTTTCATTGTTTTAATCAAATATGGCCGACCAAAAAGGTGGCGTGATACAGAACATCCGCCAAATATGATGACATGAAATAGTCAGCATATCTGGTGGTGTCTGATCGTGAGAAGCAATTCGGTATATAGACAGCTATTATTCTAAGAATTAAGAATAATAGTTGTCTATATTTTGTTCGACACGTTTCTGTAGACGAACTGATTTGTCTGCAGAAACGGGACGGAACAAAGGTCCCCGGGCGAAAGAAAGCCCGAAGCTCCTGCTTCGTTAAATTTTGCGTTCCTGAAAGTTTAGATTTCCAATACATGCTACGTTCTTATTTTTAATTATAACAATGTTAATTTTTTTACAATCATTTCTTAATTTTACGTTGCGGAATTGATCATCGCCTAAAATATAAAATTTAGCATTTGAGCATAGAAATTTATTACTGCAAATGGACTTAATTGATAAAATTTTGGCATAATCAAATTTATTATGCTTTTTAATGATAACTTATTATATTTTATTACAACAAAGAACTTAAAATTATGGACCATTAACGGTGTATTGCTCCCAATGCCAAATCGTTTATCTGATTGTGCGCATTGATAGCAACACAGTTCACTTTGAGGTTGACGTAAATTAATATGGCTACCGCAAGAGTTAATAAGCCGCACCAGCCTAATAATAGTAGGTGTACGGTGTTTATAGTGTCTTGATATCCTAAATCAGGAATTTTCAGTTCTGCCGTTTTCAGTCTCTCTTCAAATTTGTGGATTGGAGTTATCGGCGAGATGTACGGTACGTTGTCATGCCATTTATTGTTGTACGCAATTGAAATATTCGGAAATTTGAATGATTGACGTAGCCCAAAATCTAGTTCCATAAACTGATACTTTGTCCAAACTAGTGGTAGATGATGTTCCATGAGGATTTCCTTCTCTGGATCGTTAATACAGGGAAAACCTGCCGGGATGATGGTTTCGGCGTTGTTTTCTCCTTGTAACTGTTGTATTTCCATGATGCATGGGACTGTTAGTAATGTTGCTCCAGGCCATGAATCGTTGATGGCTATACTCGTGCTTGTTTTCGTTATCGTGTTGACTGATATTAGTGAGTTTTTTGCGTTTGTAATTGCGAATTGGTTCATCTCTATCTGTTTTACTATAATTTCATTATGATTTGTTTCACATTTGAATGTGCATTTCTGTATTATTTCCTCATATTTCATACCTTGAAATAATGCTCTTGCACAGTTTCCCTTGTTATTAATTGTGCGGTCCTGTGGAAGAAAACATAATATGCTATTCTTGCCACAAAGGTCAATATCTGTTCCCGTAATGATTCTTATCGATCCGTCGAATTTGTTGTGGGATAAGATCGAAGGTTCTTGATCCCAAAAGCAGATTTTGTTGTCATGTGTACGGAATGCTAAAGGAATAACATTGTACAGGTCGTATTTCGCGTGAAGATTTTGAAGTGGAATTTTTAATTCAATTTCTATTTCGTTCCCTGTTACGTAACAATTTACTAATTTCGTTCGGTAGTAAGATTGAATTGATTTTTCGTCTAGTACTACGGCGAAATTTGATTTTTCTGCTAATTTCTTTATTTTCATTAAATCTTCTTTTAAGGTTGTTTCGTTAATAATCGCCGCTGGTAGATGGTTATTTTTACAGGATAGGAATAAATGGCTAAGTTTAGCATTTTCGGTAACTAGGCTTGCATGAAGAGTTCTTGCTGTATCGAAAATAAGTTCTCTTCTGGCTTCAATTATTATTTCGTTGTTTTGGTTTTGTATCGCTTCTTTTAGTGCTTGAACATTTTCTTTTAGAATTTTGGAATTGTCAAATTCTATCTTCTCAAAGTCTTTTATGTCTTTCGTAACATTTAATAATTCGGCATGATTTTCTATTACAGATTCTCTTAATTTTTTGTATTGTGTTTTTAAATTCTTCTCGTTTTCGATGAAGTCGTTACCTTGTGATAATGTCATGACATTGCAACACCATGTGTCAAAGTCACCGAGCATTTGTATGCCGCGCTTTGTTCGTTTCGATGGTTCTCTGTCGAATTCTTTGATTATTGCTTCGTTGATTTGCTGAATTTCTATAATTAAGTCTAGGATTCTTAATATGTTTTTCGATCTCTGTATGCACCATATATTTTCTTGGGATACGCAACTCTGCAATTTATTAATTTCTTTCAGCCATTCCGGTGTTTCTATATTTTGCCTTCTTGGAATTTTTAGACTATACAATACTGGAATTGTTTTCTCATAGGCTTTGCTGAATTTATTCGGTTCAAAGTAAGCTCCTGACGATGCACTAATCTTCGTTTTTAAGCTTGTATTCTCTGTTTCGGTTATGAGTGTGGTAAGTGCGATAAAAACGATAACGGCGTGATTTATCATTTTACAGTCTGAAATCAGTACAAATCACATGAAATTTTGCTGTTAAATGCAGTATTATATTCGTCGGTATATTACTTAGTTGTTATCATTTCGCGTGAGAGGAAATTATATAGTGAAAAATGTACATCGATGCACAATATTTCTTTGATTTTTATTTCTTTCTCATAAAAATCTACATATGTGCGGAAATTACCACATCTGTGTTAGTGTGGGACTCTGGAATTCGGTTTGCACTACTACCATCGAGAGTAGGTCTTGGGAGATGGCGTACTCCAGTATATTTCGATTGTTCAGCAAGAATTCATCTTGCTTTACAAGTCGGATATATATGGAGGTATCGCAGTCTTCTCGGTGTATTCGATCTGTGGATTCGTTTCGATTTTCTTCGTCCTCGTCCGCTGTTGATTTTTTAATTTGAGTTCCTAATATTTTTAAGTCGTAATTATTATTTTCTTTGTGTGTTTTTTTTTATTGTTATTATTTTATGAAGTTAAGCAAGGATTCTTTCTACGAGTTTAATAAAATCATGAGTCTGGGTGTTGATCGTGCTAGTGAGGCTGTTTTGGAGGATGCCCCTATGTATCCTACTCCGGCTGAGTTGCGTGCGCTACCGAAGTTTATGGTTCCAGACAACGGTATGGTTGAGACTTCGGAGAGTTTTATGCTCACGCAAGTTTCTCTGCCATATCTGCGTTGCTGGTCTCCGCGCTGTCCGTGCTTATTTACTGGGGTGGTGAGCCTGTGGAAGATTTTCAAGGCTTTGCACTCTTTTCTATCCGCTGACTATGGTCCAACCGGGGTGGATTCTTATCGGAAAAATTTTCCCGGTGACTCTCTTAATACGTCCTTCGGGTCGTGGAGGCATGTGATGCCACAGAGTCTATGCGAGTGTTGCTTGCAGTCCATGGTGCAGTTGGCTTCCCAGTTCAGTTTCCTCTTTCCAGAGGCAAGCCTGTGGAGATGGGAAGGATCCGTGGTGTGTTTCTCAACACTTGATATTAATCCATCCGATATCACTTCGTATGCCGTTGGTCTAAATCTTTTGACTGCTATCATCATGGCAATGCAACCTCTTAATTTCGGCTGCAAGGTTCGGTTCGCTGTTACGAATACTGCCTATGCAAACACGATAATGGATCGCTCACAGTTTCAACATCTAGTTGACTATTTTACTCGGTTTTATCGTCGGAAAATTGAAATCAACGACACACCCCATTACATCGAGGTTCTACGGATTTTAGATCCGTCCGAGAAATTGACCATTTCCCATGATCGTAGGGTTTTGCGAGGGGCTGATCCTAGAAGTGAGCCGAGTCCTGGGCCTAGCAAGATGATTGTCTCCAATCGGCGTATGTTCCTGGTACCTCGGCATCAGCGCTTTCGTCGTTGTTCTACCTCTCCTGAGGCTGAGGCTCACGATCGTCCTGAAATGGTGGAGCATGAAGAAGTCAAGCCCGAGGTCGCGGAAACCTCTCCTCAAGATGTGGATTGGTAGATTGGTAAGTAAAAAAAATTTTATACCTCTTTTTTGTGGGAGAACTTAATTTACGTGAATGGTCCTTACAATATTTCTTATCTATAATTATTATGAATTAGATTATAAACATTATCGTATAATGGTTTGGGTGGGGTTTCAGAATATCTTCTTACATATTCCTCTAAGCTTAATTCACTCGGGTTTTTAATAGGTTGGGTAGGTAGAGACAAAGGTTGTTTAATACTTTTTCCCTCATCACACCTACTGAACAAGTTGAATTCTTCCAAACGTTGTTTTTGGGTAATCAATTGAATTTTTCGTAAAGTTATTCTTTTCTTTTCTGGGTCTTTTAATTCAAATTTCTTTTTCCATTCTGAACAATCCTTTCCTTTTAATAACGCTTCCTCCGTAAATGTTACCTTTTTATTATTTTTATTCTTATTACCAGATTTCTTTAATATTCCTTTTCGTGGTCTTCCTCTTGGACGTTTGACAACAATTTTAATATCATCTTCTGATTCATTTTCTTCAGAACTTTTTTTTCTTCTTTGGTCTACCTCTTTTCCTTTTTGGGTTAGAACTAATTCCTTCAGGCTCTGAGTTATCGGATATATTTTCTTCAATTTCTGCTGGTAAAGTAGCATCACAACGGGCATTATAAGGTGTAAGTCTTCTTATATGCACTGTGTCGTCTGTACGATTTCCATCGTCGGAGATTATACGAACAATATAATTTAGGTCTGAAATTTTTCTAACTATTCTATATGGTCCTAGAAATTTTGGTTTACCTTTTCCATAATTTATTGGTGCTTTCAAAAGGACTAAATCGTTAGTTTTATAAGAGATTTCTTTTCTTCCCTTATTATAACGTTCTGAATATTTTTTTGCATTTTCTTTATCTAATTTTGGAATTGTTTTTCGTACTTTATTCGCTTCATTTATCTGTTCTTCTCTGTTTTTGCTGATAAGCGGTGATGGAATAATTAAATTTATCGGGGGTTCACCTTTATAACCGTGCATTAGATAAAATGGATCGTGATTATTTAATCCTTCGATAGGTGTCATGTTGTAGGTCAAGGCTACGTTGTACACGTGGTCTGACCATTCTTCGCTATCGGCACTCTCGTATTTCGCTAACATTTTTTTTATTATTCCGTTCATTTTCTCTACTTGTCCTTGAGTTTGCGGTGAATATGATGTTGAGTAGTATATTTTAATACCGTTATTTTTACAATAATTTTGTACGTATTCGTTCGAAAAATGAGTTCCGTTGTCACACGTAATCTTTGTTGGTTTTCCATAATGACGTACGATTTCTTTTAGAAATTTAATTACTGAATGCGCATTTGGTTGCGTTACTGCTTTAGTCCAGCAATATTTTGTTGCTTTATCTATTCCTACTATGACAAACTTCTTTTCATTATTGGTATTAAATTTTCCAATAAAATCGATTTGAATATGTGCTAGTGGTATACATTCTTCAGGATTAATTGGTTTTAAATATCCATATTTTTCATTAATGTTTTTATTTATCTGGCACTGATGGCACGATCGTACATGCCTCGAGACTATTTTGGGCATTTGCGTAAAATAGTATCGAGCACGCGTTTTGGCAAGAGTTTTACAAATTCCAAAATGTCCTCCCCCAGTTTGACTCTCATGACATATGTCTAGTACTTGAGGTATGAGGGAGTCAGGAATTACTGGTACTGCATAGTGATATACAGAGTGATCAATATTTTTCCATAAAATACCATTTTCATCAAGAAAAAATGGATTTAGGTTTCGTGATCTTTTCATACTCAGACTTTTTCTTAACTCTTTTTCGTTGCCACCTTCTAAAATTTTTATTATGATTCCCCAATATTTATCATCACGTTGTAAATCCCATAGATTGTGGATTTCTTCGTCTGTTATGTTAATTGAGTTTTCTACATCCGAATTTTCTGAAAGATTGGAAAGCTGAGAATTTGTAGACGTATCGGAGTTTCCAGATCTTTCCGAGATATCAGATAGGATGGAACTGCGATCGTCTTCTGAATTGTCACTTTCCACATTTGCTTCATTTTCTTTCTTTTTCATGCTACGTGTTATTGCTTTGATCTGTTTTTCTTGTTTTACAATATTCGGAGGATCAGGGGTTCCTTCTGGTATTATAAATTGACCATCTCGGAATTCTGCGTAATTGTCTTCCTCCTCTTCTTCTAGGCGGGATAGATAATCTGCAATTTTGTTATTTTCTCCTTTGATATGTCTAATTTTAAACGTAAACTCTCCTAATTTCGAAATTAATCTATTTAATCTGGCGTTTGGTTTCTTCATTCTACTTTGATATGTTAAAGGTTCGTGATCCGTAAAAATATTAAATTCTTTATATACCAAAAATTCTCTGAAATATTCACAAGTTTCGGTAATAGCCAACATCTCTAAATCAAAAGAACATAAATGTTGTTGATTTTTAGGAATTTTCTTCGAAAAATATCCTATAGGATGTAGTTCTTTTGTTTTTCTGTCTACTTGCATTATTACTGCTCCTATTGCTGTTTTTGATGCGTCGACTTCGACGTATGTTTCAGCATCAGGATCGTAGATTGTAAGAATTGGATCTGATGTAATCAATTCTTTAATTTTGTCGAAGGCTTTTTGTGCTTCGTCATTCCATGCTATTTTATTATTTGCTTTAACATTTTCTTTCCTCGTTAAATCTGTTAACGGTGCCGTAATTTGCGAAAAGTTTTTTATCATTTTTCGATAATAATTTGCTAAACCAATAAATCTTCGTAGTTGACGTAACGTTTTTGGTGGTTGTGCTTCACGAATTGGTTTGATATTTTTATCTAATGGTTCTAATTTATTGTATGAAATTTTGTGTCCTAAGTATTCGATACTTTCATTAAAGAAGCTACTTTTACTCGTTTTAATTAGCAAACCTGCTTCAACTAGTACTTTTAGGACTTCTTATAAATTTTCCAAGGTTTCTTCAAATGTTTCTCCAAAAACACATATATCATCTAGATAGACTAAAACTTTATCTTCTAGAATATGATTGAATAAGTCGGTCATTGTTTTTTGAAAAATGCTGGGGCTTGCACTTAATCCCATAGGAATGGAGTTAAATACGTAACTTACTCCTCCAACATTTATTCCTGTAATCGCTTTTGATTCTTCATCAAGGGGAATTTGATAATATCCCTGATTAAGATCAATTGTTACAAAATATTTCTTATCTCGTAATGCATCCCATATTTCCGGGAGACGAGGTACTCTACTCGTATCTTTTTTCACTATTTCATTTACACCTCTATAATCTACTAATAATCTATAAATTCCATTTGATTTCTTCTTAACAAATACTGGGCTCTCATATCTAGAGCTTGCTCTTTTAATAATACCACATTCTTCAAATTCTTTAATTTTCTTTCTTATTTCTCTTTTTTCAAAAATTCCCATATGGTAATTTCTACGTTGAATTGGCTCGTCTGTTTTCAAGTAGACATGTGCCGGTTTCAATTTCGTAGGTTTTACCTTGGCAGGTTCTTCCGTAAATATGTGAATATATTTTTTTAGAATGCTTACTACTGCCTGTTTTTCTTCCTTCGTTAAATTCTTATTAATATTTACTCTTGTTCCTTCGTTGTCGTGGATAACGCTGTCAGCAGATCGGGTTATACGGACAAGTTTTAGCACCTCCTCACCCTGGTTAGCCACAGTATCCCCCGACGTAATGCGTTGGATGCTGGGTTTGCCATGGCGGACGGAATTGGTCTGACGTTCCCGCATAGTCGGCTGTCTGAGCCTATAGCGTCCTAAAACTGTCCCTTGTGCGATCTGGGTGTCGAAGTGCGGACTGTGGAATCTTAAGGCTGGCCATCCTAAATCATCAACAATATATTCGCCTTCTAAACCATAACTTGTTAAAAACCACTCATCTGGATCTGCTTTTCCCATATCTGGATCCAGGTTTACATAATATTCATTATTCGCTTCTATGCAGAAATCTTTGTCTGCTCTAATAAATCCTTCACAATTTTCTTCCTTAAACTTAATTATACTATATGTTTCACGCTTCCATGGCGGTCCTATTCTAAATAAATTCTTACTAAATAAAATATCGGCGTTATGTCGATCTAAAAAGTCGTATCCGAGAAGTAAAGGTGTGGTCACCTCAGAGGTTACATATGCTTCCGCATCAAGGAGGAGGTCACCCATTTTTATAGTGATTTCTACGACTCCTATGACGATTATTGCACTGTCGTTAGCGGCTACCATACACACTCTTGCAGGTCTGATCACATTATCCTTTACAAGGTCATATTGGACAAGCGTCACTTCAGAGCCGCTGTCGACTGTTCCCTGTGTTTCATATTCCTCACGGCTCACAATGTTGCAGGGGACGATTAATTTACGTCTCGCCCTGACTAATTTCATTGATGCACTACGGATATGAATTTTCCGATTATGCGGCGCGTGTGGATCTATTACTAGGAGAGCAGCGCAGTCCGGATGATGGACGTTGCCGTTACAAGCCCGAAAGTCGTAGCCATTAACTGGTATAGAGCAAACGGGCTCTACTGCAAGTTTTTTGGCTGTTGAGTAAAGTTTTGTTGCTGGATACTTGGAACTACATCTGGAGTTCGCAAGTTATACGATGGAACGGCATAATTTGTTGTAGGTGCCCAAGGTTGAGTACTTAACATCGGGGCATTATATGCCTGTGCGTAACCTGTTTGTTGTCCGTAGGGGTTAAATTGTTGACCATAGTTCGACGCAAAGTTATTGTTAAAGCGTGGTGGTCTGAAATTTCTTTGCGGGAATTGAGGTGTAGTTCGATTTCGTAGTCTACAGTCTCTCGAGAGATGTCCTCTTCTTCCGCAATTGAAACAGTTTATTTCCCTCGGTGGATATCTTTCATTATTTTGTGGGCGATATGATTCTCTCGTTGGTTGTCTATATGCATTTTGATTATTTTGTATTCTGTTAGGTTCTCTTTCTCTAGACTGCCTTCTTCTTGGGTTACTTTCGTTATTTTCATTATTATTATTGTTCGCGTTTCTTTCTCTACGAGGTCTATTTTCTACATTTTCATTCTCTGATGTTTGACTTCTACCTCGGTTTTGTTCACGTTTGTTGGAGGTGGGAGGTTTCCATCCTGCCTCTACTAATGCTACTATGACAGGGTCTGTTGGAGATATAGGTGGTGTGACTGGTTTCACTGGTTCTTTTTTCTCTGGAACCTTACCTTTCATCATCTCTTCCATCTGTTTTGTTAGTTTAGCAATCGTTTCGGTAGCTTTGTTTAGCATTTCTTCCGTTTTCTGAACATCAGTCAAATCTAATGCCTTTTCTTTAAATTCTTTCCAGTCTGTGAAAGTTTTTGAGATTTCACTCTGGGTTTGAAGATTTTTGGATGCAAAAAATTTCCTCATTTCTCCTGTTAGTCTTGGTAGTAAGAGGTCACAAATTTTCTTTTCACTTATTGTAGCATCGAGTTGTTTGTAGAGTCGAAAGAATTTTGGTACATTAGTACTGAAATATGTATCATCAAATTTTAATGATTTGATACGTTTTTTTACTGTATCTTTATCCTTTTTAAAGATGCGCGTTAAAATTTTCTTAACATCGGACCAAGAAGTTTCTGGGGTAATTTCGTTTTCGGCTACGAATAATTCTAAAGCTGTACTACGGAGGGCTATATTTAAATTTCGTATCATTTCATATTCTGTTGCCTCAAATGTTTTCGCTTGAGTTTCGTATTCAAAAAGAAACTCGAGGATATCTTCATCAGGGCCATTTGAAAAATGGCTTGGGGTCCATCTTTCTGATCTTTTCCAAAAATTGTTCATGGCTAAGTTATGTTGCGTGTAAGCCTCATTTGCTGCTGCATATCTTGCTTGTTGTTGTTGTTGCAAAAGCAAGCGTGCATTATTTTCAGCAATTTCTTCTGAGTTCATTTTATTATTTTCAGATTTTAGAAAGGGATTATTTTTATTTTCAATATTTATTACGTTGACGTACGTGTGGTCTTTTTGATCAAGAAATTCCACGCGTATTTCTGGTGGTAATAAATTTATAGGATCGAAAGAATTTTCTTCAGTTGTTATCGGAATTTTACTTTTTGGTTTTTCCAAATTTTCTGGACTTTTTACATGAATTTGGATTGAATGTTGAATTTCGGTCTGTGAGGACTTTCCCTGTCCTTGAGGGACTAGTGGCGATAAATCAGCACTAGACTGTGAGGGTCTATCGACAAAAGTTTGATTCAATATTGATTGCTCTCCGAGGAAGATTTCGTCTTCGTCGTTGGGAAGAGAGAAATCAGATGTGACCGAAATTAATTTTTTAGGTGACACGTGGTGTGACACTTTAGATAGTAGTTTTTCAAAACTTGAGCTAAGGCTTCTTCTTGCTAACCTTTTTTCTGTCTCTTCTTTTTTCTTTTTCTCTAATTCTAATTTCTTTCCTTTAGATTCTAAATCTTCTTCCTCTGTGTCTGAGAAAATTTCTTCTGCTTCGTTGGGGTCTTTATTTTTTATACTTCTTGTTACTCTTCGATAACTTTTGCTTTCCTCAATTAATTTATCGAAATCACTTGTTCTTTCAAATTTTTCGGTGTTGGGGTTAGAATATAGTATATGTAACAACCAATGTTTGGGATGTCTACCTTTATATAGCTTTTTCTGAAGTTCAATACGTGTTCTGCCTTCTATCCTTTTTACTTTAGCAGCTTTTAGCACACGATAAAGGAACAATGTGGACACACGACTTCCCCAATGATTATTAAGGAGTGGGTAATTTCCTTCTTCAGAAAAATTCTCATACAAATTTTTAGGGTAATCTTCAGATTCTAAAATATTTTCTTCGGCTTTTGAGTCTAAAATATCCGGGAGTGATGCACTCGTACTTTCACTTTTTTCAGACATTCACGAGGGTTGGGATATTTTACATTTTACAATATTATTTACGATATCGATAACGGTTTCGAAATAGTCCGAATTAATGGAGGATAAATTTATAATTTGCTTACAGTTGGATGACGGATAATTAGTTGTAGCGTTCTCTAGATTACTATCGACTTCTTTCTGGTTGACTCCGTTGGTGAGTGACTTTCTGCTTTCTACGTCGTTGATCTGGGTACTGGTTGAGCTGACTTTGTTTCTTTTTGATTGCAGGAACCAGTGCCGGATTTTTGTCTTATTTTTAAGTTTATTTTTAGATTTATTTTTTGTTATTAATTTATTTTTAAGTTTTTTATTTTTACTCTTCTTTATCAAATGTTTGCAGTCTTCTGCAATAAAGATTTGATTTCGTATACGTTTGTTTAATTTCTCTCTAATTATTCGAATTATTTTAGCCACGATTTTTTTTATAAATTACATAAAAATTATTAGCTCTATTAAGAATTTAATCAATTAATTACGAGCTCCAAAAAAAAATTTTTATTTTTTTACACGATTTGAAAAATATTTTACGAAAATTTCAACATTAACTAAATTAAAAAAAATTTTACTTCCGAAGGTTTTTTTGTTCGGGCGCCAATTTGTTGCGAGTGTAATTCGTTAATTCGAATTTACCTCAACAAATAAGATAATTTCTTTTATATTATCTTTTATTAATATTTCACGTTAATTATTACAACACTTCGAAATTATACTTAATACTATTTCTTAAGACTAATGAAACCTAATGTTCACAACAACTAGTGTGAACCCTAACTTGTCTACTTGACTGTAGGTTTAGGAATGATCATGTCTTCCAAATGAGGACACGACATCACCTTCGTTTTCATTGTTTTAATCAAATATGGCCGACCAAAAAGGTGGCGTGATACAGAACATCCGCCAAATATGATGACATGAAATAGTCAGCATATCTGGTGGTGTCTGATCGTGAGAAGCAATTCGGTATATAGACAGCTATTATTCTAAGAATTAAGAATAATAGTTGTCTATATTTTGTTCGACACGTTTCTGTAGACGAACTGATTTGTCTGCAGAAACGGGACGGAACAATAATGGACAGTATTAAAGTTTTTTTTTTTCTGCATCAGTTGTTTTCTCACCGTTAGGGGTAGAAGTCTTGTAGTAAATGAGTGAGTAATCTATGACAGCAGTTAAAAAACACATTAATATACAATTATTTACATCATAAACACATAATCGACACGAAAAAAAAAAAATTTATTTTTTTTAATAAAATAATTTTTTGAAAGAGGTTGAAAGTAAAAGATATTTTATTTTCAAACTAATGTTAAAGGGACTCTCTGCAACGATGTTCAAATTAACAGGATTTTGAATAAGTTTTGGTTAAAAACGAATTTTTAAAAGATAAGCTTTAATTTTTTTTTTTGGCTTTTACTTCATGCGAAATAAACATTGTTTTGTTGCAGAAGGTTAGCTGCAGAATTGGTACTTATATTTTAAAATCGCGGTAGAGAGTGGAATAAAAACTTATAAAAATAAGTGATACAGAGGCTAACAGCTCATTAGAAAATTCAAATGAACAAAAATGTATGAATTATTTATGTTAGACTTGAATTAATCCTAGACAAGAACATCATACCACATTTTTCAAAAATAAATAAAAAAACAAGAAACAAAAAAATTAAAAAAAATTAAAAAAAATTTTTACTCGATTTATTTACATGTTTTCTTCATCTCGGTTAATATAACTTTATTCACGATTTCCTCATACTTGAAATCTTCCTCTCCTGTTCGCAGTGGCGTAGCGAGTGGGGTGCAGCAGATGCATACGCACCGAGCCTTGTGCTTCAGAGGGCCTCACTATGGACCTCGTATTTCATTAAAAGCGAATTTTGGGGAAAATTCCCTCCAGTCTTCAAAATATAGTAGACAACGTATTTGCCAATTTCTTTTTCATTTATATATTCATTTTCAACTTCCCAATGATAAAATAATGCAGATTATTTAAATTTTGATTAAAAGGAAAAAAAATAAAAAAAGAAAGAAGAAAAAAAAATTTACTACCCTATATCTCAGCCATTGGAATACCTACTTATAAAAATTTTTAACCTAGTCATTTTTTTGTTTAAAATTTCATGAAGGTACACTGAAGTAATTTCATTATAGATCGCTTAGCTATTGAAAATTGAAAAAACTAAAAACAGCTACACGTTGTAGTCCTTCCCTCGGCAGGAAACACAAGGTATGAGGGTGAAGTATTTGTATTGCTATTCTCCTTTTGTTAAAATTATTTTTGAGCTTTTTCATTCGCTTTTTGATATTCCTTTGCTTTTCCTGTCCCAGAGTAATTGTGAGAGTGGTGTAAAGGGGTAAACTAACTGAGCACTTTTGATGTTGGTAGGTACATCGTATAGTTACACACTGAAAAACGTCTGATCAATTCATTCAGAGTGGTTGAGCTTTTTCTGTCGGCTTAGAAAGGTGAAGTTTGAAATTTAAAATTACCAATAAAAAATATTCTAAATCGAAATCCAGCAGAACGCATTTGAATCAAAACCTACTGAAATACGTATTATTGATAGCGAATAGCAGATGTTCATTGAACGAAATTCAGACTCCTTCCTCCGTCTGAATTAACACTTCTGGACGATTTTGGATTTGATGTAGACACATAGACGAAGCTTTCGGTTGAAAGCTCGAAAAGCTCAACGACTCGACAAGGAAAATGTTTATTGTAAATAGGTTTTTGTAAGCTGCGATTACAGCAATCGACGAAAAATTTTATGCTCACGTAGAAGCTGCTTAGTCACGGAGTTAATGAACGGTTCACCCGATTGTAGATGATGGCAGCGAAGTATACGAGAGTGCGAGTGCGACCGGCAAAATAAGAGGTGGCGGAACCGCGCACACTATTATATGGCAAAGTAATAAATGCGCTTAACTGCGTAAATGTGGCTTCGAATGGATACCATTTTCACTCCCTCCCCTCTTCCCGGACGGTTTCTTTTCTCTCTCACTGTCTTCCCCTTTTACTCACTCGAAGAGAGCTGAATGCTCGTATAGAAGGCACTTATGTATACGTACACAGTACACACAGTTTCGAAGTAGTAGATCAGCGACGATTTCTACGCTTCCAAGTCAGATGGAGAAAAATAAGAAGAAGGAAACGGTGATGTAGAGGCGGCTACTAATCAACTTTAGAAGCCTTAGGTCACATACAAATACACACTTGTAGCTAGCTCGGTGAAAAAAAAAAAAAAAAAAAAACACCTTCCCATTTTAGTATCGAGCCTTGGCCTTAGCATTCATTCAGCGTCGAGTTGAAAAATCGAAAGCACAATGTTAATGAGCGAGAAGGAGATGATGTTGAAGAAGAAGAAGTAGAAAAAACTAAACGAAAGGGTTGGGGGAAATGTTATACTTCTTCCCTTTTTTTTTATTATCTGGTTTCAGATGAGAAATGTGAAGCACAACAGGTACGAGAGTAATTTGGTGGGGAAAAAATGGCGAACTTTTATATCGCCGCTGTCGTGGAATGTGTGTTGAATTGATCTACATGATAGTGGGCTTCGAACTCACGATGATTGATGGATGAGAATACCAAGTGCACGAGTAATTAACCCTTTTCAGTGACTACGCAAAACCAACGATGATAAATGGCGTATCGGAACTCGAATTTAAAAACACAATTCGATCATTTTAAATTCTGTTTAGCCTAACAAATTTATTTTGCCTCATTCGGACTTCGTTCCGAAGGCGTCAATAACAAAAGCTATACAGAAAACAAAATAATGAAATAAATTCTTTGAGACACAGTAATTAGATCTGTTGTTTTCCAATTTAAGAATTGGATTCAACGGCGAACTTACGAATATTTCTCAGCGTGCGCCAAACCCGTAAACAAAAGGTGACAAATGTGCATACGATGGTGGGTAGAAGGCCATGTCGGCAGTGGATTCGAGAGAACCTTAAAAATACGCCAGAGTACAGAGGTGAAATGAGCAACGAAATCCCTCCCAACAAGGACGAGCTAACAAGACTCAAATGAACTCTTTGCACTCTTCAAAAACTGCTTATTCGAATGGCTGCTCATTCATCTCGAGTATTAAGGTATGAGCCACTCGCCGATAATTTCTGTCTCAAGTTGAGTTCGAGATTTCACATAATTTTTTTCTCGTCACTACAGCAACTTTACTCGAGACTGATTGAACTCCTCTGCAGAACGAATTAAGAATCATTCGATAGTGAGTCATACATTCTTCCATGCGTTTTCAGATAGGCCTAGTTTTACAAAAAAGAAAAAAAAAATTTTGGCACAAATCGAGGGTAACATGTTTTCAAAAATACTTGATAATCCATCATCCTTAAAATTATAGAGCATAAATGAGTACATCATGATCTCCATAAAGTCCATCAGGATACACGAAAAAGTGTAAACTTCTAAATCAGCGATCAAATTTATTTTCCTCAAATGTTATTATATGAGCTACAAAAACACACCCCTTCCTGATGAATCGTACAGCTAATCATCATCAGAATTGGACTGATTCATCTTTAGAATTGAGCGGGTTCAATAACGACTACCTACGCAAAAAATTCCATTTTTGAAAAATAAAAATTATATCCTGAATAGAGCTTTCGAGAAATTCAAAAATATAAATTTAAAAAACCATTATGTTAATGAAAAGGAATGTTAAAGAAATACCAACGTTTTTATAAGACGTGTAAAATGTTACGTATGTTATACAAAACTCAGCGCTCTCTGTATGGTAAAAGCATAGGCATGTGTCTGATTTGTCCGATATTGGACAAAAAATTGAAAAAATTAGTATAAAAATAAGGCAAACTCGAGATACAAATCAGCACCTCCATTAATGGTATATAATCACACTATACCCATGCGCCACAACTGTAGAGGGTGAAGTTGAGAACAAACAGTAATAAATACACTATACAACAGCGTTAAACAGTGGTTAGCGATCGCGATTATAGCGCTTTAGTGGTAGTCTGAAAAACTAAGCAAAAATGAAATGGAAATTGTGAGCAAGTAAAATGAAAAAGTATATAATTAAGAAAAATAAGCAAATGGAAGTTGCATACAAATGTGATCTGATGAGGCCATAAGTAGGATTATTCAGCCATTTCTTAAAAGGACAAAAGTTTGTTTCTGAAGTATTGAATAACCAATGGTTTCTTTACAAGAATTTTTAAACTCAAAAAAGAATAACTGAACATATCAAACGGAACACAGATCAACGTTTAAAAAATTTAGGAGGTAACTAGGCTTGAGTCTATAACCTTTTGACACCACAAAGTTTTTCAAAATGACAATAACTACCTTTAGGAGTTCAAAAACATGTTACTTAGAAGCATTTATTTCTAAAAAATAATATATACGCCATTGAAGCTCAGGTCCAAGTTCACTTCTCTAAGAATGGTTGAGATACAATTCTTTTAAATAAAATATTATTTTACGTAGAACACATTTCTGCATGCATGGAACAAACATCGAGAATTAAACTGGCGATGGGGAAATTTCAAGTCGAAAATCGGGGTTAAATTTCTTTCTCATCTATAGATTCGGTTTGATAGAGATACAACTTGTACAAGATCTGTACATCGATCCGACTGAAACGTGAAACGACAAAACAACCGTAGATATCGAATCATTTTAATGTAATAATTTTCATTTTAAAATGACATTTTAGTCACGAGAAAATCTGAATTCTTTTCGCGATAATTCACAGGCGTAAATCATTCATTAATTATTAAAAATTTTGTTTGTTTGCATATTCGTGTGTGTATCTGCATGTAGGTACGCGTAATTACAACACACTGAATAAGCAATAAAATGCCTGCATATAGAAATAGAAAATTGGTTCGGTAAGTAGACCCATTCTGTATAATTAGGATGAAGGTTTCACCGGTGGTCTTGGTAAATACGAAGTTTTTAAAAACACAATATAATCTATAATATTTCACCACACGTCACATTTGCAACGTAAATCATTCATTTTTTTACATAATCCCGAGATAAAAAAAAAAAAAAGCAAATCAAAAACTTCGCTTTTACAGACATCAATTTCCAGAATGTGGTTTTTATGTGCTTTCCTTTCGCGAGACTTCGAACACGATTTTATTCGTCGTTCATGAGTATACGAATACCCTATTCACTTTAAGAAAGACATGAGGTCATACACAGGTTGTTGGCACAGGGAAAAGGAAAAACCGATAAATCACAATTATGAGGCCAAAAATGTTATAATAGTTATTTGTGATACAAATGCGTAAAGTGGGAAAATTCACCAATAGAAAATTTGTTTGAAAATGTATTTAAATAATTCAGATGCAACATTTTCCTTCAATTTGTGTTTTTTTGTTCTTTTATTTTCTAGTAGCTAAGTATGAATAAAAATTTCAATCAAAAACAGATTTAATCCAGCAGTACCAACTCCAGCTTTCTGGCTTAAATAGCGACTGAAGAATTAGTGATTGAAAAAAGAGAGATTTCTGGATTTAAAAAACGATAAATTTTCCATAAATTTTTTAGTATTTTGTTCGTTTATTTTCATGCAGCTAAATATGATTAAAAAATACATGAAAAAGAAATTCAAGAAAATTTTCTGTTCTTTCTAAAAATACCAAACATAGCTCTCTAGCTTAAGGAATCATTAGGTTTGTTTTATTTACCACAAAAAGGTAAAAGGTTAATCTAGGGTCAACACCAAACATTAACCCGGTTTTTTCTTATGTCTCAAAATTGAGGTCAATGTCAACACGAAGACACCAACTATCCACCAGCTCACACCTCCTCTCGAGTAGTACAGGATAATTTCCCCCTGGGGTGACACTTTCGTGAAAAAAAAAACCACACAACAAACACCAAGACAACACTGAGGCGAATTAAAAACGCAGACACCAAGACAACACCGCGGCGAATTAAACACGCAGTTCATTACATGGTGTCAATGACTGTCCGATTTTCCAGTGTGGAAATCGAAAAAACTTTGCTAAAAAGTGCCAAATTTCTAACCCGACTTAGTACGTAGGTTCTGATGAAAAATTATTTTTCAAAGATATGATAGCGTTTGTATCACGTCGTTCCCTTCGAATCAAAATAATTCTTTCGATTTGTTATAGTTGAAATGACCACCAATTTTAAAAAATTTTTCTTTCTCAAACAACTTCGACACAGAACTAAAATCGTATAGTGGAACCATGGAGACAATGTGTTGAACAGAGAACTAGCAATTTGTCCAAAACCAGAACCTTAAGGACCACACGGAAGAATGATACGTATTACTTAAGAAATTTTCATGAACTAATCTGACCAGTAGGTACTATTATTGAGTTAAGATACCGAATTCGTAGGTCGTAGATAATTCTTAGCTATAGTTCACGCATCCGGCTCTAAGTGTAGCATTTCTCTGCAAAATAAAACACAGCTATTATGGAAACGAAATAAGCCAGTAACAATATACATAAACATATCCACAATATGTGTATACTAAAATCAGCGACCTCGTACATTCGTTAGCAAATATTAATCAATAAAATAGCCAACCTTTGTCTTTCAGAAATACTCCTCGTGTATTATTTTGAAGATATTTGGTTTCATTGCGTGTAAACAAATACAATAGTTCCTCCTTTCAGCTTTATATGTAATATTAATAAGGATGTACGAAATTACACACTGTTCCATTGGCAGTAAACCACAACTCAAAGAAGCAGTTTTTAAGAAAATGAAGCTCGAAAATTTCGTTACATTTGTATGTAGACAATCGCAGTAATGAAATTATTGTCAGAATCCCAATAAACATCAGTTAATTTTTAAATTGTTATTGCGCCTCGAAAAAAACAATACCTAAAGACTTGGACATAACTCAAACAATGCTAGATTGCCAGTCTTCCTCAAAAAAATGATGCATTTCTGATAAGCTGAAGAGAGAAACAAGCGATTTTAGGGCTCAAGGGTGAAGCTGTACAGGAAGTAATACAAAGTCAAAATATTAGCAACAATAACTGGACAAAAATGTCTAGAATTTTGGAAATGTAAACAAAGCGACTAAGCCCATCATGTAAAAATTGAGTCTGAATCATATCAACAAAATCACTCACTGGATTTTAAACGTGACTGATGTAACGAAATACACCTATCGTGTCACATAATTTAAAATCCTACATCCAGGGTCAACATCTCGAAAAATTTGGAAAAACCCCATTTAAAACGTTGAAAAAAAATCTGGCTTTGATATAACGACAACACTTGAAATACTCGTAGAATTTTTTTCTTTGTGGGGGGGGGGGAAGCACTTTACTTAGAATAAATACAAAACGGGAACTAGGTTCAATTATTGAACAAGTATAAAACGAGGCAAAAATCAACCCGAAAAAGCTTTCGCTGATTAGCCTACGAATACGGTGAACCAAAAACAAACTGGTTTCTATGTTTGTACTTGTATTTTGGTCGAACGAAGAAGAGTAGGAGCTCGCGCCCGCATGTGTGTGTGTGTGTCTGAACATAGAATGTATGTCTATCTTTTCCACAAGAATCCTATATCAACACAACCTGTTCGCTCGAAGCCATAAAATGTAAATTCGAAAGAAAAAAAATAATGCCACAGAGAAGACGATTGAAAACGACGAGTAAAAGCAACCGTTTGATGGCGCTTTACACCGTATAGCCTGTTATGCACATACATACACGCACACAAGCATCTTTCTCGCAGGATATAACCATATAATTAAGGTATTTACTTCGACATTAACATAATATTTCATTTAATGACGGAAAAAAAAAACACACTTCGTCGCATTCTCGCAAATGCCAGAACGAAGTGGGCAGACTAGATGCACATGAAATGTGTAACGATTCACAAAACTGCAGTGATTAAAAAGAATCACAATAAATTTCAACGCAGACAATAATTGTACGAGATTTTATGAATAAGTACGAGCAGACAAAGGCGGAAAAAATGAAGGATCACAAAAGGGTGCAACATCAGGGATGATTTGGACATTTTTCAACGCATGCCACCGTCGCCTGCATAGCAAGAAAAGGTTTCAAGAGAAACAGGCTAATTTTCGGATACCCGTATACTGTAAAATTAGGTCCATTTGTCAAAACAATGAAAAAAAATAGAAACACTAGGGAGAATTGCAATCTCCACAGCCCTTCTTGGCTACATTATGGTAATGAAATTAATTTGTGAATACCTAATACGAATATGTCGATGTTTGAACATTTAGCGAGCACTTTATGTGGAGTGTAAAACAGTTGTTTACTTTTATTCGAATTTGCCTAATTTCACACGTGACACCATCAAAATAACTGAACTAATTTTAAAATAAGTCAGGTTAAAAACGAGTTTTTATAAAATACGCTTTTATAATTTGAAGAAGAAAATAACGGCGAAAGAGAAAATAAATTTCTCACTTTTTTTTACGAAACAGAAACAAACAAAAATTGAAACAACAATTGATAAAAATGGATATAAGTGTATGTGTGCGTGAGACGCAACACGTGAAAGCAGCGCTAAAGTTGGTCATCCAGTGTACTTCAACAAATTCAGTGAGTAGAATAAAAGCGTATGTAAAAAAATCGGAACTCTGACCAGTGAACATTGGGTGGTTCATAAATTTAAAGACGGATTATTTATGAACGTACTACCTACTAACCCAATACATACATCAGCGACCGATTGGATAATGCACTAAAAACTCTCATTAACAACTCTATTAAGTATCATCAGTATCAATGCAGTTTCGGCATACTTATGGTTTTCTAACCTTTTGAAAAATTTAATTTGTTCGACATGACTGAAAAGGACAAAAATTTTCACCAAAAAGTCATTAAGAGTTCCGGATACCCACAGAAGGTTGGATAGATGATTAACTCGAGCAAGGTAAGAGGTTGCCAACCCTTTCACAACGAATCAAACATTGGAAACAAATCAGTGGTTGCAGTGGGTATATTATTTTGTGCTACTCAAAAGCACTATATTTACAAGTTCCGAGAAAACTGCTACTTGTTCGTTGCATTGCGTAGCTTTCAAAAGCACTACATACTACATAAAATGTTAGCTTTGGTTTAAGTATTTGTATCATATTGGCTAAACAGAGAACAATATCATGTTTATTCTGTTAGCTTTTAGGATAATTTGTTTTGACGTACAAGGAACGAATTAGTGGCCACTGAGGGGCTAAGCCCATCTACCTCATTAGGAGGATATATCCCCACAGTCATCACTGATGAAGAGAGCTGATGTTTTGCCAGATTCAAAAACAAAATACCAAAGTGCACAAAACGTTGTTTGAAAATTCTCCTCATCAGATTTGTTTCTTCCAGAATATCTCTTTATTCTATAAATTCAAATTAAAAATAATTTAAGTGACAATTAATTTTTTAAACTACGCTTTTATAAGATGCGTAAAACTTTTCTCACCGAAGTCCCAAGTCCAAAACTCTAGAATAAACTGTCACAATATATATGTATCATGATGTACTTATGCTTAATCAACATATTTCATAAAATTAGAAGTACAACCAAATATCCGCCTATTCCTAAAAAATACATTCTCAAACACTCATCATTTATTTTAACACTTTCAAACAATGTTCTCACCATTCCTAAATTACTAGAATACATATTTCTGTTTACAAAATACTCCTACATATACTTATTTATCCTATATCAGCAATTCCTTCAATACACATTTTTTGACAATAGGTCTCTCCAAACTGTTCTCACGAATTATGTATAATTGCAAATTTATCACATCCTTATTCCTTGAATATGATTTTCTTCATTTCTCTTCAACACAAATCACCCATAACTTTGGCCTAATAAAAGACAATGTTTTGGTGGTTGCCACTTCAATCTCATTTTGTACTTTAATCAGTAAGCACACATTTATAATTCGTATATTTTCATGAGCTTTATTTTTTATAATACACGACCTTATATTTTGTGTTGAATATTTTATTTGAACGATATATTCACCATAATATTATCGTTACATAAACTTTAAAAAACAAAATAGAAACAACCATCGAAATTAGTATTTTATGACAAAAATGAAAACAAATATAACGGTACGATAAGTACTGTCCGGCCGATTTGTACCAAAATCAATAGGTCAGGTCGTTGACTTAATACTAATGTAGGTACCAAAATTTAGCGACTATGGGAACAAAATTTCAACCTGTATCGTGGTAAAAAAAAATGGAAAACATTTAGTTATACGAATTTGAGTTATTAGCGCCAAAATTTTCTTAGGGTGATGAAACAAAACCCCTACCCACCCCCACTCCGGACGGCTAATATCGGATCGAAATTAGTATAAACAGATTTTCATAGAAAACATACACAAAAGAAAAGGAGATAGTCGGACACAATTTTCACAGTTTAAAAAGTCAGAGCACACTGCTTTAACCTTCGTTACACTATGATAGTACTAGCACGTAGTGTTGCTAGCGATCATGTCAACGTGATAGTATAGAGTACTCTCGTGCTAGTGACTAACTACAATGTAATAATTTACTAACCTGAGATTAACTATCGCGACAGACTACCATAATGTATTCCAGGCTTTAGAAATATCTCCTCTAAAGACATTTTGGGGTCCATAGAAATTCCGTCAACCCGTGCCAAATAATACAGTATGACAACGGAGAATATTTTGAGTAAATTAAATAAATCTGACACGAATTCTCGTGTTTTTGAATTTTCTAAGAATTTTGTCCTAAAACTTTTGAAGACCGTAGCGTGTAAGGTGCTCCTGTCATAATACGAGTATTAAACGTAGATTTCCTTCGAAAACTTAGTGGAAACCGCAAAATTATACAATAAGAAATGCTTAAGAAGAGAACTGCCGGGAACCAAATAAAATTTTAGAGATATTACACGAGATCTGATTGAAAATCATACGATATTAGAACCACGAATATTATAAAATTAGGAAACAGTAGGCGAAGGAAGTTACTGACGTGACCAGCCGACAGCTAAACGAAATTTATAGGTAGTATCTGAATCTACCAATTTCCCAGTTCCTGCAGCGAACATAGAAGAGTGTCTTGGGAAAACTGTGCATGATGAACACTAAAATTATAGAATTTAAAAATAACATTCTACGTAGGTATGAGAATATTTGGATGAATCTGAAGGTAGAAATCAGAGTACACAGAACTGTATGCTGAGAACATTCATTTCATCTAAAAACCTGTAGTGTTAATCAATTATGTCCAATCGCATATTACGGCGTCTTACAAATCGAACAGAAATTTTTTTTTACCAATTTTTCCGTTACACCTTTAATGAAAAGCATTCGACCACGATGCACTTTCGTATCGAAATGGAAAATGAGACTATGCGCTGTCAACTTATTGGTAAAAGTCGTTGTGGACACACTCATAAAGAAACATGTTTTTAGTGATGGACATCACAGAGAGAAAAAAAAATGGAAAAACAACTAACTGTTCTCACAAATTCAAGTCTACCATATTATACCAAGAATAAAATTTATTTAAAAAACCAAAAAAAAAATAAAATTAGTAACTCTTGTTTGTGGATATGCCCAACTTTATGACAGTAATTTTTTCAATCTTTAAATTCTCATTTTCTTTAATTACATCCTTCTAATTTTCTAATTTTCAAATGTGAATAGCCAGGGACATTCTCCGGATGGTCAGAAACATTTTGAGCCTACTTTCATTAAAATCTATAAAGTAAGACACTCGTTCTGAGCGAAGGAAATTTCGTTAGTTCCGGAGATAGCAGTCGGTAAAAAATACATTTCTTCATCTACATATCTATGATCTTTCTACATGTATATACCTACCTATATAAAATAAATAATGCGAAAGTTTCTTTGTAAATACGTGCGTATATGTCCATAACTTCTGAACCGCGCAACAGATTAAGCTGAAATTTTCAGAACTTAACTGTGTTGCTCCGAGAAAGGTTTTAAGCCAGTTCGGAGGTCCGTATCCCCGAGGGAAAAATTTTTATATTTTAACCCACTTCACCCACCCCGAAAAATTTTAGGAATTTTTTCCAAAAAATCGTATTTTACTGAATGATATTAGTATGCCCACACAATTTCATGCCACTACATCACGCCCTTCTTGAGATATGGGACTACAAAAAATTACAAAATTCAAAATCAATACCTATATTATAGGTATAGGTAGGGGGTACCTACTGTATCCAATGTAATACTTATCTTCATCTATATGTCCATTATTACAGAACTGGTCAACAGATCAAGGTGAATTTTTCAGAACTTATTCGTGTTGTTCTAACGAAAGTTTCAAGCTCATCTGGAGATCCGTGGCCCCCTGGAGCAAAGTTGAGGATTTTGACTCCACCTCACCACACAAAAAATAATTTTGAAGAATATTTTTCCTCCAATGATATAACGTACGCCACAACATTAATATGAACTTGAAATGTTATGTTTCTCAAATAGGTGAGAAAAACGATCAAGATATAATTGTAAGAAAATAGTTGGTGAACTTCTTAGAGGGACCAAGATACATATAGAGAGTGAGTGGGTGAGATGAGGAGAGATGATAGGTAGACGAGGGAATGAAAGAAAAAAGGAAAGATTGACAGATGTTGTGAAAATAGAAAGAGAGGGAAAGAAGGAAACAGTGGAGAGAGTGGGAGCGAGAGACATATTTGAATCGGTATTCTACATAAGGAAGCAGACCCGTGGCGCCGACGGGAGCAACGCGAGCATTGCCCGCTGCCCCCTTTTTCTTTAAATATTTCAGTGGGATGGAAAAATAGAAAATTTCCCCTTATATACACAAAAAATGTTTTTCTCAGGATAGTCTTACGAGTCTTACCTTCCCGGAAATTTGAGTTACCCTCGCTGAAAAAGGTGTTGGCCTACGGGCCTGTTTTAGCAAGTGGACTAATTAAAGCTGGAAATACCGGCATCACTCAGAGTGAGCAACTAGTCAATTCAAAAGATTAGCTGATGTCAGTCAGTTCCCAGTAAATTTACCCGAAATTTCAAAAACATTATTGATATACCAACATTTCCTTGAATACATTCTTACCACGAGGAAGAACCCTCCTGATTAACAATTTTTTTCTCAAATTTTATCGATGATAAATGATCAGAGCACAAAGTTCATAAATTTGTTCCATGAATGTTCACTTTATCGCCGAATTTTAACCCGAAATATTACTACATTTTGCAGATTCCTCTCCCCTCTCTCTCTCTTTCTTTCTCTCCTTCTACAATATTAAAATACAAAAAAAAGTATTCTATACTGTATAATTAAAAGTTATCATTATTATTATTCTTTTTTTATCATTATTATTATTATTATTAATATTTCACTTTTCTTCACCTATAATCGGAATTCTTTTTTATACCTGCGCGTATTGAACGACGTCTATAAAAATGAACGACTATAAAGGCGATGAAAATGGAGACAATAAAAATAAGTTTTAATGGTAGAAGACGAAGGGGTGTCTCACTGTGTATTGCTAGGTACGGTATAAAGCCAAGGAGGAAAAAATAAGGGGAAAAAAACTAGGAGAAATGATAGCGTGCCGAGTACCTCACACAAGCCACGATAGCACGAACAGCCTGGAGGCTGAATTTGCCGTTTGGCTTATGGAGAGGCGAAGCTCTTGGCTTGTTATTAGAAAAAAAAAAAAAAAGTCTTCCCGCCGTTCATTCTATTGTATTAGAAACAGAAAAAACTAGTTTTCTACGTCTTGCGTGGTGTACCCATAAAATTCTTCAATATATTTGTCCGTTAATGATTGGTTTTTAGAGGATGTATCTATTTACATTTGTTTTATTTCAACGCATCTACACTTTTTCCTTTTATTCTTTATTCTATTTTATTTTATTTGGGTTTCAATTTTGAAGAAAAAAAAGGTTGGTAGCCAAGTTACACGCGGACTCGTGGTTTACGCTGCGGTATCACTTTTTGGAAAGCAGCAAAGAAAAGGTAGAAGCGGCGCTGATAGTGTATACTATAATGTATATTGTTAGTGTCGGCGCGAAAATAATGGATGAAGAGTGATGGAAAAATGCTGGAACTTGCAGCCGGAAGACATAGGTTGGAGGAGGGGTGTTGAGCAATTACACGACCATCAAACGAGTAAACGTGTAGCTTGTACTTATCCATATTATTTCCCGGATTTATCTATGTACGTTTGGTCATCTAATAAAACATTCACATACTACTCGCACATATATGAACAGATTTATTTACTTTTAACCAACTGTCAAATTAATATTCGGTGCTTTTCCTGCGAAACAAACTATTTTCTTTTCCGATGAGTAGTCACATAAAATTATGGAGATGAAAGAAGCAAATTACGTGATAGCGTTATACGTCTTCGACGTAGATATTGGTAAAACCCAAGTAAGGGAGAAAATATTGCCAATATTGGATATATTTCGGGATACCAAACATTGTCAGAAAAAAATTTGATAACATTTGGGTATATGAACTTGTTTAAAACACAAAAGAATTGAATGCTACGACTGACGTCATAGAATGAGGGGGCAGGGGCTACGGCAAAACATATTTCAAGTTAAACTTTAATTATGTAATGTCAGTTTTTTGATTTCATTTTTTTTGTTTTTTGTTTTCATATTTCAATTCTTTTATTTTTTCCATACACATGGACAGTAAAATATCAGGGACGTTCAAAAACTTTTTCTATTTTTTTTTCTCCTGTATCGAATAAAACTGGAGTAGGCACTTGCGCTTTCTGTGTAGAAGATGGTTATAAAAATTTAGAATATTTTTTTTATCATACCTAACATTATTGTGCACTGTGTTTCATCGGCCGAAATATGAAATTCTGTTTTCTAACCCCGCCAAATGTAAAGTGATCCTTGTGCAGGACAATGACCGATCCCACAGTTGTAGCATCCCAAAATGGCTCCTCAAATCCTTGAATTGAGATGATTTTCCCCTCCCATAAGACTTTCCTATCTTTGAGCTTTCCAATTTCCACATTTCTCCATTTACCACAACTCAAGAAAAAGTTTAAAGAAAGAAAGTTCAAAAGTAAAGCTCAAGTTTATGCAGCAGCTGAAAAGTTTTCAAGAAAGTTGATAGGCCCATTTCATGTCGATGGAAGTAGAAGTCGGAAGGATCAATAGTGAGGGAGTCTTGAGGGAGGGGAAAAACATTTCGTTTTAGATATTTGAGGAGCCGGGTCAGTCACTTTTCTGCATATGGGTCGCTTCACATTCGGCGAGGTGAGAAAGGGGAGTTTCATATTCCAGCCAATGAAACACAGCACACAATAACGTTAGGAATAATAAAAAAATATTCTAAACTTTTATAACCATCTTCTACATAGAAGGCGCAAGTGCCTACTCCAGTTTCACTCGATACAGGAGAAAAAAAAATACGGAAAGTTACTTTTTGAACGTCCCTGGTGTTTTACTGCCTATGTTTATAGAAAAAATAAAAGAATTGAAATATGAGAACAAAAACGAAAAAAATGAAATCAAAGAACTGACATTACATAATTAAAGTTTAACTTGAAATATGTTTTGCCGTAGCCCCTACCCCCTCATTCTCTGGAGTCAGTCGTAACACTCAACATCTGGCTAATTTTTTCAGTATCCCAATGATTTTCCTTATTTTTTTAGTAAATTTTCGAAAACATAAATCTGCATTTCTTTACCCAACAAGTTTGCACCATAGCTTCTTTTGTGTTTTAAACAAGTTCATATACCCAAATGTTAATAAATTTTTTTCTGACATTAATGTTTACAGACCTCCCTCAGAACGGAGCTATATATGCCCCTGCTACAGAAACACCATGCAGGACCAAAACCAAGGCCCGACTGTGCATGATCAAAACGAAACGAAAAACTTATGAAAAGTAATAAAATGTCGAAAATTTTTCAACCCTTTTTTGATCGTTCGCTGCTGTTCTTGGTAAATTAAGATACTTTTCGGCTAGTTGTGCGATGATGATTCAACTACAGATTAGCGTTAACTCACCATTGTACAACTGGCCGCATGTATTTTCGAAACACACGAAGAGTAAATTATATGCAGCTATCAATAAATTGTACAAATTCAGCAAGCAATACTGAGACTTAAAGACTAAGATTTTATTGACCGCGTTTCCCCAAGACCATGGTCTTTCTTTTGATCTAGCTTATTTGCTCATCATCAAACTAGAAGTATATCTTTCGCTGGGACCCTTATAAAGAGAGCCAATTCTGCACGATTACGAACTACTAACAGAACTAACTTTCGAACGAAAAAATCGAAATCATGGTGAACACGATGGCTCAAAATTCAGAGACGATCAATGACGTCAATCCCACAATACTGACCGTTTTGCTTCTCCCCCATAAATTTAAGTTATATTTTTACGATCTTCAAGTAACCATTGTGATCTAATTTAAAAATTATTATTATTTTGCGATAGAACTTTCAGAAACTCATAAAATGACACACACACTGATTTTATGTATTTGGGGCAAAGTTCATACAAAAATGAATAATTAATGCATATTTTGTCGAAAAAATGTCCGAAAGTTATTATATTCAATATTTTACTCTAATTATCCCATATTTTTCGTAGCTTTATTCATGAGTTTAATGGCGGTATTCATAGTCGATACTAACCCTGAGCTAAGAGCTCACTAATCTAAGGGCTTGTTTTTACACTATAGGGAGGCTGCGAAATATAGTTCAGAGCAATGAGTTTGAAACTGACCCTCAGGTTAGTAGACACTTAGCTCAAGATTCTAGTGTCGACTATGAATTAAGGCTTAAAACTGAGACGAAATTTCGGAGCAGGAAGCCCCAAAAACAAGACCATAATATTTTTGCAAATAAAACAACAAAAGCAAACACACGAATAAATAATATTTAAAGAGGCGAGCGAAGGTAGTCATTTTGGGGCCTCAATGCTCTTTACGAAGAATCAGCAACTTGATTGCAGGCCCACATGCAAAAGCTCGTATATTCTCATTTCATATAAAAATAAATGGATATTAATTTACACCGCATCGAATATGTACAGCGCTCATGTACGACAAGCGATTTTAATCGACGACAAGGAAAATATTAAAGACAGTCTTCTGTTTCACCTTGACTCACTATACTTTTTTAGTCGACTACATTGCGACCGAGTGTACGCTTTTCTTTTTAAAACATAGGTACCTACATAGGCGTATCGTTCGTACCTGGCGCGCAAAAAGAAAAACCTTATCGGCATCGAGAAGCAGCACGTATCCAAATGAAAAAATAGAAAATTAAAAAATTAAAAAAGCATCAGCGGGTGTGTGTGCTTTTTTTATTCACTCTTACATTTTGGAGATAAAGCAAATTAACTTTTCGTTGCATGTCTCTCAAGAACCAATCGCTTTTTCTTCCATCCACTCACTTCTAGCACTCAAGAGCAAACGGTAACCCCTCATAAAAGGAGTGTTTCTTTTCCTCCTTCTTTTCTTCTGTTTTTCTTTACTTTTGTCTCACTAGCTGGAGATCGTACAAACTCTATGTAATGTTGTAACGTGATTAATTACAGGTACGTCGCCTATTCGTGATTTTAAAATTAATACCGGCTTTGCGAGGAAGATATACGCACAGATATAAAGAAGAGAAGTGGTTGGAGAAATGGAGAAAGAGAAAGATAGTAGAAAAATTGAAAAAAGAAATACACGAGTAGTAAAAGGTAAACAGTTCACGCATACGCGTTTTCACAGGTCTAGGTTAATTAAAAATAACGGATTAGAAAAATAATGGTAGGCTTGAAATTTTGGCTGTAGCGAATCGACAACGTATCGAATATGGATGGACATTGATTGATCTTGATTTTTGTGATAAACGCATTTTTCGGGTTCGATGCCCCATCGGTGGAGAGACGTCAGGTGAAGAAGCCAGGCAAGCTGTAATTAGCGGGTGCAGTGGATGGGTGCATTACATAGGGAGGAAGAGATGAACATGAGTGATATAAAAACTATTTCAACAGCAGGATTTCTTTGAAAACCTGCGAAAAACCAAATCGAGGAGTATTATGTACAATACTAGAATACACGTCGATTTGGTTACTGAGGTCGGTGTTATCCTCATGAAATTCGTTTATGTAACTCTTAATTTTGATTCCAGATAAGCCAGGATATTCTGTACTCAGTTTCAACTACAAACGCAACCAAACGCAGTGCTTTAAGTGATGGTTTTCAGAACAGCACCAAATAATAGTAAACTGCAAAGCAAAACACCAAAACATAGTACATAAATATTGGGTAATTTTCTTTGAAGAAAACGTACTACAAATTCTGAATTATGCGATGTGAATAGCTCAAAACTTAAAAAATTAATACCTCCAAATGTAAAACAATATTGAAAGAATGTTTTTGAAACAAAAGGCAGGTGATACTAGCAGGATCATATCCTTGGATTAGAACTTTTTGAGAACTAAAGCTCTTTTCATGTTCAACACAGACAAATAGAACAGGCTCCTTAGAGAAGTAGTTCAGAACTTCTGAAAATACCGGCTAGCTGGGGGAAAAAACATAAAATACATATTTTTCTAATTTTTACAAGACAAAATTTTTATTTAGCTAATTTTCCAGAGGAACAACAGAATTTGTTCAATAAAAGTTTTTCCATTTTTTATTACACTAAAATCTACTCATTGTAATCACTAATAAATAACATTGGGACGTAATGAAATCTATAACATAAAGCGACCTATAACATTAAACAGGGGTTCAAAAATCATCGAAAAATCAAACAAAAAACTAACTGAGATGGTAACAAGAAGAAATGCGTGGAATTGTGGAAATAATGCAAGCTGATACGCACAATAGGTGTGTTAAAAAAGACGAACTCTTGACAGATTCTGTAAAATTTGTGGTGCTATTCTACTAAATAAACAATAATTATGGTCTGAAGAAACTTTCTTTGTTTTCATTTATAGAAACTGACATGTTTATTCAAGAGATACAAATGTAAGTGATAACAATAAGCGACTCTTTATTAAGGTGCATTTACACACAGCGGCTCTTTTTAGGTAGTTTAGCTAAGGGGGGTGACATTCCCAATTATTCAACTTTTTATGTAGGTTTCGAGGAAAATTTACATATTAAAATTGACCTTGTATTGAGTCCCAAGGGTGAGGGTAGGTTCATTTTTCGTCTTATGATCCCAGGAAAATTTTGGCACTATTAGCTGAAATTCATATAAGAACAATATATCTAAATAAAGATATATATTTCTTCTGAACTCGGTATAGGTCATGGCTAGAAACTTTTGGTTTTCCCAAGTGTAGCAACTCAAAATTCATTATTGCCTTTTTAAAAAAAATAAAAAATCAAGAAACCCTAAAAATTCCCATTTATCCTATTACAAATTGGAAAATGGACAAGAAGTCAGCGAATGTGACTAGCAGTCATATAATTAGATCAAAATAGTGTATCTCAAAATTTCCAAGTATAGCAAGGCGCACAATTAATTTTCCAAGCGTAGTGCGTGGACCTTTGCTACATATTGGATGCCGGCCATGATACAGGTGGCAATTTTTATCAGACAGTCTTGAAATTTGGTTCACTTATTTGGATCTACGCAAGGACGAACGTTATTATTGTTGGTTTAGATCAGCTCTATGGTACATCTATTACATCCTATTATGTTTCATTTTCGGAGCTTGAATGGTTCTACAATACGTAATTTTAAACCAATAGTCACAAAATTTGGTACAGGCATTGAATATATTATATTTCATAATTCTGCAAAATTTTGTTCCAATCGGCTTAACGGTTCATGCGTAGAAGTGATTTGAAAAAATTTTCAACATTTAAAAGTTTACAGTGAAAATTTATTTTTTCAAACTATAATTTGTAATTGCTACAATAAAGGGAAAAAAAGAATAAATCATCGATCAAAAGTAGAATCAAAATATATACTTAACCGGAATGAAAAGAATATTTAACTGCGAAAGTGAATGAACTCAATCTGAATGTATCAGCAAACGTGTACTGAACGTAATAAAATGATAAAGGTGAAAAAAAGATAAACTAATGTTCGGTTAAAAAGAAATTCGTGTTTTCTCATTTTCTAGTTTCTACCGAACGAAGTCAGTTGAAACAAAGTGTAGAGAAAATCTGAAAGCGTTTATTTCAACTTAATAAATTTTCAAGCAAAAAAACACCACAGGGATGAAAAACAGTAGACTCCTCCTCGAAAACAAATTAGTCGAACACAGTTTTACTGAAAATCTTTTTTTCAATCTTAAATTTTGAGCAAAAATAAGGAAAACAATGGAAACATGGTTTGACAGAATCACAGAATTCAGTACAGACAAATTTTTCTGACGTTGGATTGAATACTTCATCGATGCTGAAGCCCAAATGAATGCTTAATAAAATAGTTTTTAAAAAAATCTGAGCTACAGTTCACATAATTTCTCACATCATCGTAACAAAATAAACAAAAATATTTTTTACCAAGTTTAAAGAACCATCCACTCGCAACAAGAGTGATGGAAACAAATAAAATTCCAAGCCGTATTTTTAAATAAAAAATTAAAATTCATGTTCAACTTTTTAATTTTGACTTCCAGATTAAACATAATATATAGAGGTGGAATATGCAAATAAATCTTAATGATGATTGAATTCAAGTATTTCATAATTTCAGTAGTTTTTAGACGTTTTAGACCTTTTTTCTGCCCTTCTGAAAAAACTATAGATAATATCGATAGGAAAAAATATCGATATTATGCATCACGAAGTTTTTCCTTATCAGTTGTTTTTTGTTTATTTCTTCACGGTTACGTTTGCACTTACGCTAGTGGCAAAATGTCACTAGGAAAAAGGCCGTTTCACATGGTGATGCCTAAAAACAACAAATTTCACCCGACACCTCTTCATCATTATTTAATACCGTCTAAAATTCTGTTCATAAATGAAATTTACCTATTGAATCGAATAAATAATAACCTCTTTTTGGCGGACTTGAGTAAAATATTATTTTTGTTAAATTTAATAATCTGCCCACAAATTAAAGATACAAACCTATTTTTTTGGCAATCTTCACAGATTATCGTAGGATAGTATGATTGAAAAAAAATAAAAATAAACCTGAAATTGAAGCAAAAACCAAAAAGATGTCGTATGTTGCAAAGAATATCGGTAAAAATACCCCACCCCACCAATTTCTTTTCCCCACGACTACGCCAAACTCTACAGCAAAGGCATGTCAGACCAGAATCTATTGAATAGCGCGCCGAAACAATACAAATAACTATAACCGAGTGATAATTTATTTCAAACAAGTTTCCTTTATTCGTCTGTTCCCCCTCTATGTTACTATCCTTCGACTGAAATCCCGAATGGAAAACTATAATACGGTCGTATCAAATTTAAAATACATTGCAAAAAAATAGTCAGCGATTTACACCTTAATTCGAAGATGAAGCCCCAGCACATCTACTGACTATTCAACAACCACAATTCGTAAGCACAAAAGACGACACGTCAAAAATATATTTACAACCGCACTTGATCCAACGTACGCATCCGATATTAAAACCAGCGGCGAATGCCGAACAGGTTTCAAGGATGTATTTGCCTGAACCTGTATCTTTAACTATCCAGTACCATCAACAACAGCGATAACAACAGCAACAACGACCAAAATGAAAACAACGCGAATATCGAGAAGAGAAATCCGATACATCATACGTAGGTAGGGCCACTCAAAATCGAGTGACAAGATTTCAAAGACATGAGGGAGCAAAGTGTGAAAACAAAAAAGACTAGCGAGAAAGGCTACACTCAAATGGGGATGAGAGAGGATAAATAAGAGTTCAGGTAATGAGCGTTGGATTAATGAATAGCATCTCGTAGGGGAAAAATAACATTCCATTTTGCAGGGTATTCCATTCAATAAGTGAAAGTGCAAATCATTGCAGGTTTATACAGGTAGCATTCAAAATTTCATTGGGAGTATGGAATACCTTGTTGTGAAAAAGTATTCTCAACAAGAAGGTAGCCAACAGCTATTTGCGTGTTCTGTCACTTTGTACTTACATATGGGGAATCCAAAACCTGGGCAAACACTGGCAATTTTGTAGCCAGTAGTCTCCTGAATTTGTATAGGAGATTTGAGCGCGCACATGCGCACACACACACACACACACACACACATATATATATATATATATGAAACTGCATAATCTAATTACATCGTTTCTTATTATTCAATGATAAGAAATGATTTAAAATATTTACTACCATCTTTGACATCGCTGAAATCTTTATGTGTTGATTAGTCACAGTATGAACATCGTATCTTTACCTGTATGTACGTACAGGTAAGAATATACAAATGTACAAGTGTGTACTAAATTCATTCAACATCATAGAGACGAATAATAGGCCAGCCTTTTGGCAGCGACTGTCATCGAGGGAGTCCCTACTCATATGAGTCAGTAATCCCCATAAGGAATAACTCTTTTTTTTGACATTAATGAAATTGAGAAGTAGACTATATGTGTATGCGCCAAGAATAAGTCAGTCATGCGCATTCATGAGTCATGTTAAAATAACGGAGCCAGTGCCCAATACTAATGAGCAAAAGCAAAAACAAGACCATAATTCTAGTCTTACATAGTTAAATTTTGGTCTTAGTTTCAGTCTTACAAGATTTTTACTATTATTGGTGGCTAAATTGAACTTACCATTCATGTACTTCCAAAATATACAAGAATCTCAAATTACTACAGGCATAGGTCAGGGCCAAATTCAGACCTGGAGTAAAGAAGTTTCTGGGCTTTCAAAATATTAAAATTCAACATCTTCATAACAAAAATTAACTGCAAAATTGAAAATTTCATTTATATTTCCAATTTGTTTTTGAAAAATGCTGAGCTCCTAAAAAATTGGGCCCGGGTCCTTCTTTCCCCTCTCCTCTCATCATGCCTTGTACAGGTAAATGATCAAACAGTAAAAAAGAAAAAAAGGAAACCTCAAGAATGAAAGCAATTTGAACAGCATCAGTTCCAACATTTTACAGTTTTCTCATACTTTAATTCAGATTTCATATTTGGTCTTGGTCACACCCAGTATAGTCTCGGTGTCAGTATTAAGTCCTGCATGTGGTTTTCAATGTCAGTCAGACAGAAATACTGCAACAAATGAATAAAAAAATGAGGATCCAGAAGCTAATACCAAAGGGGTAAAACTTAAAAATGTGCTGTACTTCAAGTACCAAGGAAGTATGGTGAGACAAGCAACTACCCACCTACCATTAGTACAGCTGGAAACCTTTCAGCAGCGCACACTACGCAGAATCATAAGAACAGGTTGGCACCAATATGTAACCAACGTCGAAGTACTGAAATTTATCAGATACTGTAGAATTTAAAAAATTGTAGGCAGGGCTAGATTAAGGAAGACTGGGCATGTAAGGATGGAAGGTTATATGCTACCAAAATAGATTATGTACGCAGAGGTCACAAAGGGGCTCACTCCAGTACAATGTTACCCTAAAGAAAACAACATAGAAATGTGGTATCAACTCCCTGATGTGTGAACATGAAGCAAAAGACCGAGTCAACTAGGGTGAACTGATCAACCTTGGAGCAGAAACATTTGAGAAATCAATAGCAGCGGATATCGAGGAAAATATTAAGCAAAGAAAGATGGATGACAGGGAGGAAACAACAGAATGTGGGAACAACTTTGACTATACATATAGTACTGGACCAGTAAAGAAAGATGATTTCTGGTTAGTCATGCCAGCGCTAAATACGTAACCAGAACTACCTTTTGAAGTATTTTGCTTTGTGTTTATGTACGCTATCCTTGTGAATTTAAGAGATCTCTTTATCAGATGTATTCCAAATTGGTAAACTCAAGCAGAACATCGAAAATACGCAGAAGGTACGCTATGGTTGCTTACTTTTTCGCAATTGTCTTGACATTAAAAAGTACATTGGTCTCGTGGAGCTTTACTAGTCCAGTACTATGTAGTCAAAGGGAAACAATGATCATGCACAGCTGGGAAGGTGTGCAGAAAAATAAGTCGATTAAGAATAGGTCACTTGCTCATCTAACATAAGAGTGGACCCAGACGCCGGCACTGCCTCGCAGAAAGTGCTAAACAAAACTAATTTTCCTCATCCATAGACATAACTTTAAAAGAATGTAGTTTATTATAGTGAAAAAATTAAATTCGATTTTTTTAAAGTATTACTGAAGGGTCGAATAACATATTCCAGATGTAATTTAAGGTGAACGAAATTTTGCCTTATTTAAGCAAAATTCAAAGTTCAGAATTACCTTTCCATTACCCATCAAATGTGCCAGTCACAAACGTTCTAATTATACTCAATAATTTTTGCCTAATGGAAACTGCTGGAAAAAAAAGTATTAATTCCTGAAACTTGTTCTCTAAAAACAATTTTATAGGGGCTCTAGTTTATCATCAGATTCCGTAAATTTCGTTTCTTGAGAAGCAAAACATCTTCATAAGGTTATGGGGTTGCAAAATTGGAAATATACACTCGATGCATGTTAATTGCCTATCGTTAAAAGTACTTTCACCAAGATAGATAAACTCTCCCAACATCATGCTGTTTTACGTATTCATATAATTTTATCCGGTACCTACTCGGTAGCACAGTTACCAGGACCATCTTGTTGACAGAGGTCATCTTGATAAGAACGAACAGAGGAAAATTTCCCCATAAATAGCAGGTAAATTTCATCATTTTAATCGCCTGCGTTTCGATGTCGGTTCAACAACCGAGGTTTGTCTCTCAAAAAGGAGCGAAAATGCCGAGTCTTTTATTGTTCCCATCATGCAGAGTGATTTTCAAAAGTAAAATACGTAAAATTTTTTCACATTTTTACAGACGTTTTTTTGAAGGATTTTATTCTCATTTCCGCGGATTTTGTTTTATTTTTATTCCCTATTGAATTACCCATGTAAAGTTCGAATGTTTTTCAAGTTTGAAATTTTTCAAAAAACTTAACGGATAGTTGGAATTATAATTAACTATTAGGCTATTTGCTGAGTAGCTATTTAAATCGTTGGTAGACGAGGGAATTTGGTACGCATGAATACACATGGTACGTCAAATCGATGAAAAATTAAATTTTTTTCGCTTCATTATGACCAGAGTAGTCAAAATTGAATCCAAATTGGAAAGGGGCATATTTTTCATATTTTTTTGGCACTCAAGAAAAAATAATCTTTGTTTAGGAGCCCTGGAACGGATGACCAAATTTTTATTTTGAATGAAAATATAGGAAAGTGAACCAAATCTAGAAAACAAGTTTTTGGTAAGGAATCAGTTCGAGGTAGGTGAAAATATGACTTTTGGCTGTTAATAGGTACCAATTTTTTTATCTTGCAATTTTAGGTAGGATTTAAGGATATCTTCCCCAACAATCAAAAGATTTCCATTCAAATCGGCTGGCAACTCTGATGATGTACGAAATTATAAAATATAGGTTGAAATTGGTTCCTGCCTATCAGAAAAAAGATAATTATTTTTTTTTGTTTCCATTATTTTTGGGTCACTCTAAATTCCATGTTACAAAATTTGGAACCTCTGGGCTAGAAACGAAAATATTATTTTGCCAAGTTCGATCACTCAAATAACAGGCGTGGGTTGACTTAATTTTAGTAACGGCCGGTTAAACCAACTCCGCTACCAAAAGGCAAGCTCTAATCCTCTATTTTGTTCAGTTTGTTGAATACTCTCTAGTAAAAACATAAAACTCGTCTAAATCTTCATCAAATCGTAAAAATCACGAAAAATATGCGAATAAGCCTACCAGTTAAATGTTATAGGTACACATATGAAACACTAATGAAATAAAATTTAACGTTTAATACTTCTTTCTGCTGCCGAAAATCCATATTAATTGTAATATTATATGCCCACAAAAATGCGAACGAAACGTTTCGTCTCCTCTTCTTCCTTCTAAGAAAAATATTTTCTACAAGATTAGGCGGAACCAGAAACCATTTCCGTTTTCTTTATTACCACTACGGATACATATTCTCGTATTGTATGTATATTATAATAAAAGTAATTAAGAGCCAACGTTCTACAGTATATTGCAGCAAATGCGAAAGAGTGAAGAAGAAAAAAATATCCTCGACGACTATACAATAAAAAGAGAAAGAAAAATTTTCACAACGAAAGAGGGCAGAGGCTCATTTGGACGACGCAGGTACGTTGTAAGGCTTGCCGTAGGCAATGAATTTGGGTCAATTAACCTGCCCCATCGACAGCCTCCGAGAGAACTAATGGCTACCTTTGTACGTCGTTTGTGGACGGTTGAAGGGCTGTGGAGGTACATGTGTGCACACGAACACAACAAAAACGCATGGAATGGTCTCTCGAAGGTTGGTAATCAAAATACGTCTAAGCAAAAAAAATTAAAAAATTTTTTTTTTAAATACCGTAAAATTCGAACGATGCTCGAATCTCAACGGGTATACAATTGTGTACGTGTATGGGTGCATCACAGTTCATACATGCTTACTTTTATACACGCATCCACCACACCAGCATGATAATATAGCTTGGCTATAAGTGCAATGTGGCCATTCTCATTCTGGTCCGAATACATCGCCCATTGGCGAAGAAAATTATTTTTAACACGCGGGAGGAATAACTTTCAAACAGTAAAAATGCAATCATCATGATCTTCCAATGCAATAAAGCCATTATTTTGTATCGTATATGGCGAGAGAATTCTGATAAGATTTAACGCCGCACGCTGACCAGCCGCACAGAAAGTAAGCGCTCATCGTCCACAAGCCACATTCTGACGTGAACCAAAGTCTCGACCTTTCGGTGCAAACAGAACATTTTCCTCATTTTCCAAAAAGATTTACATGTTCATCGACGAATTTTATGAGCTGGGAAACGATAACTCGATAACTGACCAAGTGAATGCATAATACTGGATGACGTAACGATGGAAACGATACAGAGAAGGATACCTAGAATCGTGAATAAAATTTGGACACATGAATATCTACTTCACGGCACATTAACGCGCACTATTCGGCATATTCCACATCTTATATTGCATTTACCATGAAGAAAGAACATTTATTTATTCATATGAAAGATAGGCAACAAATTACTTAATAGTGATTTACCTATATGGAAATTACCTCCTCTAATACACGCAAAACTGATTCACTCACACACTTCGTAAAAATACGTAAAACACATTCACCCAAGAACTACTCATACAAGCCACAACTATGATTTTTTTTTGCCATAAATCGTACGATTTTTCGAGAGGGAAAGCTGAGCACCTCTTCATCCCATGCCAAGAAAAATCATAAAGAATAATTACATTGTACGTAATCTTTTTTTTTTTTAGAAAATTTCTGGAGGGCCAGAACGAGTAGTCCCCATAGTGCCAATGTTATGACGTCATGGTACGTTTTTCAAAATTCATTTCAAAAGGCGAACAAGAAAAAATAATGCCTCAAGTTCTCTCACAAAAAAAAAACAATCATATGGGAACAAGCTAGCGTTTAAACTTCATCGACTAATAAACTCGATGAGAGAAAGGAAAATTCAAACGTCATAAAGTTTTTCGAACTGAGTGCTCCAAACAAACTGCCCACGTTTCGTAAACATGATTAGTAAAACACAAATTTATACTGCAACATCATTTTTCACATTTGCACCACAGGTCTATAATATGCGTGGTAAAATGAAACTATCCTATAGAAACTCAAATTCATAATTAAATACTTAAAATAAGTATCATATTATCGTCGAGTAAGATATCGAGAACAGATGCTAACTGGACGTTCCATGATAGTCTAGAAAAATTATTTACAACAAAGAGAAATTAAGAAAAACTCAACTGTCCTAAATGCCTTGACGCCTTTAAAAGCTAAATCCAGGACTAACTTGGAGTGAAACACTGAAAAATAATTCCAACGAGAAAGTATAACAATTGCAGGATTATCCATTGATTATGGAAATAGTCGATAAAAAAAGCAAATGATTGAAAACAAACTGCTTTTAGAGAATCAAGTATTAAATTTAATTCAGCGAGAAGGAAAATTGTTAGTAATTTGATTTTACAAATAATCGGTATAGAAAAAAATACGAATGAAGTCGTAATTATACAATTTTAATTGTAAAATATAACGAGCGGTTCCTTCAATCGTCTTCATGAAAAAACTTTTTCCATTTTCTCACCATAACACTGTGCACCATATCATTATTTGTCATTCGTGATAGAAATGTTCTCACACCCCTGGCATAAACGGACAAAAGAATTAATTTTTCGCATCCTCTTAACATGAGCCTTACAATAGTTTGGGTTAGTTAATATTGCAACCGTTAGTTTTTATTGCTCACCAATTATATGGTCGTCTTTCCTGCAATCGCCAAGCTCCCTGTCGAATCTCGCATCATCAAACATACTGGACGACGACTGACAAACAATGGGAATGGAACATTCTTGGATACCTAACAAAAATCAGAGACGAATTTTTAGCATTATTCAATTACATAAACATTAGGAAATTGATATTTAGGATGCAGGTTCAGGGTCAACAGAGAATAAATTTAAGAAGAAGGCAGGGTACTCAAAAATTATATCAAAGAATTTTTTTTTTTTTTTGTATCTGATTCGGTCGAATGAAGTGCATTAAATCGATTAAAACATAAAATAGAGTACGACAAGGAATGCGTGCTATGCGTAAAATAAAAATCTATGAACGTAAAATTATATGGGGTGTTTCATGCTTTACAAACATCTATAAAGAAGTTTACACATATGCATAGACATAGAGCACAATGAATACATCCATATCACACAGGTAGCTCACATTTTTTGGGTTTATTACTTTGAATATCGAATTCGATAAAATTGAATAATACGAGAATCTCATTAAATTTTTAATGTCTATCGACATTTAAAATTCAAAATTAATCCATAAAATATTCAATAAACGTCTCTGTTTTTCGAATTACGTCTCTATACAATAAGTTACTTTCATTTTCGAAAACGGCCCGCAAAATTAATTCATAATTTTCATAACTTACGTTCCCAACCAGAATACAATTAATTGAAAAAATTCCCAACCATTTAACAAGAAATAACTTCAATACAGTTGAATGGATTCTGAAATTTTCAGCAATTCTAGGTATCTTCAATGCGACTTCAAACAAACGAATTCAAAAAGCTATAGGCCCAAAATAACAAGACCATTCATAATTCTACCATCGCGACAACTGTCGACCAAACTCACTGCAGACAGAATTCACTTCCCTCCAATTCCATTTTCCTCTCACCTCTCACCGGGTTGTGGTCAGTTTAAAAAGCATTTTAGAATTCCGTTAGCGTATAGAGTAGCACATGCACAAATTATTATAAAACACTACGTAAAATGTAAAACCGGAAAGCATTAAACGATTATGAACGATTTCAAAAATAAACCGATCTAATTCAACAGAGTTCCCACAATCATCTGTAACTTATTTTTGTTTTTGGCCTTATTTTTCAAATCTTACGCAGCGTATCCCTGAATCATTTCTCGCTGGAAATAAAATACTATTTTTCCGTTCAAAATCAACCATTTCGAAGTACCCAGCCAGTCGAACGTAAAAATTGAATTTTTTTTTCCCTTTTGAGGATTGACATAGTTTAAATATGGGAAACAATTTCTTTTCAAAATTATCAAAAATCTTGAACAAAGATATCACAAAATCAATAAATATTAATGGAAAAAACAGTTCATTAAAATCCGTGCTCAGGGGTCAGAATTTATGCTGGAATGTACCAGAAAAAAAAAAAAAAATTAATAAAATTTTCTAAACTTACTTAAAAAAAAAAAAACATATATACTGATCGAATTGATAACCCTATCCTTTTTTTAAAAACGGTTAAATATTATTCAAACTAAAAAAAAAAAACCCTAATCGACAACTGGACGATTGAAGAAAATTCAAAATCTCATAAGGATATCACTAAAATAATCCTGCCGTTTTAAAAGCATTTAAAATCCGCAGAAACGAAGAATCAGAAAAAAATAGGATAAATAACGATCGAATAATTCAGCATAGTGTTGAGTCATTAACTTAAAAAATAAAAATAAACTATAAAAAATATCACCACGAATTCATTGAAAATTTTAGTAAATCGAAAAATAGATAAAAAAGACTCTTCACCTCAAAACTATGTACACAATAATCCAAACAACGCGATGACAAAAAAATCATTGAAATTAAGAAAAAACCATTAAAAATCCATCAATAATTTAATACGAATCAATAACTTTTGTCTACTGTTTGTTAACTCTTATACTCCAATTTAAATTGGCTTAAGTATTTACTTATGACATTGAGAAATATATAAAAACCTATTTAACCGTCTTTTAGAAATGGAATATCCCAAAATAAATAAATAAAATTTCATACAATTAGTTTGAAAAACCTTTTAAAAAGAAAATCGGTTTAATATCTCATCGAGCCAAAAAAATACTGCCAAATACTGAAATTCCTAAAAACACATTTGACCCTCTTGGCAGTAGAATTCAATAAAATCCTCTCCAGGGCCAGATTTAGGGGGGTGAAAAGGGTACAACTGTACCAGGCGGCACATTTTTTTTTTTTTTTAACTGCATATTTAATTAAACTTATAAATTTTTAATTTAATAAAAACTCCTGATAAAAATTCATAAAAAAATTCTTTCGGGATAGAGTGGGTTGCTAAAATTAGAAAAATGAGGAGGCGCAAAAATTTTATTATACCAGGGCACTTGAGCTGTTCAATGTTGATAGGTGAAATTCTTAAAAATAGGCCTAAAACTAAAAGAAAACAAATAAGGAAAAAAAGTTAAAACTACAGTTTTAAATCTCAAGAAAAGCTCAAAATAGAAAACCAATGACTTTAGACTCCACAAAACCGATTCAGCTGCTAATGCTTTCAATAACAGCATCATAAGTTTTTGGTAGTCGATTTCTCACTTCAAAAGTCTCGATAATTTCCAATCAAGACTAGACACACCAGATTAAAATTGAACTCCAAATTCCAAAGCCAGTTTCAAAATGACAATCGTGATTAGCCAATCGGCTGCAGTATGTATGGATCACACATTACCATGACAGCATGGTCAGCATGGATCGCGCAAAAAGTCTCAAACATTCCACATTTGTCTCGGTTTCTGTACTTCGCATATTCTACTCCGATTTCGCGTAAAGTTATATTCGTCTACCAGTCATGAATTTAGTAATCCCTTGGTTAAAATACAATTACTGAAAACGGCTGTGCGTAAAGATACTGAGGACACTGTCGGCCTTGAAAAGAATCTTTTCGACGTCCAGATAAATCTAATAGCCTATACCAGACGCAGTCACTGTCTCAAACAATAACCACCAGACACGGGTGCACAAAGACCAGACAATAATAAAAAAAAAAAGTCATCGAACGCTTTATAATTTTTAATAGGCCTCTGTGGTTACATATCTTTACGGTTAATTATAGCAGAAAAAAATAAAATATAAGTATGGCGCTTACATCCGAGAATACTTTCGATACGTGACGTGTTTTTTATTGAAAATTAAATACGGTCTCATGTCGGTTACACATTGACCAACAATAAGCTTACGTCATGCACTCATCAATGTAAATCTAAACTAGGCCTATAGCAGTAATATATATCGAGACAAAACGAAATTTGACGATAATTTGATAGTTGAAAGCTAAATTACATCCCTACAGGTAAGGGCATGGAAATGTAGACACACCTGGGATTTTTATCTGGTATGGATTTCAGCTCCTTTCAAAAAAATAGCACTGATGATCAAACAATTTGTGACTGTATTTCCCATTATATAGTATCGAATAATACAATGATTTTTTTTTCTTCTTGGAAAAGAGGCATAGAAAAGATATAAAAGAAGTTTGAATTACGTCTTGACCACACAATACAACTTTTTTCCATGCACTTTAAGAAAAAGTTGATAATATAATATTGTATGTTTCTGCCTGTTCAACGTGATTTAACAGCATCGAATGTACCGCACAAACTATAGAGAATCGGCATTAAGGTGATATCCATAAATTATGTTTAATTAACTTATTTGCTACATAAGAGAAAGAATCTTTTACAAACGAAAATTATATATGAAAAAATTGGGGCAATTTTCACAGTTGAAATTTTATTACCCACAGGGGAAACACTCAGTATTCTGTACATAAATTAAGGGACAAAAATACAGTCACATTTATGTGGGCAATGATTACAGAGAAACAACAAAAACTCAACATACCACCAGTGGCGGCAACTTGCGTGTTGCATATGTTGTATGTGCTACACACAGGAAATTTAAAAAAAAAATGGAATTCTCTTAAATTGATCGAACGTAAAAATCAAAATGAAATATAATTTCTAAATTCTAATTTTCCTCTTTCTGAGTGTACAAAGTCTGCAACACATGGGAAAAATCCAAATTTCTGCCACTGCATACCACTTGTAACAAGCGAAGTCTCAAAACATTTATTGTTTGGATTGTGTAGTTCTCTATACGTGTTGTTAAAGAAATACTTAATAAAAAGTCTATGTTTATTCTTGATTTTAACACACCATATTCTTGTCCCTTCCCATAGTGAAAGGCATTGCAATATTTTCTCACCAAAATATACACAGATTTTTCGGTAGTAATAAATGAGTTGGATGAAAGATTTTTATTGGGAATGAAATTGAGAGATAGGATTCACTTTACAAGTTCTTGAATCTAGAGTTTTTTTATGATAGAAGAAGAACCAACAATATATTCTGTTCTGAAAGAAAAACGCCAGAATTTTTGAAGGCGGCAACAATCAGCCTCAAATACACGTTACCAAAGTTTAATTAAATATGGCTAAGCAAAATGAAAACTTTATATGAACACACGTATTCCATTTCACATCCAGTGTAAATCCTTACCATTTCCTCCCCCATAATGTCCATATGTCACCTGTATTTCTAGAAGTGGTTTGCATTTCTCTTTTGGAACAGAGTACAGCCAATAATTTATAGCATGGAAAATAATAAAAAATCAAGAAAAGCTTCAGTCAGAGATAAATAAGATGGACACCATAACATCATAGACAATAGACAATGCAGTAGTTGTGAGGAAAAGAAAATCAATCAGTGAATTTATCAAATTCAACGCAGATGAGCAAAATGCAAACATTTATTTCAGACTGAAGCGATTTCAATGAATCTGGGCATGTAGTATATAACTCAGTGTACCGAGTAATTTAAGCCCTCATCTGACTCTATCAGACTCAACTGGATCATGAGATATAGCCACTTAACTTTTCAGTTGATTTTTGTGAGTTATTTCTAACATATAGAAAATAAAGATATATCAGTCCACATAAAACACCTCATTCATTGGTTATCCAAGAGTCGAGAAAAAGTGGTGTAGCAAGTTCATTTTATTAGTTTCAGACGTCTTCAGCAAGTTCGCTATCAAAAGAAATTTTTTTAACGCATCTCAACTGTAATGTAATAATATTGTTTGGTTATACCTCACCGGAGTTGAGAGAAAATTAGAAAAATATGCACATATTATGGGAAAAATTAACGGAAAAGTAGACACAATTAATTTCATGACAGGAAGAAAAGTTCAAACGAGAAATTTAGCTTTTATACTAATTTTTTTCATCAGTAAACCATAAACAATTAGAAAGTAACGCGAAGATGACAGACACATCTCATAAACAACTAAAACACACACACAAATACACATAAAAAAAAAAACAAACGTCAAGTGAGAAAACCATTGATGTAATTTTCAACGAAACAAAAATTAATAAGTTGGTGCGCGTCGACAGCCAGATGTAAATCCTGAATTTTGAAAAATTCAAAAAATAAAACCACACACATACTATTAGACATTATTTACCCAAACAAGACGGACTAGAAAATAAATATATTAATGTGGCCACGACGATACGATCTCCTCGACTCCGCATCCAATGATTATTGTTTTAAATTTAAAATGCATCATCACATAAGAGTGATTTGACTGAAAGTATTCAATGAGTAGAGAATTTTTCATTTACGTATTTACTTTGTCGAATAATCTTTCACAAAAAGTTTTCAAAATGTAGGTACACTCAATGAGATGTCTCAGCTCGAAGTACACACGCACGCACGCATGCACGCACGCACACACCTATGCAATAAGCAGGTTTTAGGTACACACGAAAAAAAAACAAAACAATTATAGAACCAGTTCAATAGTAGATCATCGGCAAATCATGAAGATTAAATCGTTAAACGATTTAATAAAAAACGGAAAAATATATTTTCAGAAGACGACGAATATACTTCCTAAACGAGTACGATCACAAATTACAGGTTTTACTAGTAGACACTATCTATAATCTCAACTCGGCTTCAATTTATTTATTAGATCTATTATTTACGAAGTCGTAAAGAGCAAGAGTAGGAAAAAGAGAGACAGACTGGGTAGAAGAAAAAGCTTAAAAATTGTAATCTATCTAATAGCTGGAGGGAGATACGGAATGGTTTTTTTGCGAGTTGCAAACGTAAAAGCAAACACAAGTAGTAGCATTTCCGTTTGTGAGTAGATCCACTTTCATTAAGATTGTACCCTTCATAACAGCCTAAGTGAAGCTAATTTGCTCAGACAACCTGCAGAGAACTAATTTTTTCAGCATCAGAAGAGAGATATCCTTGGTAACATTAAATGTTAACAACGTTTCTATGAGATTCCGAGTTTAAGAAAATTTTTAAAGAAGGAATGAATAAAATGATACGCTATATTGAATTTGTAATTTCTAGTTTTTTTGTTTTATTTATGTTCTGTGATTCATTGCATCAGGTCTCAAATGGGTCTGTATAAATTAAAGGGGCCAAATCACAATAGAATGGTAGTGAAAAACATACTACCAACAACGTAACCACACCACTGCCAATAAAACTGGTGTTAAAGCTGTTTAACTCATCAGATTCCAGCAGATAGGTTTGTTAGTTTGTATCAGGCTATCATAACAAACATTCATATGATAGGCCAATTAAAACACTTTCCCAGACTGATACAGCTCATAAGCGCCACTTCCGGAATTTGGGGTGCCAATTGCGCCACTTCCTGTTTCATATCAGTCTTTAGAATCTATTAAAAAAATTCCCAGTAGCGCCAAGTATAAAATACAGTCGAGGGCAAGGTTCACAGATTTTTTTCTGAGGAAAAATAGTAGGTAGGTAGGTAGGTACATGACAAAATTGACAAGTAGAGAAAAAACTCACCGATGATTTGAGTTTGATGCCTACCTTTTCAATTCGGTAGTTTACAAGGAAATTGTAAAACAAACAAAAATATAATTATGTTTATTAGATGTGATAACTGTCGATTATTTTAAGCAATTTTTTCACCCATTTTGAATTCAGGATTGTTTATTGAATTGTAAACGTCTGGGTTTTCTAGCGAAATAGTGCTGCGCTAGTTTATTTTTTTTGAGATTTCCCATGGATGTAGCCTTACGTCCACTTAAAAAGGTGGAAATTTTAGTACCCAAAAATTAGCGCTTTCGTCTTTATTGAGTGGCACTTGTATCCCCTAGTTTTTCACTAGCTGGCGTTTTCAAATCTGTTTTTTTGTAAAGTGGCGCATTTGTCCAAACCTCCCAAACAAAGTTAATATTTTTCTAAAACATCCAACGAACAAATGTAGAAGTAACTGTGGATCTGGCCCCAGGCACTAATTGACCAAAATCGAATTGGTATTACAAGAAACAGACAACAAATGAGTACCCAACTATTAAAAATGCACAACTATATTAGTAATCTACACAATTCTCTCCCTATTATTATCCTGGCAGGAACAGGCCCCGTTTTAGGATTTGTTATTAAAAGATGATAAAATCACATCTGCAATTCACAAATTTTTATGGGAAGGGGTAAAAATTTTTCACATATTTATACCACTGATTAAACGTAAATGTAAAATTTGTAAAATCATTTTATTACTAGAAAGCATCCAATGCTGCTATGTAGCAATAATTCACAGACTTGCATAAACCCATTAACCATAAATGTATCTGAATTATCAATTAATCAGGAGCACAATAAAAAGTAAATAAATAAATAAAAAAAAGTTAGACTGAAACTGAAATTTACGCACTCCTAAATATATCTGTATCTATGGTCATGTGACAGCATTATGGAAGTGGCTTTTGTAAATAAAGGTGGATACACATTTGTATCATTCTGCCATGCTTTATCATCAGTGCATATCATGATAAAACACACGTCGATGATACAACTCTAATTTTGTGAGGCGTTGCTAGGATTGTATCTTATCTTCAAATTCTATTGAAAATTTTGCGATCCCAGGTAGTGTTTTCTATTGTGATGGTAAATTACTGACATCAAATGGAAAAGGCCCCTATCGTACCATCGTATCATTTTTTGATACAGTATGAGGTTACAGACCTCGTACACATTGAGATGATACAATGTGACAGAATGATAATAATGTGTACCCGCCTCAAGATTTTTAGCACATACACCGCTCAAATAAACGAATACTTACTGGCACGGCCATGAAAACTTTTGTTTTTTTAAATTCAGTTCCAGTTTTGTTCTTTTAGTTTATAGAAATACCGCAATTCAGTTATGATTCAGTTAATTCATCAGTTCCAAATTGGTCCTCGCCAATCGCTGGTATTCTTTTTGACGAGGTTCAAACAGGTAAAATATTCCGTAGGTACATACGCATTACTTGGTTTGCTCAGAACCATACCACACAGGATTCAAAATTAGAAGGGATTTTTAAAACGGTTGTTCAAAATCTAACCTACTCACAAAGTTGAAATTATTGATGCGATTAAATCCGATCTTCTATTAAAATAATATTAAATGAACCAGTCTATACAGAAAAAAAAATTCATAAGCTGAACTATTGGTTTTCTTAGCCTGCTTCACTAACCTTCCTATTTGCCTTCAAAGTCCTAAATTAACTTCATGGAAAAAAGTAATGCCAGGTATAGATTCCGGAAATTTAAATCACTACAGACCTGATATTTTGACTAAGTTAACACACAGTTCCTCCTGTCCTCTTTCATTAGTAGTGGATCTAGTAGCACATTTCAAAAGAGCGGATGGTTTAATAATTTCAATCAACAAAAACATTTCGTGAATTTGTTCCCTTCTTCCTCGATAAAACGAAAAGTTTGTAAAACCATTCAAATTATAAGATATCACTGAGAAAATAGGCTAAAACTATCAAATTATGCACAAAACAGACGGTAAACGCTAATGCGGTAACAATTTGACAAGAACATGTAAACCTGAAGATGTTCACAATATGACTGCAAAGTGTAGACATAAAGATGAAGAAAAGAAAAAATAAATAAAATTAGTAATATAAAGGGACGAAGTTACTGGTGAAAGATAGTTTCTCGCAGAACAGAGCTATGACAATGCGCAAAAGAGAACCAAGAGAGCAAAATTAAGATGGGTCTAATGCATAGTTATCTAGAAATGAAAAATTTAAATGGATAGGGATATATGTTCGCAGTAAACAGGGATGATAAGCAAGCATAGCGAGCCCGGTGCAAACAGCTGATGACAGTCAATCTAGTGGTAAATGGTTGATGAATTTAGGGGTGAGGTGATTCATGCGGAACAGGATAGGTTTAAAGCTAACGAAATATGTGACGATACTATCATTACCCACAACATCCTCAATTTTCACTCAGAAATTCAATTCAAGGTAAAATTTGCATCATTTTTCCATATTCAGTACCCTGAATTATAGAATTTTACATCGAACCAAATTTATTTAGATACCAATATCTTTGAGCTACGAAGCTAAAGGATACATTTTCTCGACGAAATATTTAGCCCATTAAATTTAGCTACCATTGAATTGTTGAAATCATTAGAAACGACTAGCAACTTCAGCAGAAGCAAAAAGTAATATGCTGCTTTCGGATGAGAAACGGACGTCTACAGAAATAACTACTTCATCGCACGAATGATCCATACGCTTCGCGTAATCATAAATAATTTTGGGTAATAAAAATTTTTCAACTCTTTAAGGATTCCATCAAACGGCGTAATATTTAACACAACGCGGTTGGTGGCGGTCGTACGCGTTATTTATTAACGTAAATCGAAAACCAACATGCATTCTCCTCGTCCTCAGTTATGGCATTCGTAAATACACTCGAATTAGGAAAAAGAAAGGGTACACAAAGAGAGAGAGAGAGAGACACCGAATGTACATGAGCGAGAGAGAAAGGTGTCGAGGGGATGAATGAAAAAAAAAGGTAAACAGGCTAACAAAAAAATAAGGTGAAAATCTTCTTGAAACCTGTTTGTTGGTAATGACTGTGTGAGAGATATTTTTATTTCCTGCTGAAGAGTTACCGCTGCGATATGATTAATAAGTTAACAATATGGTTAAATTGCAAAAAAAATGCTGATATACGCACAAACAGAGCCACATAACGTCTTTATTTTCTACTTTTTCCCTATATTGATTGGTTGAATAACTGATAAGATGGACCAACCCCTGACAAACTATAACAGGAATACAAAATCTGTGAACATAAAGTACTTGAACATGGATTCAACAAGTTTTATTTTTTTAGTTCTCAAAATAAGTAAGGAGACATTCTTCAATCTGGAAGTAAAATATGAGAGGATTCTACATACGGAAGAAGAAAGTCGAATGAAACTTTTCAATCAAAGATCGCATCTTTTGTGAATTCTAATTCGCGATGACCAAAAGTAAGAGCAAGATTAAGACCATGATGGTCTTAGTTTTGGTCTTGCACATTAAAATTTTGTTTTGGTTTAGGTTTCTGTTGTGATTTAGTCTAGTGAAGTCTTGGTCTTATTCTCGCAGAAAGCGCAAATCCATAAAATCAAGATCATATTTTGCGATTCTGCATCACCAACCATTAGATCATATCAAATTAACAATTTACAAAACCTTATTAAGTGCATAAAAATTGAATACCCATACCGTTACCCCATAAAACTAAAAACTGACTTATGCGTCACCGTAAACTTTTTCGAGCAGGATTACAATTTTGAAAATTTGACTTAGCCTCTATGACTATTTCACTAAGAGCTTAAAACTATAGGCCCAAACCGAATGCAGCGCAGCACAGGAGATTAAAAACTGATCTCCTGCATTGAGGTGCACTGATCACCCCGAACTGGAACGCAAAAGTGAATTTCAAAATTGGCAAAAATGACTCACTATTATGTTTTTGCAATTTTTAGGCTGGTAAATTAACGTTGAAAAAAATTCTAACACAGCAAATAGCTAACTAGAAAATCTGGGTTTTTAAGAAAAATTAAATTACACTCAAAATTGTGAAAATTTAGTATGTAGCTATGTACATAGATCATAAATTATGATTGAGTTAAATTTCGTAGCTATAGATTAAAAATTGCGTATTTGAAGGCCCAAAATCAGAATTAAATCGGATACATCAAAAATACCGTCCGGCCAATCCGCACCATGACTTGTCACATTTTACAACAGATTATAGTAAATACTTATTTGTTTTGAATTTCATAGCTTTTGGTTGAAAATTAAGCATTTTATAGCCAAAATAAAAACAAAATTGGTGATACCAGAAGTACCATCCTGTCGATCGGCAACCAAATCAATAGGTCCATTCTAGGCTTAATAATAATGTTCGAATCAAATTTTATTACCACGGGCCAAAAATTTCGATCTGTACTGTCGAAAAACAATCAAACAATAGGGAAGTCCAGTGCAAAATAATTTTTCTCTAGTGGCAGAAATTAAAAGTTCTGAGAAGGTTCATGTAACTATGTTTGATAACTGTTTTTAAGGACAAAACAGGCATTTTTGAAAGGAAATATTTATAATTTGAGAAGTGAAATTTTTGATAACTAAAACATGATTTTATTTTATCATTACTACTAGTAAGTTATATAATCGACAGCTGTATAAAAAATAACTGCAGAAAGAAAATACGGACACTTAGTTTCATGGAAAATAATAGATAAAAAGACGTAAACAATCTCCATAAACATACTTTACGAAGTGACAGCAATTGATAAGCACTAGAGCTCCACCATCATTGGACATTTCAATTAGGTGTTCGCTCGATGAAATTTAATTTGGGTCTAGCCTAATATTCAACGATGGCAGAAAAATTGTTCAAACAATCTGACGTAGAACACGCGTCTTTATAATCGCGAATGAAAATATCACCAAATAAATGTTGAAACTATTTTTATAACATCATAAGTAATGCAGTGTTGCATGAAGGAGCATTTATACTGTATGCAGTAGTGCTAAACTTATTGTGCTTTTAATTATCATAGAAGCCAACTTTCGAAGTTAAACCGACTGAATCTGAGAAGGGTTCTATGTTCAACTATTGGCCAAATAATTACTGGGCGATTTCCAAACGGTTACATCGCTAAACGAATGTTTTGTAGTTTTTTTTTTTTTTTTTGGTCTACCGAGGAAAGGCTGCTCCATCAGCTCCATTCTGCGAATACGCATATATATCCATCAAATTTTTGAAATCGAAAGTATTCTTCCACTGCAACAACGCATTATTTTATTTACAAGGATGCGTAACTAGAAAATAAATACGCAATCGGCCCCAAGAGTATTAATTTTCTACGTATACGAAAATCATTCGACTTTTAACGACTAATAACAATTCAATAATCACGAATGTTCAAAACGAAAAGGAAAAAAAACGTGAATAAAATAACCCACTTTACTCGTGCTCAGTGCAAGTTTGAATCAAAGACGTTTCAACTTTTCTTCATTTCTTGGCCATCGCCTAGGGGTCCAAAAAACTGTATTGGTGACTAGTTTCTCGCCATAAAGCCAGCATCAGAAAACAATAAACACGAATCGCAAAAGCCGATTCAAATCTGGACGGTTTGCATACATACATCTTCCACTTTCGTGTCGAGCACGTTTCATTTGTTAAAACTGGTTGACAACGTCGCCAATTAGGTCTTCAATTTGGACAAGAAACGCCGAGAAAAGAAACAAAACTTCTCGGTGTCTTCGTTTTAATCCTCAGATTTTCATTTACCTCATCCATCTTTCTTACCGTAAAGTCTTCTTCTACATAATACTCGGAATTTATTTGAAAACTATATGCACATACAGGGTATCTACTTTAGTATCAGTCAAACAGCAACAGCTGTAACTCCCAAACGAGCCAAAATGTTCCAAACGTTGTAAGGACCACTTTCTTAAATTCTTTCTCTAATTTACATAGGTGAATTCAGTTGATTTTTCAATTTTATTCGAGAAATATTAGTACTTTGGAAAAATTGTTAAGACCATCTCGTCGAGTACATGTTTCAGTAGTATTTTCTTAAACTACAAACAATTCTGTAACAAATCCTGCAATCAGTTTTTCAGTGTATTACTTGGACAGCAATAAGTTGGATCATAAAGTTTTATAAAATTAAATCTTCACTATTTTTTGATTAATTTTTCATTTTTTTTTTTTTTTAATATTCAATATTCTTACACAGAATTTTCAGCTACATTCAGAATTATATTTCTCCACTGTTCGAATGGGGGTTACTTGAGTAAGGTTTACTTTTGTTGAGTGTTGGCAGCGGCTGATCTTGAATCAGAAACTTTTCAGAAGGAAAGTGATGACCAAAACATTATGCCAGGCAGGGTTTTGACTGTGTTTGAGTTGCTAGTGTTGTATAATGGGAATCAAGCATGTGGATGGCAAACTCGTCTCAAACCATAAACCTTCAGGATACCAAGCCAAGCAACTAACCGTTGCGCAAACCAGACTACTTTTTTAATATTTGATTTGGGATACGGGGTACAGCTTTATATTTACCACTACTCAAGGACTGACTGACGAGAACTGACTTACGAGAATCAACATATATATAGTCCTCAAAAAACTGTTTCTTTCAGTTATAGAAAATACATGTTTTTCGACATAACACATATTATATAAGTAGGACACCTGATGTACTTGACCAGCGGTGTTAAGGTGCATAATTTTCAAACCCTTGAATACGATTTGTACTGCCTCAACCCAAGCAACAAACAACCTCAAACAGCTGTTTCAGCATACACATCTGCAAGCTCACAGTGCTTCGGCTTACGTCGTCCCCATTTTTGCTCATAAGTATACGTGCATTTACACATTCATGCATTAAACAATTTTTTTGCTTTCTTATTTTCAACGAAAGGTTCTTCATGGTTGAAGCAAAAAAAGTCTTCATCTCGACAGTGTAAACATCAAGAGCACAAGTGGGAACAAGGGGTAATATAAAAGGACAAAATGGTATAAAACATTTTAGATCGGAAATTTCTGACAGAAAAAAAAAAGAACGAAGTAATTAGGAACATTTCAGAACGTAGGCGAAAAATCTGAAGAAGAGGTAGACTACGTCCAGGAGTTATTGACATCCGGCAGTGTAACCGGAGGCCGATTTATAAATTTGGCGTCATGCGCCAGATAAATTTCTCGTCCTAATTCAGTGTTAGGAGCTAAAAGAATATAGATCATTAAAAAATATAACGTCGCCGATTCAAAACATGTAAAAAAATAATTAATTAATTTTGCGCCCTCCTGCCTTTGCGTCGATGGGCCGTGGCTTCAATGGCCTCCGGGTAAATCCACTACTGATTGCAACTACAAATAATATTGAAGTAATTATAGTTGCCTCCACGAAATGCAATCAGAAATACACAGAGCTGGTGTAAATGCGAATGAAAATTTTTCGTCATTTAGTATTCTCATGAAATTGAAAAACTTTTGAAAATCATACGATACTCCATCGATTCGAATCGTTTCACAGGTACTTCTTACCGTCCAAAAACCGATTTTAATTGAAAATTTACATTTTGGATGTGACATATAAGACCTGCGGCCTACGACCATGATAGGTTTTTGACAAGCGTCTCGCGCCAACTTGATCAAATTATCATTTTTATGAATTTTTTTTTTACTGTTTCTCACATGTGTCAGTGAGCATAGTAGATGCCAGCACAGTACCAGCGGAGGGGTATTTTGGACAATGTGAGGACCCTTGGCCAAGGCATGACACTTTGTATACCAGCAATGACAGGGTGAATGCCCCACCCACTTTGTCCCACAAATTAAGAGATGATGCAGGATTCGTCTTCTGACTACAACTTGATATGAAAATTTCCGAAATTTCTACCACTAATGAAGACAAGAGGTACAAACTACTACAAGATTTGCGGATTAAAAACTTTATGCACGAATATGATTGAAGAATGAAAATCACAAATCGGTGTTTTTCCCAATCAAAAGATTTGCTTTTTATCGGATTTGAAGCAAAAAAAACCGAAGTCCCCCAAAAATAAATCCGCAAATAAAAAGAACCAAAAGAGAGGAATCAATGACTCTTTCAATGCTATGTGTACTGAAGAGGGGTCAATTGAAATGTACCACGTTGTTTTCAATCTGTTCCCAGATATTCAGAGAAAAGAAGTGCAGCAGAAAATAAATATTTTGTTACCGCTTTATCGGTTATCGTTTCAAAATTCAAAGGAGGAACAATTCTATGTTCAACAGTCACACGTTCTCGAACTATAACACATGTATTTAGCAGATAGCATTTGTTCCAGTCAACTTCTAAGACACAAAAAAAAATTTTAAACATTCCATTTATAATGAGATAATATCTGAATTTAGAATGGGTATACGTACTTACCTCCATGAGTTTGTTTTTCTCTAAAAAGAAAACATTTCAAATTTCTGAGTCAGTTTATTCGTGTTTTTCGAATTAAGATTGAAAGTACACTACGAATCATATTCAGCGACAGTCCTAAAACTTGTGAGTCTCGGGGTCAAGTCTCATATGAGGCCTTTCCCACACATTTATATTTGATAAAAAATAAATATGAAGTAGTGTGTAGTAATTTTTTAGATTCAAACAAATTTTTGACACAAATAGTCGGTTCGATAGGCACAAAAACGCATACACCGTCGCACTTGTTGAATAATACTGTGTCATTTATTTCCAAATTCTGTTTTGTTATTTGAGTCATTGAGTGTAGAATAAAGAGTGTCCTTAGGTGGTAACACTTTCTATCTTGCTCCTAAGAAGGTGTAATCAAGGTGTAATGAAGGAAGACTAGTAAAAACGAAAAATAGGTACAATGCATTTTGAGTTTACTTTTAGTAATTTTTGTTCGTAATTCATCAGTTTGGGCGCAAAATATTTTAATTTTGGATTTGCACCGTGTATTGTCACTTTCTTCCCTCTTTTTCCCATTTTTCATGTTTGATTTATCCACTGACCATTCTACATTTCTACAACAAGTGGAGGGTGTAATTTAAAAATCACCTGTATAAATACACTTCCCACTTAAGTGTATACACTTTTTACACAAAGTGTGACAAATCCAACAGATCTAATAGGTGAACATAATGCAGTAAAAAAGCGCTGAAATCAAGTCCCAGGTTCTCAACACGTTCGGTTCAGAGCGAAAACTCAATTCAACGCTAAAGTTTTGGTTTTAAGTAAGTTCTGCGAGTGATGAAAGCTCAGAAAATTTATATCTTCGAATTGAAAAATTAAACAAACATTTATATTAAGGAAATGATAAACCAAACAGAACAGATACCAAAATACAAACACGATAATTTCATCAGAACCTACACAACGAATTGGAAAGGAAGTTTCGCACTTTCTGAAGTTTTTTCAAAGTACCAGTATGATAAATAAAACAGTTCGTTACAAAACAATGCATAAGCTCCACACTTTTTTCCGAATAGAAGACAATCTATCAATACACGTAGTAATGATTATTATTATAATGTATCTCAAATACAAAATTTAAATAGTCATCTGTAGCTAACTAAACTCCTGCTCCCATCCTTTGAGCTGCCACTGGGTACATGAATATTAACCATCAAATGGATGTTTACATGAGAATGTAAACAATCAATAAAATCTGCTACTCTGGTTGTGTCGCCCTTAGTAATAACTTTTCCAATGCTGTAGTGCAGGAAGAATTTTCTTCTGGAGGGGGTTTTGAATTTAATTTTCCTGTTTTTTTGCTCGAATTTTTCCCATGTCGGACTTTTTTTTAAGCCCTAGGGGTTCGCCTTTCGCTGCATCACTGTTCCAATGTAACTGAAGTTTCGTTACGTCCGACTCATTCCTATCTGGCACCGTTTCGTCCACCAATTCGCGCTCATCAACGAAATCCTCAGCTACATTCACAGTGGAGTCGATCAAAATGTCAACAGTTCACAGTATATTCAATAATTTCACATCGAGATACCTGACTCAAGAAGTTAGCAATAGTCTCGAAGTCCACAGTACACTGTCAACCTGTTCTACAGAAAATAGCACGAATAAAAAGCAGCCCCAGAAGAATAGAGAAAACTCACCTTGCAATTTCTTCTCCGTTTCCCAATACTTCTGAAGCTCGGTAAAGTATTTATCCAAAATAAACACCTTAGACAGGCCTAGGGTAGCCATTCCGGCGTGCGAAATAGAAAATTAACAGTAGCACATCGTCTAAACGGAACCAAAAACTTATTACGCGATATACACGAACACTATTTACAGCAGCACGTAGGCAATTCGGGAAGTTAGCATTTTTTTATTTTGAAAACACTCAAATAATTGATGATTTATAGGGTAAAAATTTTCAACGAACAACGATTAACAATTTTTAAAAAATTTGAAATTTGACAAAATAACAAAAAACAAAAATCGATTAGAAACTGCCAGTAAAATAAGTACAAATATTGTCACCCACGAATCACAAACATAATATACGTACACACCGAAACCAGTTACATACACGCATTGGGACAAAAAAAACAAAACAAAACGAAAATCTCTCCTACGAAACTCTCAACAAGTCAACATTGTGTATCTGTTCTCTGCTGGTCTTCTTCTAGGTTCAGCCGAGAGTCCAGTCGAACCAAAAGTACGCCCACGTGACAAAACCTCCATCCCCGATTGGTAGACGCCCTTCAGCCGTTTCTTGAAAACAGGTTCTCCGACACCGTCTCTTTCGCCACAACGCCGCTTCTTCTTCTCTTCATCTATTTCTGTTTTTCCTCTCTCTTCTTTCTCGCATTTCTTTTACCTACTCTGTTTACCGCGCTCAACCGTAGTGTATATTATATAGGTTCAGGTGTTACTGTTTCTCTGTCCTCCACTCTGAACAACTCTCTAGCCAAGTACATGTATCTATAATTTCTACTCTCCTTTCTCACTCAGGCTCTAGTCTCCCGCTCTGTTACCTACTCTCTTTTCTAATCTCACATCGTCGTCTATTGCATCTTACTCATTTTCATGAAGGTTTTCGATGAAAATCTACACATTAACTTCGATCTCATGCAACGACCTGAAGGTGGGGGTTGAGTACGTTTTCTGTTTTAAAACCCAAGGAAACTACAAGGAAACTTTCGACATTAAAAGCTTAAAAGCCGAAATTAACATGTAGGTATACTCGTATATTGTATAAAATTCCATTTTCTTGTTACCATGGTATCGATCGCAATTTTAGTGTAACTATTGTATTCAGTGCAATGGCGAGACCAATGGCGAGACCTGGGGGCAGGACCTGTGGAAAAGCGCCGATCCTGAGCCGTAGATCACGATTTGGCACTTTTTGGGAGTTTGTGGAGCCTCTGTTGTTTGATCTATGACAATGAAACTTGGAATAGGGTTAGAAGTTTTCATGGGATACACAATCGTGTTGAAATTTTTGAAATTTATCCGCTATTTTCGGAGGAAGGGGTTCTTAAAGTTTTTCAAAACTTCCATTTTATCATCACCAGTAAATTAAAAGATTTTGGCTTGAAATTTTTATTGAAACCCGCGACTGTTAGGGACTGGTTTGGAATTGAATTTGAGCGAAATCGGTTTTCGAATGGGAGCTATTACAAAATATAACACTCTACGCCTACCTTAATAGCACCTGCCATTTTGAGTTCTTCCTTCAATTTACCTTATATTCAGCTTATCGAGAGCAATAAAATGGACACTTTACGACCTGTCAAAATTGACACTTCAAGACACTTTCGACTTCTGAGCAAACTAGAACTCCCACTGTTTTTCCTTTTTTTTCCTGTATCTTCAGAATCATAGAAATAAACACAGAAAAACATGTTGGAATGTCAAGTACATTTCTTCTTGATCTCTTTTTAATTTGCCCACAAGTACGTGTATCCAATGGCGCCCTATGAAATGCTACTACTCAATATTTGCCTTCAATATAACAAAATTCGCGGAAATACTTCTATTAAATTAGGGTTTTTACAGCCTCACTTACTCCTCAATAAAAAGGCACTACACTTCGCCTGATAAAACACAGAAACTTGAGTTGACTTCGAAAATCCATTTTGATGACAAAATCACTTTTGAACTGGGAACTATAGAGTAAAATCACGTGTTCAACTTTTGAACTAGTTACAACTGAACTAACATGTCATGTCTAAAGCTTCTCAAATTTGAATTATCTCACGTCTTGACCTATTTTCCACTACGATTTTTCATGAACGTAAAGCAATTTTTTTAAGTTATTTTAAAGTGACCAAGTTAAAGCTCAAGTTTATAATTTTATTTTATTACTCTTTTTCGTGGACAAAAGGTTGTGAATTTTATTTTTCTAATAAAATTCTCATTTCAAGATAAATAAAATTTATTCATTTAATTTATCATCAAAATCGTCTTTGGCTGAAATCGATTTTACCAAAGGAAACAAACCATTCTATCGTTCCATAATACAGTATAAAGCGATTCCAATATAAGCTCGGCAACTTTTACACAAGAAAATAATTGCCTCAGTGAGACCTCGGCGAAAAGAAATTCGATTTAATGTGAATGTACTTTTAGGGTTAATAATGTTCGATGAAAACCATTTAAAGTTCTCTTCTCGAATTACAAACACTTTCAACACTTAGTTCACAACATGCCTGCTACAGTGACACTAACATCGGCGATATTCCTCCTGCTTCTTCGCAGTTTTAAGGTGAAATGAAAATAACAATACAAGGAAGAAACTGTTTTTCAACGTAACTGAATGAATTACTACGCTCATCACCTTTCATACACAAACTACCAAACAGGCTACTCATTCGACAGTTCTTGCAACTTCGAAAATATTCCCGACTTTCTGAGCCACAGCCCGCACGAATACATAAATCTGGGAACTGACTAATGAGAAAAGATCGCCGTTATTAGAACCAGAAATGAAAGACCAAGATGAAAACAACATCAACAACGTACATTTTGTTTACGGGGCTACCGATGGTGGTGACGCCTTACAAATGATAAAGCGACCGAAGAAACGAACACTATGGTATGTATACAGAATACTACAGTAGAACAGCCATTTTAGGCTACAAGAGATGCTGAACGATTTATCGAACATAATAATGAAAATGCAGGTTTGAAAAACCGGTGTTATGAAGTACAGGTACCTCTACATGTACAATAATAATAAGAAATAATAAAAAAAAATATATATAGGGGAAATAAAAAGAAGAAAAAATAAAGCAAAAATGAACTGGGCGGCACTCTAGCTGAGGGATGATTCACACAAATTTTTCTATCAACAAAACGACGACGCGACACAGGTATGAAAATAACATATAATCCATCTTATTTTTTTAAGCCGCCGAGAAACGAAGACAGGGGGAACAGCCTCTAAGGCTAAATATTCCATCGGTGAAAACGAGGGAACAAAATAATTATAAACGCGTTTTTAAGCGAATTATGAAATGCGAAGGTTGCAGCGCAGCCGTAGGAGTCGTGTAAATGCGAGCAACCGTATTTAACCGTTGGATAAAAAAAAGAATGAAAAAACAGACGTGAAATGAGATAAAAAAAAAAAAAAAGGATGACCACAGCTACCCATTTATAAAAATTTATGAAGGTTCCTTTCTTTTCTTTTTTTTTTTTTTTTTCAGAATGAAATGAGAGACGCTCTCTTCTGGAGGGGTAGCGGTTTGTGCGGAGATAATTTGGAAGGTTGGCACCTAATTCTGAAAATGAAACCGCGAGGCAAAAACAAAGTTAACTGGTTTTACATTTAACCATATTTTAAAAGCTTACAGACGCATCGTGGAAACTAATGTATAATTCGTTTTGTTGCAAATGATATGCGCAGGCAGATTTGACGCAACACAAGTGAACTAAGTTCAGCAGCTTGTCTACCGAAGACTAACAACTTGTCACTAAAAGTGCCTAATTTTCGAATACTTTATCCAGTGTTACCACAGTGAGAGTTTCATTCGCATTTACCTTTGCTACAACCCAAACAACTCAGCGCAAGAACTACAGGAGCTCTATTCTTGACGTACCTGCGGTTCAATTCTAACATTTCACTTAGCGACGATAACAACGTGCCAATCAATTCCAAGGGTGAGGAAGAAGCCAAGTTTAATCTCGGCTCATGGGCGTAGGCAGGATTTTAGTTAGGGAGGCTCATATAAATACTCCCCAGAACACGACCAAAAAAAATTTAGTGGGAGCTTGAACCTCCCCCTGCCCCCTACCTGCGCTCATGTCTCGGCTTGCATTAGTACATTTATTTCCGGTTTTGAAGGGCAAAGTCTTGATCTGAAACAATATCGTCTCTCTAATCTTAAACCTGAACCCGCAGCGTAGCGACAGAGGAACAGCCACTCCAGGGCATCCGGCGGAGGAATCGTAATCTAAAAATGACCCCATCACGATCCATTCCGACAAATTACTATAATGTAGAAATTGTGATCTGTTCGAATGAGAAGGGAGGCGCTCAGGTCATATTCGCTCCTGAGCCCTTGAAACCTTACTACGCCACAAACTTCATCAGTGAAGTGCCAGAAAATTTTGGTCTTGGAAGATCAAGTCTTACAGTCTTGGTCTATAATCTGCAAGTGTGTGTGTTATTCTTGGTTTTACTAACAAGATTTTTGCTGCAGATAGGTATTCCCAAAGTTGACACTATGCAAGTGTCTTAATCTACCCCAAACAATGACGAACGCAGGGCGGAAAATCTCCCCAAAACAATTCTACAAACGAACTGGAAAAAAAGTAAACAAAAAAACTCTAACGTGGGGACACTTTGTTAGAAAACTTAATTTTCTAATTTTCACTGACAATAATAAAACATAAAATGAAAAAACAATGAAAAAAACTCTCGAGCAGCAAAAGTATATTTTCTTCGTTTAAAAATCACCTCTATCACCAACGTTTTTTTAATATAAAATAATATATATAATATTTATATTTTTTGCAAAAAATTACCAATATCAGACAAATATGAAGAGTACGATAAAATATACTGATTCCGTATCATGTTTTCAAAATATTTCATGAATTAATTTTTAATTTTTGTGTTAAAAATCGCTACTTTTTTGTGAAATGAAAAATTATTTCAAGTTCTAACTAGCACGATTTTCAAACCTGCTAAATACGACCATAGTGGTTGGAATAGTTCTAGCAAAATCGAAGTTTATGGGAAATATAAAAATATTGGGCTGAGTGTGGTCAACGGTTTCAACTGCAAAATTTATCTTAAACGAAAAATAATTTTCACATTATCGAATAAAATTGTAATTCTCCAGGCTGATGGAGGAGGCCCTTCCAACAGCCCCATGTAATGAACTATAATACCAATAGGAACCAAATTTGGAAGCACGATAGATATATTTCGAATCAATACCTATACCAAATTTTATGACTATAGCTTGAAAATTATTCCTTTCAGATCCATTAATTTGGAAAAAAATTCAACAAAATCGCCCCTACCAGACGTACCGTAAGGCCCATCCGCACCAAAATTGGTAGTTATCGTTCTTGACCTAAAACACACATGCATATCAAATTTCTGACCTATTGATTGAAAATTGTGACCTGTACTCTGTTCGATAAAAAATGCATATAAACTGACTTACCGGATAGACCATGCCTCCGATTCAGACCTAAAACAATAAGATTCTTTCTAAGGCATATCCGAAAATTTGTTTCAAATTTCGAAACTATCCGATCAAAATTACGCCTGGAAATGGACAAAAAGGAAAAGAAAGTACATACATAAAAATAATAAATTTTCAAAAATAGTACCAAAATGCTTAGGTCATGAAACGAAAAACGTACCCACTCCCACCCCTGGGTCCGAATACTTAGGCAATTTTAGTAAGTAGATTTTTTATAAAACCTAAATTAGAAAAGACGCTCGTAACTCGTTGTGGCGTAAATAAGAAAAAGATACTTTTATAGCAACATAGTCAACTTGCTTTACTCCAGTAATTTCTCATTTTTGTTTTAAATTTTTCTTGGAAACTAATATACCCATAGGCACCAAACTTCTACCAAACTTACATCAACATAATGTCAATCTATTGTGAAAATTTCACCCTAATTTCTTTTGTAGTTTTCTCAAAACCGTTAACCAAAATCCTTTAGTTTTCCAGGAAAATATTCGACGAATAAGCACCAAACTTCAATCAGACTTGCACATATGTAAGGAAAATCAATCGCAAAAATTTTAATCCAATCCCTTTTGTAGTTTCTTCAAAATTCTAAAAACACCACTTTTCAAGGAGTTTTTGTTCTTAAATTTTTTCGGGAACTATCAAACCAATAGGCACCAAACTTCTCGTAGACCTGGTCCTATATAAAAAGTACTTGTGAAAATTTCAGGCCTATTCCTTTGGTACTTTTTTCAAAACCACGAATCGAAAATTTTCTCCAGCAATTTTTTCCTCTCCTGCTTTCTCCGAAATTTCTGAACAAATAAGTACCAAATCCCTATCAGACCAGCACAAACATAAGGAAAATCGATCGTAAATATTTCAGTCCGATCCCTTCAGTAGTTTCTTTAACATCTGGGAAAAACCACAATTTCAAGAATTTTTTGTTTTCCAGTTTCTCAGGAACTACTGAACTAATAAACACCAGATTTCTTTCAGACCTGGTTTTATCTGAGGACTCATCTTTCGTGAGAATTTCAGCCTTATCCTTTTTGTAGTTTTCTCAAAACCGTGAACCAAAAATTTAGGCGATACATGCGTACAATATAATTATATACATAAAAAAATTAGGTCAAATTGGGAAAATGGTGTCATTAGTTCTCTTTTGTATTTTCACTACCTTCATCCCAACCTCCTCCATGAGGTCAATTTTAATAGTACTGCAAACCAAGTAAAAAGCATTCATAGCAATCAACATATTCTATTGAAATAGAATATCCTCCCGAAAAAAGTTTCAACGAAAGCCATATTGACCACGAACATCTACTGAACATCTATCGACCAAATGTTGAAACAAGTTTGGGTTAAAAACAAGTTTTCAAAAGACAAGCTTTCATTTATTTTTATCCTCAGATGGACGCGAAATAAATATTATTTTATTGCAGAAGGTTGGCTGCGGTATTGTATATTTTAAAATTGCAATAGTGAGTAGAATAAATGTTTATAACAACGTAACCGAGCTCACGAAAAACTAATGATACCTTAGAGTAGTTTTTCCGACGAAGCAGAGATGAGTGAAATTAATAAACGAACACCCGTTTGTTCATAGCTTTCTCAAATTTCACGATTCATACTGATCTTGCAAAATCAAACCTCATCTTAAAAATTGGATCTTGGTCCTGCAATCGCACGTACAGTATAGTAAATGAGGGGTAGCCCATAACCAAAAATTGGGGTCATTGCCCTCCTTGTCAGAAAAAAAAAGCACTCAGTGGTCAACGAAACCCATCTACGTCATTTTAGTTAATTTTCGTTATGAGGGGCTTGATTTGTGTAACGAATATTACTCTGGAGAAATGAAAACATTAAGCCCTTCTCTTTAGAAAATCCTATATTCGGCACAGTATAATACGTATACATCGAAGGGTGAGCACATTCTGTTCTAGAAACACTCTAACACATGATTGTGTGCGCACACTGATAAGGACTGGACAATAAACCACTCACTGCCATAGTAGTGGAGATGATTTCTCAGGGTATAACAAGGGATATTTCATCCCGGTTTAACCCCTTGCGTTCAAACATTCTTCAAGTAACTTTTTCAGCTCTCGAGCACATGGTCTCTCAAATCGAGTAAACATGCAACTAACTTTCCGATGGTTGATCTCTTACAAAGACCACATCACCTCCCATGGCAACAGAACCTATACATCTGCAAATTTATACGTAATGAACCTCGAAGTATCACAGATTAGGTGACGAAAACGTCACAATCGAAGGCAAAGACATCTTGATGGATACAAGCACTCTTAAATAACTTGGAGTTTTCCTTGTTCTATCTTAATACGTAACCAATGCAGGAGTAATTAGTAATTTTTAGCCCACAAACTCATTAATTATATGAAGCAGTATTGCTGCTATAGTATACGTTTATGTATCGCAGAATAATACTTCCCGCAATACAGGTTATTGGAGGGCATGCCTCAAATATGCGGAAAGATACTTCCCACATTGTAAGGCGAATTGATAGAGCTTTTTGTTTAGTCTACGCATGTGTAAATAATGTAACTTTCAAAAAATTTTGCTACTTGTGTCAATCATTTTCAATGATAAAGATCCTTGCATTTGATCCGCGATCTGTATGGTATTTTATTCAAGGAAGTAGGTACCTAAGTTATTGGTAATGAAAAACCGAAGTTTTGATTGAAAGCAAAAGTACGTAACACAGCTGGGTCAAAGAAACTTTTTCAACAAAAATGTCAACGTATGACATAATATAAAACGCCATGAAGATCGCATCTATCTATTTACATTATCAAATAAAAATAATAATTTAAATCATATTTATAAATTAAGTAAGTTGGCTATGAACTTGGAAGGAAAAGAAAGAAAATTTCTCACAGTACAGTACGATACGATATTATTTTTCTCTGTCCTACACACATACTATGCTATGCACCTTCATATCATAAAATTCACTATAAGTAGTTTTCTCTTTTCCCTAGATATAGTTAACTTCAACCAAGTTTAATTCGAATACCTACTTAATCTTTCAAAAGGTACTAATTTTCAAAAACCCACCTTCTGAGTGGTGCCAACGACCCCATACAGAGCTTTGTTCAACGCATACAAGATCAAAATTGAAGCATAAGATAAAAAAATCAACTTTTTTCAAAAAAAGATACACAAAAATGAATAAATAAAATAAAATAAAACAGTCATCACCGTAATGCACGAAGTAATACTACGTCAAAGGCAAGAGATTTCTATGCATAATTGTCGGGTGTAGACCACAAGTCTAACATCAAAATAGAAAAAGAAAATTACAATAAAAATCATTTGCATATTCTACGCATGATAATTTTGTTTTACTTTTTATTTTTTCTTGTTTCTTCTCCAGTAAAGTTAGAAATGTAGAATTCAAGCAGAGTAGGTAGGCGAAAAGAAAAATTCAGAAAATATATGTAAAACAGGAGAAGAATTTATTTTCTGACCTTCATCATGAAGTGAGAATTTCTTCATTCAGAACTTAAAAAATTGTGTATTGCTCTCGTATCCGTTTAGGATGTAAATTGACAGAAATTTTTCTTCGTTCGAAGAAAAAAAGAAATTGATGAATATTATAATGAATGAGCGTGAGATAAAAAAATTATCATAAAATGAAGAACACGAATGGTACACCATTTTTGATAAATGAATAATAATAGGCTATCAATATTGCTGACCCCTCAATACATCTTCATTTTTTCAAAAAATTAAGGCGCCGATGACATATACCTATTCTGGTGAGCATAACACACATAATTTTTGAAAAAATGTCTCAATTTTTTTCAATAATGCAGGGAAGATTCTGAAAAGGGGTCTAGACAAAAGAAGTTGACATGAACGTGATATTTACGGAGACCATTAAATTTTAAATTTTTTGACTAGCATTTCAATTTTTGGGCAATTTTTGGACTTAATTTCTCTACGTGATTCGGGATGCTGAGTATTTTTCGGTCACTTTCATTTCAAAGTATGGGCAACTCGGTTTTCTCGACCCAGTAAGGTATGAAAATTTTTCCAAGATTATCTTTGTCTAATTAGATCGAGGAGTGTATTTTTCTCCTTGTTTCTCCAATTTTGGCCTTGTTAAATTGAAGATGGGTTTCTTTCCCCTACTTGATTCTAGAAATCTTATTCGGTTATGACTGAAATTTTGGTGAAGTGACGTTGGTAGGAGATGATGAAAGATGCATGCCAACCGCATCTATTGATCAATTAGCGAACAAAAGTCAAGTCCCATGGTTCAGTTAGTACTTAGTAGCTAAGTAAGTTGTGTTCCAGACTTCAGTTGTGTGGGAAAAAACAATCAGTTTTTGCTGTGCGAGTTGCGCCTCAGCCATTTTCTTAGTTATTAAACACAGTTAATAAGCCATAAGAAGTCTCCCAACTCCTCTCGAAATTTCTATAAATAGGCCTAAAAATTGAACATCGATTGGCTGCATGAGTATTTCACATTCTTGCTCGTGCAAACCAATACCTATGTAATTGTAAAGCTGATTACACTAGAACTGATTATTTTGTGGTTTTATGTGCAGTTTGTTTTCATATAAGTTGTAAGAATCTTTGTCTCTTTGTTCGAAATAGCTGTTTCTGACATTTACACAAGACCCGAAAAACTGTCATACTCAGTACCAAATATGGTGGATTTAACAAATTTATTAGCGCGCGCATGAGCCCATACTAATAATCGCACAATTATACTAACTTATAAGGTATGCCCACAGCTGGAAAGGGAGAAAAACGTATGAAAGAAGCAAATGCAACAAATTGTCAAACATGGATATCATTTTCAGTTTCAAATCGAAGGGGATAAGGGTTTGCGGAATGTCTAAGAAAAAACATACTCATCAACGCGTCCATATTATTGTATAGTAGATTTTTGTTATGAGAGGGAGGGGGATATAGGTATGGATGATTAGAGCTTTGAGTATATAAATTATGGAGGGCTGATTCGAATAACATTTCTATAGGTAATTAATATCAGACACAGATAGCGTTTTTTGGGAATAAAATTACTCCGTTTGGCAAGTTATTATATCTATATATAAGAATATACAGATGTACATTTTACAGTTATTTCGTTCTCCGAAACAATCTTATCGTTAGAGAACGGAACTACGAGAATCAGCTCATACTCAAAGGATTAAAGAAACAAATTATTATAATTGATTCGGCCCATCCACTCACATCAATGATCATTCACGAAAGATCTGTTTTTTCGTTAAGTTCGAGAAGTTTAATTTATTTGGTACACACACTCAGATGATCCAGTTAAAAGTCAAGAGCATAGGACAAAAAAAAAATTAAAAAACCTGCATCGACAATTGATCTTCAATCAAAAATATAATCGCCGCAAATCTTACAATGAAATTTATGAAGCACATTAATTTTAATATGTTTCAAATTAACATTCAGTTAACATCTTCCATACGTCGAAGACCTATAATACAGACCGTCTCACACACTGAATTGAAAAAAAAAGTTTACTTTTTTCTTTTAGTCAATAAAACAAGATTGTTATCGCGAGCAAAATTTTCGAACAAAATTCAAATTAAATGGAATCTAAACCACCATAATAAACGTAATAATGTATAAAATAAAAAAGATGTAGAGCGAACGGCTTCAAAATTAAATTATTTGTCGCATTTCTACTTTTTAAACGATTAAGTCACGATGACACGACTCAATTTTTATTCGAAGCTTGATGAAATAAAAAAAAAATTGAATATTCAAAATCGATAATTATCAAAAATATTCGATCATCAGGTACCTAATTGTTGATTAAATAACACTATTTACTCATTCCTACGTAAAAGAAATAAACATCATTTGGATCTCTCGAGAAAATTTTTCAAAACGAACTGAATTAGAACCAAAATGAAAAATCTACATACAATTATTCAAATAGGCCTAATAAAATTTCTGGTTTGAAAAACAATTAATTTGAGAAGATTTAAAGGAATTAATCTGACGTTGCATTCGAATATACTAAACCTCCCATTATATTCATCCGGTAAAGCGATGGCGTTATTACTAATTTAATTATTTATAAAACGAAAATTATTGGAACTGAATGTACAAAAATTTAAGAAATCTTATCCCCAATTAAATCATAAAGAAATCTTTCATTGGCTCCAAATCTTCAGCTCGATAAAGACTTCTTTCATAAAAATATTTCACCTCTAATTTTTACAATATGCCATGATTTTAATTAATAGGACAACAAGGAGAGAGAAATGAACTTTCAAACTTCGGTGCCACTAATTGAACTGATGAAAATTCGATGACACTTTAATACAAAAATGCAATACCGTGAACCGTACACAACAATGGTAATGGTAGGTCGTCATCAAACCACAAACAGCAAGCACGTAAAACGGAAAGGTTAAAATGTCGAAGAATGAAGAAAAGAAAAAAGAAGAGAAAAAATTTTGGAAACTAAGGTTATGGCCAGAAGAGGGGACGGACGAAAGAAATTAAAAACGGGCATTCCGTGAACTTGAACCATTTCCATTCTTTGGTAACTTGTTTGCTCGTTTAATAAACTTGCGTTGAACTTCGTTTCATTTCTTTATCAGCAAGGCGAACAGAAAAAACTTTAGCCTACGAAATAAAAACTAATTTGTTCGATTCACCCATCATATCTTGAAGTTATTAAATTTAATTTAATTCTATAACTTGACTTATTTTTATACGAATATACGAAAAAATATCTCATGCCCTACTCGAAGCCTGTAGGGTCAAAGGGGCAATGCTTCTTGGCATATCATTTCCCCTTTCCTTCCCAAAAAAAGGAACAATTTTCACGAACAAATATGAATTAATGAGACTGTATCACATACGAACAATATTTAGGAGGGAACGGGGGGATTCTATAATTATTTTCGACGCAATAAATTAATTTTCAAAAATTTACCACTATTAGTTCCTTTCATTTTTTTTTCGGGGGAGACGTTTATCAATTACAGGAGCGAAGACCAAAACAAAAATCAAACAATATTTTAACTTACGGTTTTACATTCATTTATTTTCATTCTAAAAGTTCCGGAATTTATACGAATAGAAAATTTCAGAATTTTTTTCGATTGATAATTACATCCAAATTTTACTCTTTTGTTTTCCTCTTCTACCTTTTTTTTTTTGTTAATAGTACTTACGTGTAGATTGTGAAATTGTAGATGTCAGGCCTATCTAGGACTACCTGCATATTATAAACCTAAATTTCGAACTACTTGAGTGGCCGTAGATATTTGAAGGAATTTTAAAAACACTATTCCAAATAAAGAAGAGGAAATTTATGATGAACATTATTTCAACCTTGAATACCATAAAGGAAAGGAAAATTACCTTTTAAAACTCCAAAAAGGTGAAACAGCTTTTACAGAAATTTTTACAGAAACACACGAAAGGCTTACAGCAGAGACAACATCTGTCTGGAATTCTGCACTCTAAGAGGCCAGCTTCAGTCAAATATTAAAAAGATTTCTGGCTTTCATTAGGGAGAGTAATTAAACTACATTTGCTTTTGAAAAGATTGGAATTTGGAGTTTAAGGTTCACTGCCATGATATTAGTAAAACGCTACATTCTTTCGAATTTGAAAAGCTATGCTTGAAAGTCGAGAGGACAAAATTAAGTTGAGCATTGGTCTTAACATATTTTCCGGATCTATCGATACATAATTTTTGATTAGTATTCAAGTTTCAGCATTTACTTTTGCTCTTCGTAACTTTTTTTTTTTGGTAGGAGACGAATTTGGCTGTAAAGAATACCTAAACATACAACTGAAGTTTCTTCGCAAGAGTGAGACTTCAAGATCGAAAGATTTTGAAAGCCGAAGCAGTAATGGGTTGGGGTGAGAATTCTGAAAATATATAAAAAGAAAAACCTATTAATGAAGTCATTTTAAAATTTCGAGATTTTCATTCGCTGGTGATGGTAACAGAAACGGTAAGAGCAGCAAATACCGAAACTGGTTCTGAGCTTGCACTTCTTGCAAGACCAAGACCAAAACTCGACCTACAACTTCAGAACTAAATATAAAGCTCTGAAAAAATAAGAACCAACTGCAAAAAACGTTCGCAATCCTGCTTCGTCGGTAATTTTCAGTATGTATTTCATGTTTAATTATTTCCTTACTCGTTATTCGAGTATTTACCAACAAGCGACTGAAGTAGATCAGTCAGAATTCTTTTATATTTTGGACGAATAAGAATAGACAGTTTAATACTGAGTCATTAATACTCGTAAAAATCTAATAAGCAAGACCGAAACTAAGATCAAACTAGGTATTGGTCTGGGTTCAAGTCATCACTGTAGTTAAGAAGTTCGGAATTCAGCTATAAATGATTCAAAGACTAAACCCCACAGATTCTGCAGGAAATTTATGCAGTTTTTACAAATTTATTTGCAACAACTTATTTAATTTAGGTGAAATTCTAATGAGAGACATGAAAATTTCGATACTTCTCACGAGAAATGCAGACCAGATAAGTACGCACGAAAAATGTGAATACCGAAGAAGATTAAACATGCTTTGTAAAAATTGGATTTTTTTTTCTTTTCACTTTTTGGAAAAAGGGAGAAAGGGAGGGCACAAGGCACACTCGAAGGCAAAATCTGCATAATTATACTCAGTTGGTGAGAAATTTATCCAAAATATCACAAAAACAATTTCAGAAGAAACGACCGCCGAAAAAAAAGAGAAGCTTTGAATCGTTTTCCACTCCTCCTTCTGTTCTTCAGGAATGAAATTATGCTCGTCACTTCAGTCAGAGAACGAAAATTTTACTAACGCTGGAAGCAAACTTGGCCAATATTCGCGTTTTCGTCGGTATCTTGAAAATACATGCTTTCAACAACCCTCCCTGCTTCGCTCTTTCCCCTCGAAGAAAATACGGTACGAATCGCCAACGGGCAAAACTATTCTACTACGATTTTTTAGAGTAGTTGGGACTGTTGAAAATAAATTAGTTTCAACGGGAATGGTTTGTTTCGCATTCCAATAGCTCATTTATGGATACGCCTAAAAACAAGGCACACAGCAAGTCATCACACCACACAATGATAATAGGAACTTCCGAAAGCATATTATAATACATGCGGATGATTACTAAACTCACCGACAGTAAGAAAAATCTTCCAAAGTATTGAAATTATGTATCGGAATCGATTATGAGACTTAAAAATAATCGAAATGAAAAAAAATACTGGTTTTGAGGAGTGAGGGAGACCGTGTGAGAGAGAAATTGATACATTTCTATAGACTGGATACACCGTTCCACAAATAATGAACTACATTAAGGACTATAAAATATATTTGTACAAGTCGATAAAGAAATAAACGAGTCATTTACCGAAAATCGACAAGAAACGGCAAGAGAAAGAAAAAGAAAATCGAAGCGAAACCTATAAAATTAATTATACTTAGGATGGAATAAAAAAAAACTATGGCGCAGCAAGCCTCGCTAGAAAAAGCAGGTTTTCGAGAAAAATAATTATGAATTTTGATGGTCACATTAATTGTCTTTGAGTTTATATGCGTTAATGATATTTTATGATTGTACAAAATTTGTTAGCTGCTGACAAAACATTAGACAATATGAAATTTAAAAGCATTATTTATTGAAATTTAAAATTAATTAATATGATAAAGTATGGTAAATAATCATATAATTTCAAATAAAACCAAAGAAATATAATAAAATTATGAAATAAAAAACAGAAAACATGAACATGTGGTTAATTTTTGTAAAAAGAAAAGGTAATACAAATTAGAAAAAAAGAAGTGGAAAAAAAAGCTTTACCGGAAGTACCATCCGGTCGATCCGTACCAAAATTGTTAGCATGCTACAATAAATTACAATAAATATTTGCTTCAAATTTCGTACATATGATTCCAAATTCCGCATTTTATGACCAATATAAAAACCAAAAAAAGCGGCAATGGAAATACCGTCCGGCCGATCCACGCCAAAATTATTAGACCTGGTCTTTGGCTAAGTACAAATATTCGTACTAAATTTCATGATTATCGGGTGAAAATTGTGACCTGTACCGTAGGAACAAGACATCTATCTATATATATTGGTGCCAAAATTTTTTTGCGGTCATGAAACGAAAAACGTACCCACCACCAACCCTGGGGGCTAATGCCGCACGAAACGTAATAAGTAGATTTTCTAAAGAAAACCTACCTAAAAATCTTATCGCGTCCCGCTTATTGTAAATTATACCGGAATTTGATATTCAAGACCTGTATAATATACAGCCCATTATATATGTAGGCCTACATCTTCGCCCAGTCGTCATTCGACGGACCAAATTAATTTCGGATGACTCTATTTTTCTTCATCCGTCTTATTTTTTAGACGTATATATCGTCTACGATCGTACGAACACCCTCGTGCATTCCGGAGAAAAAAAAACTAGTTTTACCAAACAATTTCAATAAAATGACGACGAATCGGAACCTGGCTTATCTACTTAAAATCGTCAAGTTTTACCAAATTTAAAAAAAGGGACAAAAAAGTATGCCTACGTATACGAACGACAATTGGCTTAATTGATTCTGAATAAAAAGGAATCGATTTCTGTGGACAAATTTTTAACGATATTGTAGCCCCCTTATTCATTCTTACCAGTAAAACTAAGATAAGCAAAATCAACCATCGTAGTGATAGTCACGGTCTTGATCCAGCATAATCAAGTCTTGGCTTTAGTCTCGGTTTTGTTCAAAAGATTCTCACAATTACAGATGAACAACTTAAGCTAACCATTAATATATCTCTAAGATATATATAAGAATTTAACTTGACTTACTACAAAAATCTGCTAATAATCAAACAAGAAGAAATAAAAAAATTTGTGCGGGGCGTTTAAACCATTGGCTTTTCGGCAAGCACAGGTTCATCAACAGATGATGCTCTACTAATCGTGTTAACAGAGCAACAAGATGCAGACACGAAGTGAAAAAGCACTCAAATGCATATTCGTAAACGCAGTGACATAACAATGGGGGTGTACAGAGGTAGAATGTACTCCTCAACGAAAAGTAGGGGAGTACAGAATGTCATTTGTACTTTTTAAATAAAAATTTTTTTTTATACTCATAATAAACTCTTGTAATGCAGACAATATACGTAATTTCCCCTTCCCATTTCCCATTTTTAACTTCTCTCCTTTTATGAATTTTTGGAATTTGAAATTGTAACCACTCAAACGAAAATCGTTATTACGCCACTGAAAACACATAGGAATAAACAGGGAGCAATTACATGTCTGGATGATGCCACACGCGGTAATTACATTCTACACTTGATACGCACTAGTGCATGGTTCCAAATAACATACTAAAAATTAATTCATTAATTTTTCAAATTTCCTTTCATAATTTTCGATACAATTTTTTGTCTGCCTTATTCCCATTGATGAAAATCGCTGTATTTGTGTCATTTTGGTAGGTAAGCTCATTCTTACTCTACATAAAAATTTGGTGCGAATCGATCGATATGTGAATTTATAAGAATTTTTTAACCATCAAAATTCTTAAAAACTAATCCAATTTTTTTTTTCGAAGATCGCACGAAATTTCACCAAGTGAAGTAGAATACCATTTTTATTACCTTATTCAAATGCTTTTCAATTTATTCAAAACCAAATGTAAACATAGATTTTGAGAAAAATATTTCAAATATCATGTATTTACAGTGAATTTTCTAGTCAAGCAAATTTAATGAAACTGACTTTATATAAAAACTCAAGAACTTGCGGTAAGTTCCTTCAACAAAACCCATTAAATACGAAAACATAAGAGACACGAATGTTTATCACAGTTTTTGGATAGCTTTTACGTTTTTGTTTTTTATAGATTTTTTGAAAAGTCGATGGCTCCTTGCGATACCGTAGATATTTAAAGAAAAAAAATCTCAGAAACTATCTAGGCCATGGACTAAGGTAGATAAGCAAATATTTTACATTACATGCTTTTGACTAACTTCAAAGGGAATATGAATAGGCAATAAAAATGTTTTGGTATCTTAGTTTGAGAAATTTCGAGTAATTTTTAGAGAACAAAAACATTATTGACAAATTTTTCGTATTTGATCGAAATTCAAAAAATTTTCATTAATATAGATTCGCACCAAACTTTGCATGTAAGGTGACTTTATTTATCGAATGGCGCCGGCACAGTGTTTCACCTGTGTATAAATAAGACATCAAAAAAATTGTGACTTACAGAAAATTAGTACAAATGATAACTGAAAAATTCTCAGTCCTATGAAGACTCACAATATGCGAATCACCAAGTCAGAAGAAAAAAACAATTGAACACCAAATATGGCAAATTTTCAAATTATTAAGGCACCAAGATACCTATGAACATTCAACAGTTATCCCATATATTGTTTCATGGTTTTTCGTTTAGTCTTGGTTTTCCGCAATCGAGAATCTCAGTTTTGCAACAAGATCAATTTGGCTCACCACTACTCACATATAATCCACTAGTGTTGGAAAACTTGAATTTTAATTAAAAAAAAAAAAAAAAAAAAAAAAAAAAAAAAAAAAACCATTAATAGGGTATTTTTAACGAAGTCAAAATTTGAAAATATTTAGATAGAGCTTAATGATACGGTAAAAATGTGAAAAAATATTTTCCCGTCACTAGTTTGTATGTGATTACCTAAAGAAAAGATGAACAGGTAAGTCGAAACGTCCTGCATTTTCAAATTTCAATAAATTAAAATTAGTTTTATGCGATAAAATTTTTTTTTAAATATATAATTAAGTAGGTATCACAAACTTCAATGTTCCTTTTGAGTAATTATCAGAAAATGGAACCACCACTGGAAACCTTATGAAAATATTTTTTCGAGATTAATCCACACTACAGCCTAGCAGTCCCAGACGTAGGCGTTATTTCAATATTAACTATCAAGTTAGTGCCTACTATTGGAATACTGTACTCAGTCTATACATACCTACTTAATTTAGGTGAGAATTCGAAAAAATCTCCGAAATTTATGATTGTACTCTCCAATATGGCTGATGAGAGGCTTAAATAGTGCTGTGTTCTCTCAAAATATGCGTTAACTATACCACTCGCTTATAAATATTAAGCCAACACAACAAATAAATGGATAACCACAATCGTGTAGTAAATGCAGTGTCTCCTTTCCACAGATTCTGAAAGGGAATTCATAGATTTTTCAATGACTTGGTGGATGAGACATGGCAACATTTTCTATGATATCTACAGCTGAAATCGATTAGAATGAATACTTACTTCCAAACATGAAATAGAATATTTTTATGATCTTTAATTCGCTCAATTTTCACCAGTCCGTAGTCCGTACAAGGAATTCAACGAAGGTAACTTTTTCTAAATATTTCTGAAAAATAGTCGAATAGAATTACCCTTGTTTCAAGTCAGTCATCCAGACACCGAAACATTCGACGTTCGATAAATTAATGATCAATGATGTGATCTGCTTAAACAATCGATTATGGAAGTCTGTACTGTTACTTCAACAAGAATCAGATTAATTATTGCATAAAGTTCAGTTGAACCACAACAACGACACTGTGTGACACTGGACATTGGTTAATCGACCAAGAGGATTAGCTGAAGTCCGATGAAGGAATATAAGCTATGAATCAGAACTTGAAAATAAAATTTCAACTGAAATGGTTATCAATTTTTTTTTCTCGCATATCCCACAATTTATGACGAATAATTGAATACCGTCGAAATGTGTGAAACCAAAAAAATTCAATTGCATATTATATCAGGTATACACATATATGGATAATATAGAAACTTAAACACAAAAATTATTATTTCTTCGACGAAATTAGCACTAGATTTTTCTTCTCATCAGTGATTGAGGTTGACCTTCTAAAATAACACAATTGAGGCAACATAAAAATGCTGTGAAATTAAAAGACAAAAACTTTCTGTATTTTTCTCCGAAAAATTGGTTACACATTTTAATTTATTAAACCGACTAATATTTAGGAAGAAAAAAAAAAAACACTTTCTGAAGAAAACATTGAACTGCTGGTGGGTAAATCAAAAATTAAATTCGAAAAAGAAATTAAAAATTAATGGTCACTTTCGTTTAGTACTTATGAAATTTAATTTCTTTAAAATCAAAAAATTCTCACCATGAAATTAAATATATTTTTTGAAAACCGTATAGTCAACTGTTTACAGATGGAACCGATTTTAATTAATGTCTCAAAGCATAAAAAAACCGCTCAGCATCCTTAATTATTCTGAAGTTTGGCGCAACAGAAGTACTTCAGGGGCACCCCTAATTGTACGTTACTTAAATCAGAAAAAGGAAAATCATCAGGCTATTCAACATGTTTCTCTTTAATTAAATTGTTTACCCAACGATCAAAAAACTGAAAAAATGATAAATTTCATTTTATAGATAGCTATAAAGGGTTCGTCGTCTTTATCGTTTCAAGCGATATTTCTAATTGATAAAAAGTTTAAAAATACAGTTAGCGATTCAGAATCAGATTTTTACCCAGTTTTCTTACTAACAGAATAATAAAATTGACTTTGATGGGGAGTTAGAGGTGGGATAGTAAAAATTTTTCGTTTCTCAAAAAAAGAGAAAAAAAAACAACTACTGACACTATTTTCCCAATTTGACTAGTTTATTTTTAAATGTGTATATATATATTAGTATAAACCTTGAGGCCCCGAAAAGCGGCGCTTTGGCATATACTGGTTCTGGATTTTTGCTAGCACAAAGGTAACAGAAACAACGAACATTTTTTTTTCATGTCTGTACGGGTAGTGGCACATGCTCATCGAATATAACGGAAAATATTGGCGAAATAATTTTGATAAGCAAATTAATTTCGGCCGGCTTGCACATTTTATTATAGTGACATGTGCGCATGTATCGCCTAAACTTTGGGTTCATGATTCTGAGAAAATTATAAAAGGGATACAGCTTAAATTCTTACGAAAGGTAGTCCTCATAGAGGACCATGTCTGAAAGAAGTTTGTTGCCTATTTGTTACGTAATTTTTTAGAAAACTGGAAAAGAATAAATTGCTGGCAAAAATTTTTGGTTCGTGGTTTTGAGAAAACTACCAGAAGGATAGGGCTGAAATTTTCATTTCACCTAGGCCTGTATGCAAGAACGATACTTACTTATCAACAGTGACTTAAGAATTACTCATCCTAACGAACTTATACCTGTATATGCTTATGTATAGATATAACTGATAATGAAAAAATGTAAGAATTTCAAGTATCGTTCTTGCATTCGAGTCGTAGTCTTTAGATAGGGACCGGGTCTGAAAGAAGTTTGTTGCCTACTGGTCTGCTAGTTTCCGGAAAAAAAAAATCCTTGAAAAGTGGTTTTTCTATAATTTTGAAGATACATACTACAATAGAAATAGCGTTGAAATTTTCACAGTAAATTTTTTTCGTGTTAGTGCAAGTCAGATAAAAGTTAATTGTTTATTTGTTCAGTAATTTTCAAGACAGCTGGAAAAGAAAAAATTTCGGAAAAAGTGGTTTTTCCAGGATTTTTAGAAATTACAAAAGGCACCTGGTTGAAATTTCCACGACAGATTTTCCTTACATATTTTCAAGCCTGATAGAAATTTGGTGCCTATCCATTCGGTAATTTTCCAGGAAACTGGAAAAGAATTTCGGTTCACGGTTTTGAGAAAACTACGGAAGGGACAAGGCTGAAATTCTCAGGAAAAGTAGTCCTTATATAAGACCAAATCTGACAGGAGTTCGATTCTTATTGTTACAGTAGTTTCCGAGAAAACTGGAATATAAAAAATTCAATGAAAATTAGTTTTTCCTGGATTTTGATGAAACTACAAAGGAGATTGGGCTAAAATTTTGACGATAGACTGCTATTATGTTAGTGCAAGTTTGGTAGAAATTTGGTGCCTACTGGCTCCGTAGCTTTCGAGAAAAATGTAAAACAAAAATAAAAATTACTTGAGAAAAAAAAGTTGACTGTGCTGCTTAAAGTATATATTTATTATTTACGGCGCATGGGGTTACGAACGTCTTTTCTTGAATTAATTTAGGTTTTATTCCATTTTTTATTTTTATTTTTCTAATGTACATAAAAATTGGCAAATTAGGGTTTTCGCTAATTTACAGAGGCGATTCAGTTCAAGAGCGGCAACCTCGATTTTTTAAAGGTGTAGTAGAATTTTTGTAAGTTCAAAGAGAGAAACAATTTTTTCATTTTTCTAAAAATAATATTGATTATACTGATGGGTATTACATGAATTTACGCATTTTTCGAAGTATAGCGGAAAGTTTTCAAGGCGTAGCGCGTACTTCATTTGCTACATGGAAGTCACTAACCCTGAGGCTATTCTTATAAAATTCATCACGTTAATTTGGAAATCTGATTCATTTCAAAAGTGGTCGCATTGCAAAGGTTCCACTTCGACCATCCAATTTTATTTTAATCCGTAAGTAAGCAGTATGCCACAGCAACCAGACAATTTTTTTAATATAAAAAGAAACTGTGAGATAAAAATACTTAGCAAGTCGTTTTATGTAAGTTTTCTATGAAAATCTACAAAATGATTTCGATTTTCTGAAACGACCTGATGGTAGGGGTAGGAAGTTTTTCGTTTCATGGCCTACGGAAAATTCTGGCACCAAAAATTCAAACTTATATGTATATAATTCCATTTTTTTTGTTACTATGGTACATGTCGCAATTTTTGTCCGATAGTCACGAAATTTGGAACGAACATTATTGCAGATACTTAATCGAAAATCACATTAACCAATTTTGCTGCGGATCGATCGGACGGTATTTCCAATATCGCCATTTTTGTTTTTATTTTGGCTACATTTTTGGCCAATAGCTACGAAATTTGGAATAAATATTCATAATGATCTGTTCCAACATTCTACCAATTTTAGTTCGTATCGGCCAGAAGGCACTTCCGATATCGACATTTTTGTTTTTATTTTGTCTATAAAATGCTCAAGTTTTAACCAATAGCTACAAAATTCTAGAAAAAAAAATTGACTATCATCTTTTCTTTAATTTTATCAATTTTGGTGTGAAGTGACCAGGCCGTACTTCTGATATATACGATTTAATCATGATTTTGGGCTCTAAAATACGTAATATTCAATCAACAACGAAATTTAACACAATCATTATTTTATGATATTTCTAATTTTTGAAAACCTGATAAAAGTAAAATATGCCTATTAAATTCATATTCCCGATCACACTCACCACCGTATTCTCAAATGTCACTTTTCGTGAATTCAAAGGGCTTTTTTTTTATCACTTTATCCATAGGGCGTTTTAATGGGCCAAGAGGGTTTATTAAGTGCCTTTTCACGAAAAAAAAATATTTGAACAGGATGGATTTAGGAGAGGGGTCAGAGGTGCCACTGGCACTGGCCTACTACAAATGGAGGGCTTCCACAAAAAGTGTGAAGAAGGGAGAAAGAGAAAAAGATTTTGGAATTTTGGAGTTCGAAGAAATTTTTTTTCCAACTATACAGTATATAAAGTTACAAATTTTATAGGATATCAGTATTTTATAAAAATACCTATACAAAATAATTACAAACAAGTATAAATTTTTCGTTATTTTACCCCAAATACAGAAAAAAATGATCAAAAATAAAAAAATAAATAAAAAATACAGTCTTATACTTGGAAAACAATCACCATTTTTCTGTACAATATCTATCAGATGAGACCATATATTATAATTATATATATCGAACTTAATTTTGATTAACTCTCACGTTTTAAAACTAAAAAATTCACTTCTGCCTGAAAAACTGGTCTTCAAAAAATATTGACACTTTAAATTTCATAGCCTAATAACAACATGCTCTGCTAATAGAGCAGAAGCAGGTTATCAAATAACAAGAAAATTCATTTTCGCAGAAAAAAATCAGTTCAAATACACCTTTCTCATACTTACCCATGTTGGTTGTTTGTTTTTTTTCTGGTTTTTTTTTTTTTTTTTTTTTTTTTTTTGTCAGTCTTTACCAATTAAAATAATTAATTTAAGATTTTGTGCACAATTAGCAAGGCCGGTTTTAAAGGGGGGATTTTAGATATAATCCCTTGAGTGCCAAAAAAATTTCAATTTAAGAAAAAATTATTCAGTTTTCAAATTTTATGTTTATAAAATATGTAAAAAGTTGTTAATCCTGTGGAATACCTTGTCGTGAAGAAGTATTCACACAAGAAGGCAATCAACAGCTTTGATTGTTCTGCCACATCATACGCGAATGTATGGGAGAGTCAAATCCTAGGCAAACACTGGAAATTTTGTAGCCAGATTTGTGAGTTTATATAAGGAAATTGGCACACATACACAGACACACATTTGTACATGTACGTATGTAGTTGTCATCAAATTAGGTCATTTATTATTTAATCACCTGATAGGAAACAACATTTCACATTTGTTTCTGGTCCGTGACATCTCCAAGATTGTTATCTATCAACTAGTTATAATCTAAACATTGCATCTTACATATATGAACATATAGATAAGAACATACAAATGTACAAGTGTGTCCATATTTTGTTAAACGTCACAGAGATGATTAATGAGCCAGCTTTTCAGCAGCAACTGTTGTCAAGGGGTGCAAGCCCCTTTACCTCATGCGAGTTGATTATCCCCACAAATCCCTCCCATAAAAATTCATGAATATTATAAAATGTGATTTTATCCCCCAAGAAGAAATCTTGAAACTTAGCCTGACAATTAGAGGTATTAATATTGTACTGTACAGGAGCGGATATAAGGGAAGCAGAGGGCCATTGGCCAAGGCAGAAGATTTTCAAGAGCAATGTGAGGCAAAAAATTTTTATTAGAAATAAAAAATCTACCCTTTGAGAAAAGGTTTTTAAAAAGAATAAAAATATTCTCCTGTTATAACACCACATTATATGAAAGTCAAAAAAAGAAGGGGAATCAAAACCCCTTCCCCGCAAAAAACTCACTATACATGCCCAACTAGAGTATTAAAATACATGTTCTTGAACACAAAAAATACCTAAAAAATTTTTTCGCTCACTCTACTATAAACTTTTTATTTCAATTTGTAACACTCACCCCATTAATCTTCTCCTTCTATCCATTAAAAATTTTTTGTTGGGGTCTCCACAAAATTCTGGCTCCCGGGCCCATAATACCCAAATTCGCCCCTGTATTTGAGAATACAGCAGAAAGTTTATAATTTTCTAATGGATTCATTACTAATTCTTAATGTTTTCAATAAAGCATCCGATAAAGGCTTACACATTAACATTATAAACACGTAATAAACGAAGAGTTGGCAGTAAGACTTTTACGTTATTTTCTAGTCTTTTCAATATTTTCTAAATTATAAAATAAAAAGTAATGTTACTGAACATAAAACTGTTGTTCTACCGAGTCATACCGGAATAATATGGAAGGTGTAAACTTAAAAAAGTAGTAAAATTTCAAGGCTTAGAAATTTTGCTTCCTACTGGCTGAAATTTGTTTTACTTATACCTACTACATAATAAAAGACGCAAAATAAAACTAGCAGAACGTATTGTAGGTGTGCATGAAAGGAGAAATAACAGTTCCGGCAGAAATTTTTACAAACAAAATATGTCGATACAGGGAAACAAAATAACATTAATGGCAAAACAATAATCTGCAAATAGAACACTGGCAGAATGCTAGAAAATGGCCATGCAAATGGGTAATATTACTGTCAATTCTTAAAAATTTCTCAACTTTTTATTTTTATGTTTCTTTTGATTTGAAACAAATAAAATATCCCACTCCTAATCAAACATCCTTCCAAAGGTCAACTTATATTATTTTATTTCATTTTGTTTGAAAATCTGCTAAAATTCTTGATGTGAAATGTAAAACTATTTTTGTTTGAGTTAAACTTTCAGCATAAGTCAAACAAAACTGCTTTTTATTTCCATTAAAAAAAAAAAATTATTTTCGATGCAAAATGAAAATTTACATGGTGATAGGTCAAAATTCAACAAACTACTAAGAAAATTAATTTTTTTAACACAATGGAAATTTCAAAGTTTAAAGTTTCAACAAAAATAAATAAAAATAAAAGTAAATCCTTGGAAAGAAATTTGACAGGGAGTCAGATAGTTTTTTCAGTAAGGTCAAAAGGAACATAACGGCGACAAAAATTCAAGAAATTTTCAAGACTTTTGAAATATTGCTAGACTGATCGATGTCACTGAGCTGGAATTCTGAAATGTTAATGACCTTTAGAGAACTATTTTTCTATTAAAGCTTGACAGTCAAGAATTTTTTTGCAATTTCAATTCTAGTTTCAATTAGAATTTTTATAAGTTGTACCAATCCGACAATATTAAGGTTGATACTATAACGTATATTTTTGTCTATTTTTAGAAATGACAAACATATTCGTCCACACGTTTACGAACACCAAAAATGTAGATATTCATCAACAATAATCATCCTATAACTCTTTATAAACAACCACTAATTTACCCGTATTTGATTATATAAATATATATATAACGTCTTTATACTCATGACCTAATTGTGCCTGTCCGTCGAGTATATTGCGAGTCAGCACAACCCTATAATAACAATATGCTACCTCACTTAACCTATCCCAAACGAGTATATAAACCTTCGATTTGAAGTAATGAGACACAGTTCCTCGACAGTTACTTCTAAGTACCTAGAACCTCTCTGGTAGAAGTCTCTAGTGAACAGATAGTCTTGTCTAATGGATTGTGATTGTATAAATATAAGTAGTAACGTATTAATTGATGTACTGTGGTGTACAAATAATTATTTATTAAATGTGATAAATCAAACGTGTGTGTTAAAATATTAAAGGTCCACAATAGTCTGTGGATATATAATTAAATATTTTAGAGGTATTAATGCTTACCCAGTGTTCAATATCTCGTGTGCGGTGTAACACTGAAAGTGGTCTTAATTAGGTACATTACCACCTCTTTTGGCTGTTACAGATACCTATTATAAGGGCACATATGTAACTTAACAGAAAAATTGTGGTTATCTACCATCCATCGGGTATTGAACTTTTTTAAATTTTTGCAATTTTTTGATAGTCTTCGCTACTTTTGTAAGATACAGTAATCTAAAATAATTTGGAAAGGCAGTTTTTCAACAGAAAAAATTTTCAAAATTCAAAAAATTTCTTTCTCTGTAATTTGAACAAACTGAAGCTGATATTTTGCGAATTGAATGTTTCAGTTTTCCTAAAAGCAACTTCCAAAGAAAAGATCAGCCAATATAATTCAAATGGCGATTTCTCATGGTTATATGACATTTTAGGCGAATAAAAATTGTTTGAGGGAATTTTGAAGTCAACGCCTCCCCCCCCCCCTTAGAACAAAAAAGTAATACCGAATAAAACAGGCAACGGTAATTAAAAATTTACGATACTTTTCCCAAATTTTTACATGCATTTGCTGAAGCCAAATGTTCACCTTTGCTTCGAATACGTGAATTTATAACACCAGTAGCACTAAACCAAAAAATTATTTTTAACAGTCACAAAGGTGACCAGCTAATCCAAAGAAATAAATAAATTAAAAATAGTCATGTTTGTATCGGTTCACGACCTATGTAGGTAGCTAATCAATAATTACAAGTAAGAGAAACAGAAAAAAAACTTTAACGTAGCAGTAGCTCCGTTAGAAAAAATAGTACTCAAAAAGTAGAAAATTAGTGGCTAAAAAGTTAGTAACAGATCATAATCGTTGATTGTATAATATTTTGTGACAGTTGACCTAAAATTACAGTTTAAAACCACCACCTCTTTCAAAATCGAAACAAAAATGGATTTTTTAGAAGTACCTTACAGTCGATCCGCACTAGAATTAGTAACATGTTGCAATAAATTATAGTTAATATTTTCCGCAAATTTCGTAGTTACAGGTCCAAAATCAAGTATTTTATAGCCAAAAAATATCAAAAATAGCTATAACGTGAGTACCGTCACCAAAATTATTACCATGTTAAAATAGGTCATGATATTTGTCCAGGATTTGGGAGCTAATAGTCCGAAATTAAGCATTTTATAGCCAGAATAAAAACAAAAACAATATTACTGAAAGTACCATCTGGCCGGTCTGAACCTAAATTAACAGGAAAGGCCCTTGGCTCAGTACGAATGTTCGTCTCAAATTTCGTGACTATGAGATAAAAATTGCGACCTACACCGTGGTAACAAGAAATTGGCTTTTAACCTACTCGTATACATCAGTCAAAATCAAAAATCAGGAAATTTGCGATTATTCGTCAATTTTTCGTCAGAATGGAAAACGTCCACAAAAAAATCTAATGTCCCCGATTCTGATATCTGCCTGACTAATTGACTAATTTCAGTCAGAAATGAAAATTGTTTTGGTTTCCAGATATTTATCGAACTAACGTTTTTCCCTGAAATTAACACAGTCAAAATCGATAATCGGTTAATACTGATAATACCTAAATTTACATCAATTCCTAGGTAAATACGTAAAAGGCGGAAAATGCGAATGATTCACCAAATGATCTTATTTGACTGAGATTATTCAGTCAATTACATAAATGATTCATGACATTGACTGCTACAGCCTTTAGGTATAGTGGAAAATTGTATGAAGCAGATTATTTTTTATTGAAAGGGGAATTCAAGTTATGCCTTGAAGTACCTACTGGGGAGGTTAGGTTAGGTGGATTTTTTTTTTTTTGAAACAAATTTTACGTTGTGCCTCAAGGTCTGGAGGCGGGAAGTTTGAAATTTTATAAATAATTGCACTTTCCATCATTTACGTTTTTGACTAAACATTTATGCAAATGCCTAGGACGAAAATCCCAGTTATTTTGGTTTTTCACAAAATATTTATAAAAATGACTAAAATTGTTAGTCATCATCGATAATTACTTAGTAGTAATATTTAAAAGAAATGTGCGTTTGCAAGTTACTTATTCTGGTTTTTGAATAATTATTTTTATAAATTCAGCCACGTTCAATATTAACTCATAATTTTCCAACTCTCAAAAATATTTACATTTCTGACTGATTTTGCATAACCATTTGATTTACGTAATTGACTGCAACACACACAGACACACACACACCCACACGCACACACACACACACACACACGCGGGCGCGATATATCAATCATACGAATTCGCATTTTTGAAGCCAAAATTTTACTAGAGTTATGAAACGAAAAATGTACCTACCCCCGTCCCCAGATCGTTTTACGACATCAATATTAATAAGTAGATTTTCACAGAGAACCTACTTAAACAGAAAGAAACATTTCACTCCAAATAAAGAACAACACTCTATATCTTCGAAAAAGTGATATCTCTTTTTATAAATTAAATGATGCGAATCTTTTGATAATATTCGATTAAAATTATTGATGAAATTCGCCGCGATGGAATAAAAAAAAATGTTAATTTTGGTTCGATCACCGTTGAAAAGTCAATAGAGGTACGCTTAGTTTTGCGAACTCAGTGATTACACACTCTGACAAGAAGGTCGAAAGAGTCGATAAAAAAAAACTGATTGCTGAATGATCAGCTATCAATCACGCTAGTAAAATACTTATACCAGAAAGTATCGCAAATAATAAAGAAGCATCAATTTAATCTACATCGCCTTCCCATCTGAAACGATATGATGAAATACAGTAATTAAATAAGCATTCAAAAGTTTATATACGAATTACACAATATATTAGATATAAAAATTTTTCGAGGATATTTATGTATGAAGTTCAGGAGTTGGGTGTCCCACATTTCGGAGCCAGAAACTGTTGAACATAGAAATTTTGACAAGTCAAAAATTCAATTTTCAGAGTCGAGAATCGTTAGGAAATTTCCTTTTATTTGAATGATCAACGATTGAAAAACATGATTTTTCAAATCAATGGTCTCTTTTGATACGAACGATCGATTTTTACTTTCATGTACAGTATACATATAAAGCATGTTAACAACTGCAACTCGGTAAGGCTGCAATTCTGCAACCAAGCACCGGGAAATTATAATGGGCCTATCGATTATTAGGTTCTGAACACGATTAAAAACATTTTCCATTAAGTATTAACTAATGATGAACGAGGAAGAATTTCCAGTGCGAAGCCAGGAGCGATTAGAGGGATAAATCCTTCATCTTAGGAATTTTTTAAAACAGAATTTCACAGAATGAAACCATTATGGTTTTTAATTTTATGACAAATAATGACGATTGGCATAAAAATCAGAAATTCATATCGCTAAAATACAAAGAAAACTTTTTTCCCTCCTCCGAGATAAATCCTGCATCCGGCCCTGGCTTGGAAGGTGAAGTTCGACATTTTTTTATTCAAATTTTTGGTCCCTTCTCCCCAAAAAAAGTTTCCCGAAATTCGCCGCTGGAGGTGAGGGGAAAAGGAAGACATTTTTTCCCATCCAATTCCCTCCCACTAAGAAAATCCTGGCAACGCCACTGATAATTTCAGGCGCATTCTTTGGGCAGGAAAAGAGCAACAAAACACACAGCAACTGTGACATTTTAAACCTTTGTTACATTATCCAATAAAATGGCTTTGTTATACTCAACTATAATAATTTCAAATGAACATAAATTTTTATTCATTCTAGTCTTCATTACTAATATTTCCAGTTGAGAAAAACAAACGATCAGAGGGCAAAACGATTTTTATTTTTTTTTGTAAGTCATTTGAGCACTTACAATATACTGACTTGAAAATTGAAATTTAAATAAACTTGTCAAAAAAATTGGTTTTCAATTTTTTTTTTTTTTTTTAATTAATATAGATTTATTTTTCTACACTGAATTCGAATTAGTAAAAAAGACTTTAAAACAACTTTACTGAGGAAAATTTTTCATATTTTCGATAAGTTTGATTTAAAAAACCAGGCGTGATAGAGAAAAATTCCGACAATAGCATAAATTCGAATTCTGCATAAAGGTATAGACAAAAATTTTGAAAGAAGACGACATTTTTCAAGCAAAATAATGCTAAAACTTGGGAAATTTTTGGTCTTGTTCAACTTTTTCGGCTATGGAAGTGTATCACCTTGATAGATTCGGAGGAAAATCCGAATAAGTTAGATTAAAAACGAGTTTTTAAAAAATACGCCTTTATAATTTCACGAAGCAAATAATGGCGAAAGAGAAAATAAAATTTCTCACTTTTTTTCGGAGACAGAAACAAACGAAAATTGAAAAAACAACTGATAAAAATGGAAATAAGTGTATGTGTGCGTGTGTCGCGACACGTGAAATCAGCGTTGAAGTTGGTCATCCAGTGTACTTCAATAAACTGAGTGAGTAGAATAAAAGCGTATAAAAAATGAACATTTTCGAAATCGTTCTTCATATTTTTTCAATGCTGAACCATTATTTTCACCTACCTAATTCGCATCTCACAAATACAAAAAATCTGATTTAATTATGGTGCGAGAATACTAATCAAAACGATATAAAAATTTTAAAAACAGTAATATCAATGAAGCAAAAAAAGTACGACCAAGTGGCCGTAAAAAACGTAATCCAGCGCTCGTGTTAGATTCTTCACCACCTGACAAAGGCGAATTAGGCTTAGTTAAAAAAAATATTAAAAGCACGCAATTAATGGCAAGTTTCACTCGATAATTTTAATTAATTATCCATAAAACACGTGTTAATTAGAAACACACGCTAGACAGACATACGGAAATGGAAATAGGTAGTTCTGCATGGGAAGACTTGCGCGAATGCAAACCGGTTAATGTGAAGTTTTCAAACGAGTCGAAACCGAAGGGTTACGGCGAAGAAATGTTGAGTAAAAAAAACTGATGAAAAAATCAACGTAGAAATGTTCTACGGTCATCGACGTTGTCGAGTTCCTTTATCTTTCGAGTACTGCAGCCTTTTTAACACCCAAGTACGAAACTGGTTCCCATTTAGCATTGATGGAGAAACAGAAAACAGCGTAACTATGGGGCATATTCTTCGTCCTCATTTAGTATAGTACTCACCAAACATTAAGTGCATTTTGCTAAGTGAATTCACTCAAATAACCTTCTGACCAGACTGAAGTTTTCTCCTTAATATTCAAACTTAAAAGGAAAAATGACATTTTAAAAATACCGAAGCTATTAAGTACACTTATTTTCTCCCTTAAGTAATTCACTTAAATGAACTGAACGACGAAAGCCGGTATGCAAGAATAACAGCGATTTAAGAATTATTTATCTTACTAAAGTTATAACCTATATCTGTCTACGTATAGATATAATTAATAATTGAAAAAATGTAAGAATTACTCAAGTATCATTATTGCATTCCGCACTAAGAATATGGCTCTCCACACATTGCAATACGTCATCGGAAATATTAGTCCACTTTTTGAAGGAGGAACTTAATAAATGTGCGAAAGAAATATTATCAAAATTGAAAACTATTCAGAAGAAATCGAAGATTGAAATCCTAACACAAGAAATTACAGGCAACAAACATGAAAAAGGATATTATCAAAAACGAAACCGTCGAAATGCTAGTAAAAGTAAATTTCAAAATACGTAAAAAATTCAATTCGAACAATTAATATAGGTACCTAATGCGGTATATTACTAATAGAAATTCACAAAAATAAAAAAACGTTCAATCATTCAATCAATAGTTCGAAACAACATAAAAATTATTCTACCATAATAAGTTTCATCGGAGGCTAGTTTGAAAATTCGACATATTAAAATAATATACCTATAAATAAAACTAATTTTTTATATTTAAGGACCTCAAACACCAACGAAAGTATGAGTGAAAAACACGAAATTTACATTTTACGAGAATTAAATTGCCAGTATTATTACTATGGCTATTTACTATCGCCACTCTTATTTGGCAACAACTTCAAACGGTTTGGAACTTAGTCCTAACCCAGCCATTCTTATCGCTGTTTTAATTATTTCATCACTTCCTTACCTTTAATTCTAAATCTTTAATCAAAGTTTATGCCATCGAAAGAATTTATAAAAACTTGGACACTGCCGAAGCCATATGCGATTGTCCCGTATCCATCTGTTACGAGCGAATTTCTTCAAAAATTCCAATAAAAAATTTCGAAAACGAAATTTTCAAATCTGTGGCGTAACCTAAGGTTATAGGACCACCCATTTAAGTTTTCAAAGACCATTGCCAGTTCGAAGAAAAACAATCGGAATTTTGCAAAAATTTGTTTGTTTCTTTGAAGTTCTATTATTTTATTGTGATATTCGTACGGAATTTCAAACAAAAGCCTTCACAAACTGTAGCTTGTAGGCAAAAAATGTATAAAACGGTAAATTTTTGACCAATTCAACCGAAAATTTCACTTCGAATTAAACGAAAAGTTCAGAATCGTTCCAATACACGAAAAATCAGCAATTTGTTCCTCTCAAAAACGAGTTCAAACAGCTCAGCCATTTTTTTTTTTTTTTTAAATTGCAACCAAAGTTTGCGTACAATTTTATTACGAAATACTTGAAAGTTTGTACTTGCAGTTTTTTGTTCAGCCAAATGAGTACACAGTAAATTATCGTGTTTGGAAACCGATAAAAATCGTTAATTATTTATCACGGTTTTGAATAAAAATGGTTCTTTTGATAACATTTTTTGTTAAATTGCTAAAACGCAACCACATAAATAATTAAACATTTCTGAACTATTCTAACTATGGTAATTACAATAGCCGACTCATCATCAGATGAGAAAAAACTTACATCATCATATATCCTAAAAATTTTAAGTAGGTAATTGAGAAGTTATCTCGTGATGAGTATCTTTTTGAATATCTCAGGTAAAAATATTATTTTCCAAATTATCACGATATTCCAGCCCCTTCAATTAAAACTAGGCAAAAAATAGCATGATTTTTTTTAAATATAGTACCTACTGTCACTTACCGCGGTCAAAAAATATATTTCGTCGATTATCAGTTCTCTTGCCACACTTAAGTGAGAAATCATGATTTTTCAACAATCGTATTCAATACAAGGCCCAATAGCCCCTTAAATTTGCATCTCGGCAACTTTTCGTACTTGAATTTTTGTCATTTTTCTTTATCAAGTTCTGTTTCGTTATTACCTCTAGCCTCAAGGCTGATTGTTGAACGAAATTTTGAACAAAGATAGGCTAAACGTTTCACAACAAAACTCAATGTAGCTGATTGTCGTAAAATTTTAACTAATCGTAAAAATGTTCAACACGTACCTCATGAATATTTTTTCCTGGAATGCGTATTCAAACATCAATAAAGTGGTCAGTTCATTACAAGCTTTTATTCTATTCACTATTGCGATTTTAAAATATACTAACCTTCCGCAACAAAATAATGTTTATTTCGTATGAAACTAATTAAGTTTTACGCTTAGTTTCTTTGCAAAACGTTTTAAAATGAAATCATTCGTAATAGTTTCATTTTTGGGACCGAGTACGCGAGTTGGAGGGGGGACTATAAATAAGAAAAACTAGAATTTTCAACATCCTTTAACTTTACTGAGGGAATGTTAAGTATAATACTCTGAACATTTTCGACAGCAAATTCAGTGCTGATCTCCGACCAATACCAATAAAACAATTTGTTCAGGTTAGTTCATAAAATATTTGGATTGTGAAAAAATCCAAATTTCTATTAATTATTTCAAAAGGAGTATTTTAGCATATTAAAATGAGAATAACTTATCCTTTTTCATATACCAACTTAAATGAGATTACGAATAATTTCGTTTATAACGAAGAAACGGAAAAATATCTAGGTATTCTCTCAAGTCCTAATGTACGTTTTAATGTACACAACTTTTATACTAATCAGAGTCTTCGCAACGGATTTGAAATAATCACATAGAAACTAATCGGTATCGATTCCAAGATGCGATTTATAAGGTTTATGATTTACATCTTTAGATGTTCAGTTTAAAAGTTCGATTAGGTAGACTATAAAAAAACTGATTTTGAAGCGTATTTGGAGAATGGTTTCGCAACCCGTTCAAAATTTTAATAATTAAAAATAAATTATGTTGGTGTTACAAAACATTAAATTATTCAAAAACTTATTAAAAATCAAGTTTCTAAATAACTTAATATTCCTTTCAAAAATTTTTAGAGAAATTATAATTTCTATAAAAATTTAAAAAGAGATATAAATTTTCTAGTTTTTACTCAATGCCGATTGCATATACCCATCAGAGATTCACGGTTATCAAAAATTTCTGTACCCATTTAGATGAAACATAAGAAAGGAATTCACGAGTGGAGTTCGATAACATGTGCTTGTTGCTACTGAATACAAAAAAAGAATGGTGTCAAATTGGATTATACTGTATAGTTTGCAAAACAAAATTCTCAAGTTGTTCCTCGCGCCGAAAATGCATTTAATAATGTAGTTTATTTGAAATTTCAATTTGAACTTAAAATTATAACATGCGGTACTCACTGCGACATTTGCGAAAGATTCTAGCATCGTGCGAACGATTTCGATACTTGCAGAAGAAATCCTTTCTTGCCCCATACTGAATAAGAAGCTCTTCACAAAGGCTAGTAACCGATCGAACATCGTCCGACAGTTTATGACGTCGTCTCTGATAGAAATTCGCTGGGAAACGCTCGACGCACTGTATATCATTTTTTCTGTCATCAAACAAGTACTCTTCCTCGTATGTTTGATCAGGAAGCAACAGCATACTTCCAGATGCGGATCTGCAAGGAAAAATAGCGTTACTGAGAATGAGAAATTATACATTTTACGGAGGTATATATGCAACGACACAATATTTTCAAGCAATACCTGATGGTTCTTCCATTATCACCATTTTTGTTTTTATTTAGGCTATAAAATGTTCAATTTTGCATCAATAGCCACGAAATCAGGAACAATTATTTATCATTATTTATTGTAGTACACTACCAATTTTGGAGTGGATTGGCCGAATGGTACTTGTACCTCTATTTTTTTTTTTATATTCGTCATAAAATTAGAAATTTTGAAACAATATGTACGAAATTTGAAACAAATATTAATTATTATAATTTATTTTAGCATACTATCGGTTTTGGTTCGGATTGACTGGACGGTACTTCCGGTAAAGATATTTCTTTTCGTTTTTAGTCTAGCTATAAAATGAGTAATTTTGAACAAATATTTGTCATAACTGATTGTAACATTCCACCAATTTTTGCGACTCACGCACAGACACTAATGTTAAGATTACTTTCACACACACACTCACACATAGACACTTATGCAAGACAACTTTAAACCTTAATTTCAGCAGTTTGGCTAAATGGATTTTACTTTTTTCAGTCTACAAACCAGCTGTAGGATATTCTTCATATACCTATGGTATTAATTCTGAAATATTTCGTTCAGTACATTTGGAGAACATTAGTGATGAAGAATGCCAACTTGTCTTTGTATATTATGATAATATCATTATAATAAACGAACAACCAGATTTTTTAAGACAAAATTCAACGAAAATTATTACGACAAAATTCAACGAATATTATTAACGTAAAATTCAACTGATATTATTAAGACAAAATTTAACGAAAATTATTCAGACAAAATTCACTTGAGCTTATTGCAGAAAATAATGGTTAGGGTTAAAATTATTACTTTTGATTTTCTTATATTGTAATCACTTAGTGCAGTTATCACTATTATGGTCTTTTATTTATGTACTTAATACTTCCACTTTTATTATTTGCATCTGAAAGTTCTATTAATATTTTTGAAATTTTAAATAGTTGATGAATTATTGCTATGTTTATGTTAATATTGTACATCACAATGACAGGAATGAACTAAAACAATCAATCATTCATATATTCGTATAAACAAAAGAATGGAGCGGTTGATGAATATAGTGATACAAGTGGAAAAATGAATGTGTGCGAGTGGGTAAGTAATGTTCTGTATTAGCTCAAGTTGTATACTATTCTGAAACCTAATTTAATATTTTCAACGAGATAACTTATTTTTTTAATATCAAAAGGTCTGCAAGGAATGCGATGCTAAGTACATGTATAAACGAGATTTGCAGCATCATATTTCATCAAAACATTCAACAAAAATTGACAGTAAGAAATTCCCAGATGAAAACATTTACGTGATTTTAATTTACAAATATATATATTCAAATTATATGGGTTTCACTATTTTTTATATTATTTAATTCCATTATATCAGGAATGTTCAGACTGGTAACAAATACTTGGGATAAAACATGGGTATGTCGTCATATATACCCGAAGCATATGGCAAGCAAGCAATCCTGAAAGTCTTGAGAACTACAATATCTTTGTAGTTGCATCTTTCGTATTATTTTGTCAGAATCAGTGTTTTATCTAAATTTTTTTTTATCAAGAATGTGACATATGTAGTAAGAAATATTCACTAAAACATTATTTTTCTTTGAAGTATAAAAGTGAAAATGTAACAGTCAAATGTTGGTTCATATCTACATTTATTATGCCCATATTGATTGAAAATTGTATTTTCCTTATTTTATGTATGTTCCAGAGAGTTAAATGACAGAAGTAATCTCGAATTAATATGCATATTGTGCAATAAATTATTCCCAAGGGAATGTGAAATTTTACATCATTTGGAATACACAGACGCATTACCCATAGTTCTAGAAAATCATTTATTTAAAAATGAGATGAGTTGAATGCTTGGAAAACAAACATAGAAAAGGATCACCGTTGTGTCCATCGAAAGTGTGATCAATACCAAACTGTCAATGAAAAAGTGGAAATTTATATAGTTGTAATCGTAGTGGCTTCTATGTACTTAAGCTGCAGTCCCAAAATCGAAAATCGAAAACCGAAACTGAAACTACAGGGTTCAAAGAAAATGAATGGATACTGTCCTGCTAAATTCAACAAACGCATTGGAGATGTGGAAAAGTTTTTGGATTATTCATGAGAAATATATACATATTTTTAATTAAAATACTCTGTTACTTATTCAGTTTTTCTTGGATTTGGCAAGAGAGAATAATATTTTATTCTGCTGAGGCAACATACAAGAGTCCAACTGGTATTGCTATATATATATATATATATATATATATATTTTTATATATATTTATATATATATTTATATATATTTATATATATATATATATATATATCCATATCACATTGGAAATTATTTGAATATTACAGCCAGCCTTCTGTAATAATCTCATTATCATCTGCCAAAGTTTTTTTTTTTTTCATAACTAACACTGATTTAGGTAATCTATTTCCGAGAAATCCTTCAATTCTTTAATCATTTTGCAAATTTCGGAAAATAAATGATTTCGAATAGCTGGCTCACATGTGATATTCCTGCGATGAAAAAAATACCATTGCCAAGAAAATATCAGCTGAAATTCCATTGACTCGTATTATTAAACATATGGTACCTTCCTTGAGTGCACAAAGACCAAAAGACAGTCTTGAAAAAATTGATTTGCTCAATGGACAAGATGTGTTTAATATTGCAGCTTCGTACAATATAAATATAAAGCATCCGCACCGGTATCATCCAAATGATGTTACTGGTGTAGAAGCTTGGGTTACAGATAAAAAAGGGTGTGTGTTTCTATAAACATTAAGGCGAAGCTGATTAATCCAGTTATGGATTTCTTGAAGATGATTTTGTTTAAATTATTATGAATGCAGACCAAATCAAAAAATTTAAGCAGTATTCACTCGATATGATTCTTGTTGATAGAACTCTTGGTATTAGTAAAGAAGCCAAATTTTTTTTTGCACACAGTTCTCATTAAAGACAATTTTGGTGAAGGTTACCCTGCCTGTTTTCTAATCACCAACCTAAATGATTCAGTTATTTTAGACATTATGTTTTCATGCATCAGAGAGAAATTTGGTGCTGTTGCAACAAAATTTCTGATGTCAGACACGTAAATATCGTACCATGGGAATACACCCCCCTTCACCATTTATACTAGTCACGGCATGTTACACGTGCTTGGCATAAAAATTACACCAAAATAAAATTATCTGAAAAGAAAGAAGCTATAAATCATCAAATAAAGGATATACTGCATGAAAGTGACATTACCGTGTTTCATCGATTACTGGAACAATTTCTATCCAATGATGATGAAAATTTGTGCTTGTTTATTCAGTATTTTAAAGACAGATATTGATCAAATTTTGATAAATGAGCATACTGCTATCGGTTACATGCTAGCATTACCGTGAATATGGTATTGGAACATTTCCATAGAATATTTAAATATTCTCACGGTCGAGGTATGACAATTCAATAAGTACAAGACACATTGATTCATTTAGATAAGTTGCTGTGGCAGAAAGCACATTCCTGCGTTAGAGCAGATGTAATGGGTGGAAACATCAGATATAAAGTCAGTGCCTTGAGGCGAGATCATGTTGAAGCTATTCCATACATAGACAAATGCCAAATAACAGAGATCAATGATGGAAAATTATAGACAATTGTGTCACTGAGCAATGACAATGAAAATGAAAAACAAAACTTTTACATCCTGGAGAGTGTTAAAGAAACATATCCACTGACTGCCCTTTGTCGTGCTCAGACTACCAATGTTGCTTCCATAATTTCACCTGTACTTGTATGCCGAATTCCATAAGAAGTATTATGTGCAAGCATATACATTTACTGTGCATGACACAATTGCAAGAAATTGTACCAATTTATAAAGCTGAAGAAACCAGTGAGATGATTACTGCAATAGAGGATTCCCTACTAGGTATAATATTGATTTTATAATTTATTCTTTAATAAATATTTCCGAGTATTTTATATTACAATTTGGTGTCTCCTCTTCAAATATTATAACCACATCAGTTTCATTCTCACAGACTGAATTTGTGCGGCCATTAGCAGCTGTTTTTATTTCTGATGAATTGCAATCCAAAAACCTAAATCAACCACACTTCCAGAACTCCGAAGATATTAAAACCTGCACAATTCATCATACTGAAAAACTAAAAAAATTATTTACAGTAATATTTTCAAGTATTTATCTCATTTTAAATTTTACAGATCATAAACAACCACTGATAGCGAGTTTCAAAGATTTTGTAAATTGCTGCACTGTAGAACATTTCAAATACTAGGAAACTAATTTTAATAAGACGAAATGTGTAATACGATTTCAGCATAGAGTAGCATTAATCACAGCCAACTTACACCGAAAGTTCGTGCAAAAAAACTTGAAAAACAAATTCGATTTGTCTCCACAAAAAACAAAAGATATACGAAAAAATTGAGATACAAGAATTTTCTTGACAAGAAGAATAAAATTATTAAAATATAGATAATACAAGTACACCCTATACCTGTACTATTATAATATTATATCTGAATCATTCGAAGTTTTTATTTCTACAACCAGCTGGAAGAAATTTACTCGCATTACAGATGAAAATATTGCACAGACCAGTAAAACAGACAATTATAATTGGTGATAACTTGAGAAGTGATAAAAACACTAAAAAAAGTATAATTTTAACCCCAATCATTATTTTCTGTAATCCAAGCACGAGAACAAAATTCAGGGCGCATGCGCCAATTACAAATTTTCGTTGTTTCCATCCTAAAGCCGGGAATACACTTTTCTCTGTTTCGCATTTCGTATTTCGCCATTTCATCCTTTTTCGCAGCTATTTCACGTTTTCACTGTTTTTCATGAAAAAGCTGTACACACTTTTCACATTTTTACCTTGTTTCATGTTTTCTCCTTGTGAAAAAATACTTTTTTCGCCGAAATTTCCTTTGATTTCCGCCCCAAAACCACTCAAGGTGAAAAACATGGCGAAATAGGAAAAAATCTTTTTCAACCTTTTTCGCGAAAAAATGCCAACACACTTTTCGCGAAAAAGGATGAAATGGCGAAATGCGAAACAGCGAAAAGTGTATTCCCGGCTTAATCACGAACTGATCAGTGTTGTTCAGCCAATATAAGCCAAAGCGCCGCAAAGCGGCGCTCTAGGGCTTGTATACACACACACATACACACACACACACACACATACACACACACACACACACACACACATATATATATATATATATGAATTTGAGTTTTTAGTGCTCAAATTTTTCTTGAGTTATGAAATAAGAAACGTACCCAACCCCATTCCCAGGTTGCAGCTTATTCTATGACATCACAATTAATAAGATTTTCAATAGAAAACCTACATAAAAACAGTAGAATAAACGAACAAAAACAACAAATAACAAAATTGGTAAGAAAAAGTAGGTAAAAAAAAATTGAACAAATTTACTGATGAACAAATGAATAAAGAAAACCCATACAAATAACAGAATAAAGAAAAAAGAAGAAAATAGTATAAATCCATCAGTGCAAATTGAAAATATTCAATACAAAAAATAAGAAATTTTCCCCTTGAGGGCTGAATCTGCATCCTTAATTGAAAGAAAATTTAAAATCATCTGAGAACAAAAATCTTCAGTTAGGGCGAAAATTAAGAGGATCTTTTGCAAACTACACGAAATAACTGGGCCAAATTTCATTAATATTAAACCAGCTGGAAGAAATAATGAAGAAAAAGGTTTCAAAGGGAAAAATTAATGCTTACAGACGAAATTATTTCTATAAAATTATTGGCTGAAGTTTGAAGTTCAAATTTAGCTTGAAAACGCTCATTCTCAGTGAAGTATGCAAAGCAAGGACAGAACAGACAAAAATTGATGAAGTTGATAATGTAACTACGACGTAACATAGATAGGTAAGATTGATTTGATGAGCAAAAATTCGAAATTCACATAATATTCAACTCAACAGATTCGGAGAAGGGGCGCACTTCACGTAACTTCAACTTTTTTTTTGCTCCAAAATATACACAACATGTGAACCACGCTATCGCAATCACCCAATTAGATTAAGCAGTAAGCAGAAATCATTTTGTTGGTTGAAATTCTCTAATTAATTCAAAACCAACTGTCGATTAAGAGAGATGGCCTAATGACGTTCTTCACATCTGCGAGGTTCATTTACACAAAATTGTTTTCGCAGGTTCTCAGGCGATAATTACACATTTGATTACCCGAGTCAATGAAGAATATTTTCTTTCAATTCACGACACGGCTTATATATCTAGGAAGTTACTATACATGGACAAAAGATTACAGTCCAACATATGAACGTAATTTTAATAAAGCAACATAAAATCCCAATGTAACATAAAATAAGATTCCTAGTTCCCACTATAGGCACTGACGTAATGCGACAATGCGATATCAAATAGGTATATCAACTAATAACAGATACATACATTTTTTATTATCTGTTGTTCTCTCAAGTAAACTAAACTAATAAGAACTACTATAAATCCAGGACCAGCCTTCTGTGATCAAAACGGTGGTAAATTCAGTCATTTACATAATAAAAAAAAAACTATAATCCTAATAGGATGCAATATAAATTATACGTGAAACTGAAAACAAAACTCGCCAACTATTTCAAATCCGAATTAAATTAATGAACCGATCAATTTCCTGAAATGAAACTGTACTACGAAAGTATATACGACATTCCACAATCTCTACCATGATCAATTCTTGGAGAACGAATGTGGCAGGTCACCACGAATAAGGAAAAAATATTATCGAATTCACGTTTCTTTCCCTTGAATCACGTCATAGTGACTGCCATTTCTTCAACTTTCTACCGATCGTGATTCGTGACTGAAAACTGACAAAACGATTTTTATGACTTGACGCATTTTTTCTTCCTCAATTACATAGACGTTTGTTACGCTGATATGCTTCTCTTTTAGCATTTTTTCTCTTCATTATATCTTGTAAATTATGAGTAAATAATCCAGAGGAGGTTGAGAATAATGTAATCACCAATCTAGAACTGCGTTCCTAACATTAAACAGAATAAAATCAAAATAAATCTACAGCACATGAACAAATTGAGAACAAACCGGGAGGTATTTAGATGGTTAAAAAAAAAAAAAAATTCAACAGATATTAATGTTCTAGACTTTTAGGGACAAACGCCAACACTGTCACATATCGACAATCACAAATTCCGCAAAAATATAATTCTGGTATGTATTTAAAGTTCTTTAATCATCACTCGAAGAAATATTTCAGTGAAACACAGAGGGGTGAAAGCTTTCGAACGTACGGTACTTGATAAAATATATAAAAGAGTGAACGCTGAAAGATGAGAGATGAGACTGAACTTCGACTTCCTCTCTCAGCTGTTTCTAGTCCATTAAAACTCAAGATATGTCAATCCATGCAAAATAATAAATCGAAAAATCTCACCTGTCAACACGATTGTGTAATAACTATGTCCAAAATAATCAATGGAAATTTTGCAAAAACCGAAATGACTACACAAAATTTCTAACAATTCAATAACTCATTTTCACAGAATAACACATGACTGACATCGTTGAAAGTTTTTTACTGCAGAAATAAGAATATAGATGACATCCACATGACAACTAACTGGCCACCTTCTTTATAAAAAAAAAAAATTAATTCAATCATTGCACGAAAATAATTTGCGATGTTTACTACGAGAAGATAATTTGGTTTTATTTTAACCAATGTATTACGAAGAGCAAGCAACGATCAGCATTTTTAATTTTTTAGGTTCTATTCTATTGTATTTTATTTTTATTTTTTAGCTAGAATTGCCTACTTTTTTGCCGCCATATCTTGATATTAAAAGTACATTAGTTAGTCTTATGGAGTTTTACTGGTCCAGATGTCAGGTACTTATATGTATAGTCAAAGCCCAGACAAAACCTTCACTGAAATGAAATAGCCGGGTGTTGTTATTTCTACCAGCTTGGGTGAGGCATTCATTTTCAAATGATTCAGTGAATCATGCAAAATGGTATAGAAATACAAGTCTCAGTTATCAGATTTTTTTATCATTAGAGTTTAATGAAGACTGAAGAGTGGGAATTTTTCACTCACCCTAATTTATTTTGTAGATTATTGATATAATGTCGATTTTAAGTTGAATATTTTATGAAAACAATATTAGCTTGTGTCCAAAAAAACTTTGTCATATTCAAAATACCCCAAGCACTTGTCCAAATCGTAGCTTAGTTGATGTGTGTGACACGTCTGAAGCTAATAGAGTAGGTAAAAAGATACTTTTTCAGAATTCATTGATGTACTTTTAGTATTTGATGAACGGATTGAAAATGAAATTCCGGCTTCTTTCAGCTTTTGTGAAAATTTTTCAAAACTTTCTTCACTTTCATTAACACATTTAATATTTTATCATCTTCATCAAAACTGATACAATTTTTCTTCAAGTCAAGTATGAAATCGAAAACATTGTGAATAATATAAAGTATTAATATTAAAAAAGAAATGAAAAGCCCATTTTTTATTTTGTAGTTTCAGCTTTGCTAAATTTTCGTATATTTTTCCTCACTATAATGATAACATCAAAAAATAAAGGAATACCCAGGGAGTACGAGCAATCTCGTTTATATTCAGTACAGATCCGAGCAACTCTTCACCCAAGCTGGTAGAAAATAGAAATAACAACACCCCAAACAGACTGTCAGAACAAAATACAAATGTCAATTTGTCAAATGATCGAAGGTTTGAACTAAGATGATCTTGAGTGAGCCGTTTTTATAAATTATAAAATATAATATAATAATTACCTATTTAATAATTATTATATAATCTAATTAAAATAATTTAGTTATAATAATAACTTGTATTATTATAATATTCGAATTTTTCCTTGATTCAGCACGCAACGTTTTTCAGTTTTCGTTTTTTTATAAATTTGCAGTAGTTTTCTTTCACGTCTGCTCTTCCATCTTTTTCCTGTTGCATAGTTTTAAATTTTTATGAATTAATTTTGAGCGACTGTTGTGTTCAATTTGTAATTTTGTTTTTTCAAATTTTTTCTAAAATGAAGATGTAAGAGGTTGTGAGTGTTTAGTGGTTATCGTTGACTCATCATCGACCATCGCACATTATTCTAAAAAGCTCACGTGTTGCCTCAGCTTCACGTTCATAAATCATTACATATCGAAATGCATCTTTTGGACAGTTCAAAACAAAATGCGAAACAACTTTTATCCATTTTAAAGTTCTTTTTTCTATTTTGGTGATTGATCAAAAACTGAAGTAGTATTTTGTAAATGCCTAGATGATGGACAGATCACTCGATAGGTGACGGGTGTGTAACATTTATACGTTCGTAATTATGTATTACTTTTTTCCTCGCAAAGATTCCGTTGAACCAGTCTAGAATTCTGCACTGTTTTACGCTTTTGTTTCCTAATAAAAATACCACCAACAGTTCGAGTACAGTAGTAATTTTCGTCAAAAATGAATAAATTTATACGATTATGGTAATTTTGGTAGAGTTAATCGATTTTTGGCGTTCTCTGTCTCTGAAGTCTACGACGCGTGATTCCAAATCATTGCAATCGGATGACCAGTCGTTTCATGTATATTTACGGGAAACCGAATAAGTCTAACTTAAAAACGGCATTTAAAAAAAACAAAAAGGTTGAAAAAATATATGAATTCAAAAGGTGGAATTAATTTTATATGCGTTTGACTACCGGTGTTGCAGACATTACGAATGCGTGCACGCGACGCATTAATATTTTTGATAGCGTAGGATATCTTAATGTCTCATTGCAATTATGGATGTATGGTTTTTTCAATTCCTCTTCATCCTTTCGAAGAAGTAGGCGTTTTAAGTATTCAAAATGATGCTTCTAATTTTTTTCTGGTATCTATTGCTCCCTCTGTATTAAAGTCTTAACAAGAACGTGTTTGCGGTGATTACAGCGAAATGAGTCATCACCATGCATTTTTGTGTGAATCCTACTAAACATTCAAATGCATCGTCTACATCTTCTCGAATATTTGACAATCCACGTATATCATATCTACGAAGTAAGTAGCTCATGAATACCATCTAAGGCGGGTATTCTTAGTTGACCATTGTCTTCACTAATTTAAGGGTCTGTTTTTAAACTGCAGTGAAGCTGCTAAAAAATTAGTTTAGCTGAGAATAATGAGAAATGTAGCCTTCTTGTACAAACTATGTATTAAAACTATAAGAAAAAACTTAGTTTCACTGAGATCTGTAAGTTTGAAATTGACACCTGGGTTAATGAATACTAAGTCTAAAAACTAAAATTACCTGCAACACAAAAAATAATGCCGACAAAAGTTTTAATTTTTTTTTCCTCAGCCACTGCCTTTCGTTTTTCTCTAGCACGTCCCTGCATTAATTTGCAGTATTATAATATTTTTCTATCATTTTTGGTGTTACATCATCCGCATTCAGTTATAAGTACCGTAGAATGGCGTATTTGGATTCCTTCCCTGTAAATGTAATGTTAATAAATACGCCATTTTTATTGACTGAAATTTTGAACTGTTTACGCGTTCTCAATGTTTATAATTTCGACTTGTTGAAAAAAAAAGAAGGGCAATTTGATCGGGAGTGCATGTAGATAAACCTATGTATTTCTATCTGACTGTACAAAATTGTATGTCTGTGAGAAACCATCTTCAGTAATTGCCACCATGGCTCATTGGGTAAATAAGGGACTAGCATGCTCCCGACGTAGGTTCAATTATCTGGAGTCAGATGATGTAATTGAAAAACCTTTTTTAATTTTAACTGTGATATTTTCGTGTACTGGAATGTTGGATGTTCTTACATTTTGACGAATTTTTCATCATACTTGTCTTATAATTACAAAAAAAAAGTGCCGAACAGTAAAAAAAAAAAAGAGAACATAATCAAAACAATGACATGGAAACATTTTGCGATAGTCTATCAATCTAAAATAATCATTAGCCGAAAATTTGAAAAAAAATCCTTGATTAATCTTGCAAAATATGGAACTAGGATTAATAATTTATGCAACACCAAAACTGTTGATTAGAGCAGTATCGGCTATCTATTCTTGTTATAAAAAAGTACTATGATTCTTTCATATGATCAAAAGTTATCGAGAAAAATTACGAGAGAACTGCTGATTACTAAGAGTTGAAATTGTGCAGAGATATCAAGGTACCTATGTTAGCTATAGATTCTGTTAAAATTTGGCTAAAGTTGTTCGTTTAGTTTCCGAGATATTTCTGAAACTCCGCAACTAGATTAAGATCATATTTTGAATCACATAATTTGAACAGAATTTCAGCTTATCTTCATGATGAAACGAACGATTTCAACTAAATTTTCATATAATTTTCAGCTAACATACCTCAATGTCTATACAAAATTTCGGCTCATTTGTACATTTTGCTTTATTTCTAAAAAGTAATGAGCACAGCTGTGGCTGATACGATAACAGCGTAAAAATAAAATACGATGCACAGAAAGATTTCAGCCAACGAGAGTGCGGTGTATATTTATCAACATTACATTTACAGGGTAAGGAATCCAAATACACTGTAGAATGGAGTCAACAGAAACAGTGGAATGAATTTGAATAGAAACTAAACTGCAGGTTCTTCTTTATGACACATGCTGATTGGCTACATTCATTACTGTGAAATATTAATGCAGGCACAATTTCTATTAAAAGTAATAATAACTGTTTTTAATTATATATTTTTTGTCTTGGAAAACTTCACTCTGAAAACTAGTTTAGAAAAATTAAATAGGTTTGGCATTTAAAATTTTTATTGGTCGGAGTGTCCTGCAAAATTTTCATTCGTTGTAAGTATAATTTAAAATAGATGAGCCAAATACAATAGAAAAATGATGAAAAATAAGATTTTTTTTTTTTTAAATTTGGAGTGAATAGTAGCACTTTTTTTTAGCACAAAAGTGTCAGAAAGCCGTATCATTAAAAACCATCTATTTGATAATTTATTAATATAATCTTGATATTGGTACTTGGCAATTGCACTTTTCTTTTTAATTTCGTATGGTAGGTATCTGTTTCTATCAAAAGAAAGGTGAAAAATAATTTTTTTTCTCAAATTATAGGTGAAAAGAAATACTAATTTTTTATTTTGGTGTAATATCACAAAATCATATTTTTTTATTGGTCCAGTACTATGTAGTCAAAGACTTACCTAGACACATTTTCTTGGAGGGCTTTAGCCTTTCCGATATGTTTGTCAGATGTCGGATACTATTGATATTATTTTACAATTTTTTCAATTGTAATTCAGATTTTTACACAGTTTACTTGCAAACAGGGTATTGAAATTGACCTCATAAAATAATTAAGGGTGGGGATGATGAAAATTATCTGAAATTATCTGTTTCATGAGAGAAGAAAACAATTGGTACCATTTTTTCATTTTGACCTAATTTTTAATGTGCAAATATCTAAGCTCTTGGTCTATGATAGGGGCTAAATGAGAATTACAATCATCAGATTCCTATAAATGTAATTCTTACAATTGTAATTCTTGTTTGTAAGTTATATGATATGTAGGTGTGTTGTGTGTGTGCTCAATGCGTTGCGCATGGACACAACCACTCTATTCTTATGTTTACACATCAGTTCTTCATGAGTATAGCCCATACGTCATACTCGCACCTTTTTTTTTTTTTAAATGTATGTATGTACATATGTGTGTATACATATATATATATATATAAAGACACTAAAGCTTCACAGCACTTTTGCTTGTACTGACCTGGCAACACTGATCAATTTGTTATTACGATAAAAACAATGAAACATTTGTAGTTGGCGCATGCGCCTTGAATTTTGTCTGAATAATTTTCATTAAATTTTGTCTTAATAATTTATCATCCATTTTTGTCTTAAAAAATCGGGTTATACGTTTATTATAATGATATACACATAGCCTAAAATTTAGTGTTCAGGATTCTGAGAAAACTATTGGGAGGATAGGGATGAAATTTTTACGAGTTAGATTGGTATAGGTCTGAAAGAAGTTTTTTGCCTATCGGTTGATTAGTGTCTGAGAAAACCAGAAAACAAAAAATTTCTGGAAAAGTTATTTTTTTGGGATTCTGAGAAAATGACAAAACGGATCAGGGTGAAATTTTCACCATATAGACTTTCCTTATGTTAGTGCAAGTTGGTTAGAAATTTGGTTCCTATTAATTCAGTAGTTTCCAAGAAAATTGGAGAAGAAAAATTTCTGGAAAAAATTTTGTGTTAACAGTTTTGAGAAAACTACAGAACAGGTATAGCTGAAACTTTTTTGAAAGATAGCTATTGTATTTGAGCAGGTCTGAAAGAAGTTTGGTGCTCATCGGTTTGATATTTCTTGAGAAAACTGGAAACAAAAAATCTCTGTATAAACGGTTTTTAGCGATAAAACATCATCTGATTGATATTTCTGTCAATGATATGGATACTTAATTATTAATGGTTTTTTTGTAATTTTTTAACCTGAAACCAGCAAAAAAATATCGATCGCTATCGATATAAATATCGAGCAAACGGGGTTTTCTAGCGAAGTATTGCTGCGCTAGAATTTTTTTCATGATAATTCATTAGTAAGATAGGAAAAGTTAATTACGAAACTCAGTTTTGACAATAGTTGGTTGGGTAAGAATTTCTAAATCTTCAAAATACATTTTCACAGGCGATGAATTCTGACTCAATTATACCAATGAAAAAGTTGAAAGATTAAACGGTGGAACAAACCTTTACTCCTCCTCATCAAGGAGTTTATTTTGCCTGAACGAATTCTGATTTGAGAAATGTTAAATTACTTTCTTTCATCCACTTCTCTTTAATTTTTCTCAAGTATTTATTGAATTTTATTTCTCGCATGATTTCACAGCCTATACCTATACTTACTTCTTTTTATCGTGATCACGATGTCCAGTCGATCACCTGTTCAAACGTTAGCAGCTGTTTCGCTTGTTTTATATTCTATGTTTTTGTACTGAAATCAAAATAATAATTTCGTGAATAGTGACCTCGGTCCACCTTTTAATTTCGTCCAAAGCATTTTTAATTTTCATCGACCATCGCTTTTTCCAGACGTACTCGTTATCTCAAAATAATTATCGGTTTTGAAACGATACGAGTCGGTACGTTAACCTAATGGATAATAGTATAATAATTTCTATCACGAGTGAGCTAAACAGTTTTATATTTCGTTTCTCTTTCCTCACACTTCCACCATAATAGCTTTTGGGCTCAATTTAGTTACTTTTCTTTCACAAAACTATTTCCTAGACTATTTATATATAAGTTCAAGTTATTAATGAGTCGAATGTGAGATTTTTTTTTAATTGGTGCCTAATTCATTGTTTATATGTTGCTCAGATAGTCAAAGAGGGAGGAGGCAATGCTGGATATTTTCGTTCTCTTATATGGTTGCGACTTTGGATGTCATGTAGTTAGGAATTCATTATTTGCTTTCGCCGACCCACGAAAAGATGAACTTTTGGTCGGACTAACGAAAAATTATTTAAAATTTGTAAAATTCACTCATGGTAAATTTGGTGAAAAAGTTTACATTAAATAGGTAATTCAAACAACAAGTATTTAAACGTTAATTGTGTTGAAGAGTTGTATGGCAAAAGACGTTGAAATTTCAGAAATTCTTAACAAACCTACTGGTTGATCAAACCTGATTTTAGCTACTAATTGCGAGTTGTGACTTATCAGTTAGCTATCATAAAAAGAGATTTACGATATAGAGGTGCCCATCTGCAGCCATAAGCAAAAGTGTGAGGCTAAGGACTTAGCCCTTCCCTTGACCCAGTTGCTCAGTTCCCGAATATTTTCCACTTTGGAGGATAACTGTGTAAAAATTGTTTGTAATATTTCTGAAGCAAAGGGCTGAAGCCCCACCTACCAAAAAATCGTTTAGCTATGAGCTTTTGTTTAGAGACTCGAAATGACAACCAATATCTTACTGAGGATATTTTTCTAAAGTGAGATATGGAAATTACGAGACTCGCAAGACGAGTGACTTTCGAACTTTTGTATCTTCTGCATCAAAGATAGTTTATTTTTTCATATTCTGATCTAGCGGTACTGCATCGTTTATTTCAGATTATTACCTACTCATTTATCAAAAAAATATATTGTACCCATTTTTCGATCTGATTTGTGAATGAACTCTGCTTTCGCAAGTTATTAGCCGTTATGGAACAGATAGACAATACTAAATTTCTGGAAGGGGGAATAAAATAATTGGCCTTCTCAGTGCGTCACGCAGGTTTTACCTCCAGGAGGAAGCTACAAACTAAAAAAATAATCCTGCAGAGTGTGATCCAAAAAAAAATTTTATTTTTTTGCTCTAGAACATTTATTTTAATACTTATTTTTAACCTTGAAAGGGTTTGACTCCCAAAATCGTCCCGTGGATACGGCTCTTACATCCTCTTTAAATATTTATTTGAAAATTGCTATTTAATTCAAAATTTCGGCCCAAACTGAAAAAGGTGGAGAATGGTTCCGTTGGTACCCCCTTCCTGAGGCCCTGGTTATGTACTGTCCCAAGTGAAAAGTGGTTAAACTTCTCGCGCTCACGGACAGAGCACGTATTGAAGGTGATAATGCATTTCACTTTTTCTGTAGAAATACATCCTCTAAGGTTTTTTTTTTTCGGGCTCACATTGATGTATGCAATCATATCAGAAAACCTTCAACCTTCTTACCGCAAATAAAAGTAACTGATCAAAAAGAGATTAGTAGCCTACAGAAAAAAAAATTAAATGTTAAATACACTAAATCCCGCTTATAGCATACATGGATCGAGTGCGATAACCGGCATAGTGTAATCAAAATGCCTAGAACCAATTCACACCTACATTTTACATCATAATTTCCCATTTGCAATGATCAGTAATCCATTTAATGTGATCATTAACTGGGATATTGTATCGTCGAATGCAGAGCTGTTCCTTCACTCCAAGTTACGGCATTCTGCATTATTTTCATTATAAGTATAAAGACTTTGTGTTGAAAATGGTACAGTATAGCAAACAACTACGAAAGACTGATGAATTTTTTTGAACATCAAAATAAAATTGAATATTTGTATCTACATGTATGTTGTAAGAACTTTTTAAAACTTTTAAAATTTATTTTATGTGACTATAAGTTTTTTTTTTTTCTGGTGATCTCACATATTGTGATCACAACTTAAATTATGATCAACTTAACCAGCCTCAAGATGATCAGTGATCACAATAAGAGGGATTTTCTGTAGCTTTTTTCATTTAGAATGGACTGTTGACTCAGATCCGGATTTTGAGGTGATATTCTGTGAATACAGAAAGTTGGAATGTAACTTACTTTAACAACTTAGATACAGAATAACACTCCTAAATCCAAATCTGTTCCCAGAATCTGTTCTAAACTTTGACTACATAGTACCTGCTGGACCAGTAAAAAAAGGTGATTTCAGGTTAGGCAAGCAGCGTCAAATAGTCAACCAGAGCGTACCTTTTGATGTATTTTGCTTTGTGTTTATGTACACTATTCTTGTGAATTTTAAGGATGTCTTTATCAGATATATTCAAATTGGAGAACTCGAGCAAAAGTCGAAAATACGCAAAAGGTACGTTGGGATTGCCTGCTTTTTCGCCGGCATGTTTTGACATTAAAAAGTACTTTGGTTTTATGGAGTTATAATGTATAGTCAAAGGTTCTAAATGAACATCCTAATCCTAATATTAGAAATGATTATTATAGATTTTCACGTCTGTCCAAATGGCAACCCTGCATCCCAGTCTATCTCATTGTTTTCCCCATATTTTATTATCAGTTATCACATAGCATTCTTTCCGGCAATTTATTGTGCGGATTAGTTTCTAAATACAGATAGGTCCATTTATTCATGCCACAACAGTTTGGTGACAAAAATAAAGTGTTTTTCAATAAATTCAATCACTATCCCATCATCACTGAAGTATTACAAGCTTCATTCAGATCATTGTTTGAAAGTCCAAATGAGAATATGAGACGCATGGTACCAAATAATTATTGGTTATTACACAGAAAATGAGAATCTGATAAACAAGATACAACTTGACTCTGGTAGAAAACTCGAGAGATCACACATTAACCAACTAAAGCAGTCGAGTTCAGCTAAGCTTCAAAGTACTGCGAAGAAAACTTTGCAATTTGCCGATGTAAATCAACTGCAAGTCATATGTCAAGTGCCCGAGTTTCAAAAGAACCATCAGTCTCCCATTATAGTGGAACAAAATTTTCAGATAGTAGTGCCAATGTCACACATCACCCTTTATAAAACATCCTGTTATCAAAATCTGTCGCAAACTTGCTTTCGGCCATCATGGATTCGTGCTTTTACCTCTTATAAATCGTTTTCTTATTTTTAATGATTTTTGTACATGTTTCAAATCTATCATACAAATTAGTTTCTAAATACAAATCATAATGCCTCCCTAATGAGTCCATTTATTTACACCACCACAATTATTCAAATAGCAATAAGCAATATTGCGAACATTTTACAGATTAGTCGTGGTTGTAGTTTTTCTCAACTTTTGCCTTTACTCTTGGGTTTACTCTCGCTACAAGATCAAGACCGCAATTTTGCTCATTACTAGATTATTAAGAGATGATCAAGAGATATGATTTAAAGAATTATTTCAAAATTCAAACCATTGTTTACCTGTCTTTACGTATGAAAAAATCTCCAAGCATGCATACAGACCAAATGAAAAGTATTGTTTTGTCTCATCCTTAAAAATGATCAACCCTCTCTTTAATGGGGGCATTTTTACCCAGTCAATTTATCATCGCCGCCAACCTCTCAAAATATCGGAAACATTTTCCCACAACTTCAGAGCTGTCATTCATGATGCAGGGGCCAGAAAGGAGCGTAGGATGAGCCGGGCAACAGCAACTCCGAAAATAATGCACGACTCATTCGGAAGAGTGAAATTTTATCAAATTCTAAATCAACGGAAATAAAAACACCCATCTCTCACGATTTACTGTCTGTATTTATATATAGGTACTCGAAAATTAACACCGCACGTAATTAATAATGTAGAACGCCTTCGGGATCCGGTTAGACCCTCATCATCACCTTCTTCTCAGCCAAATACCATCGAGTATCAACGTCCAGAAAGTGAGGAAAAAATACACAAAACATTCGTTTTTCCGTTCCTCAACCTTTCCTATGACCAACCATTTTAAACGAAAAAACAAAAAAAAAAAAAATGGAAGAAAGAAAGAAAATAAGTACAGCAATCGCATTGGCACAGGGAAACCGGTACCAAAACTCGCATTCAAAATGTGTATATAGATATGCTGGATTAAATCATACACTGCTATGACAAGATAAGTGTCGGGGACAAGCTAATTAATATCTTTCGTATTCGTAATAATCGTAAATCATAGCCTGATAAAATATTCGTTGAAATCTAATGCGAACGAAATATTAATTCATAAATAAAATATAAAGGAAGAGAAACAAAGCCACACAAACCGAATCTCTGTCCTTTACCTTTTTTCTTTTTTAATTTTTTTTTTCTTTATTCCGACACCTACCAGAAAATTTTATTTTCTAAAATTAAAGAAAAAACGAAAATTTCTTTAACACCCGAAAGCCCGCACAAGGTGATCGAAGTTTTTTCTCTCATCATTTTACGATAAAATATTTGTTTATGTTTTTGTTTTTGTTTTTGTTTTTTTTTCTGTTTGCATCGAGAGATATTCGTTCTCGTGGTCAAGATTAAACTCAAATATTACTCGATTAAAAGTTTTCATTAGTTGACCCCTCGTTTCTCATAAGGTCAAAATAAATTATATGCTAGTCCGCCCATCGAACACGAAATACAAGAGATGACGAGAATTTTACAGTGGATGTAATTCATAGAACATATTTGACTGTGAATACGACCAGTGAAAAGGGGTCTGGTTGGGAAGTTGTGCAACATACAAATTTAAGCATTCGAAATAAAAAGAAGTAATTAACGAATAAAAGGTGGTGAAAGTATATATACCTAGTGTCATGCTAAGTTTTTTCAGGACTGCGAAGTCACATTGCTAAGCTTTTTTGTACCTATGCCCCCACTTCCTAGCGTATCATGAATTAAGTTCTTTCTCAAGTTTCTGGATTCACGTTCTCAAGTTGATGGAAAGGGTTACTTCAAAATTTCTCTCAATCTCTGCGTGAGTTGGACAGATAAAAGTTCATACCACCTTTTCACAGTTCCAGCACTAAATGATAAAGAAAATAACATTATACGATCTTGATTCTTGCCCTCAGTAAATAGTATTCAAATGATATTCGGCGAAAAATTTTGTGTTAAATTCTCATTTCAGGAATACACATAAGAGACTAAAGAATAGGCGAAGAGCTGTATCGGAGTCTACGATCAGAAATATTTTGAGAGTAGACATCGGCGGATTTTGGTCCTAATGTTTGGGGGGCTAAGTTCCGGTCAAGCTCTACTAAGGCTTTTTACTAGCAGGTGTGAGCATGTAAGTGATAAGAAATAAACCGCCATTTTGTGTTATTACATATACCGTAATAATAAACAATGTAAAAATTCATGAAAAACTGAATAACCCAAGATGGCTGCTCAACTCTTATCACACTTATGCGCATACCTGCTAGTAAAGAGCCTTAGCTCCACCTGTTCCCTAGCTCTATCTTTCAAAGATTTACCTGACATTCTCACCTAGTTGCAAATTGGAGGAAAATGGTCTGGTCAGCAAATCACGAAAAAGGTCTAATGTGAGAATGAGAGCTTGTTGGGAGTGGAACAAGCGAAAAAGTTTTTGGGAACTCTAGGTTGTTAAAGTCTCTTTGAAAATGGTGCTAAAACGATATACTTCTCAGCAAAAAAGTAAGCTTTTGCGCCATGTTTTTTTGCTAAGTATTACTTAGCTTTGTCTCTTGTTCACAATTTTTGTTGAAAAATCTCCGGTGGAGGATAAATGTATGTTCTTGGAGGCTGAACCAACTAGTCCTCTTAAATCCGCCTATAAGTGTAGAGTACGTCGCATGGATATTGAATGTTGGCTGCATTAAAAGTTTTTTTTATTCATCCTAAATCTCTCGGATAGATAATTAATGCTTCATTATCACTGACATATATGCATATATGCATATATGCGCACACTTGGTTGAATAAAGACCTGGAGACTTATTATGAAACTATTAAAATGGTGATCACTTAACAACATCTCTCAACCAATTGTTAAATTGACAAATTAATGCATCATGTTTTCACGTTAGCATTGATGAAAGGGGTTATAACAATTTTTCATAATAGGGCGATGCAGAATTAACATGATAAAAAATTCTTTATCGTGTTAGAAGTTTCAAAATAAGTCTCCATGTGTCCCATTGGTTTGGTTTGGCAAGTGGAGGTGAAAGATATGCACTCTGGTGGCAAAGATTGTAAATGGATGAAAACAGGATATGGATAATTTGTAGATATGAATGAATTGATCTTATAATGGGAATATTTCTTTTAAAAATGAGTTTTTTTCATTACATTTGGATATGATTTAAAGACTATCTTCTGACAATTAGTTATTATCTATGTTAAAGTGTTTCCTAGAATAGGAAAATCAAACTTTTTTTTCTTATGAAAAAATATATATCGTCCTGATTTCAGTCTGATAATATGAGGAGAATCTAGAGCTCCTGGTGGAGCCACCACTTCTATATTGTAATCACTTACATAATGGGTTTGTGCCAGGGACATACAGCTAAAAAGATGTCTAATGCTCCATATGCACTGTGGTTTAATGATAGATGATCCAACGTACTAAAGGAATGACCTAGCATCCTACCAGTCCTACCATATACACATGAAAATTGTATGTTATCTGTCCCTGTGGCAGGACAGCCAATCTCTCCTTTGAAATCAGTGTTGAATGTAGATGCAGCACAAAAAAAAATTAAAATCGGATAATCTGAAGTTTTTGACTATATAATACTGGACCAGTATGTAAGATGATAAGATGATTTCTAATTAGGTATGCCAGCGATAAATAGGCAACTAGAGCGTACCTTTTGACATATTTTGTTTTGTGTTTATGTATGCTATCCCTGTGAATTTAAGAGATGTCTTTATCAGATGTATTCTAAATTGGTGAACTTGAGAAAAACATCGAAAATATGAAGAAGTTATGCTAGGGTTGCCTACTTTCATCACATGCATGTCTTCACATTTAAAAAGTACATACTGTCTATAAGCTTTATAGCTATATCTATAAAGCAGCTATAAGGGCTATATACTTCTTCCTTATTACTACTTTGTCGATCTATGTGGCCATGCCTATAGGTGTCTATATAAATCAATAAGAGCTATAAAGATTTAGGAATGCTGGTGTTTGGGATTTTTACTGTGGATTTTTATATTTTATAATAAAAGAATTACTTCTTATCAACAAACAGTTCACTTCTCCACGTGCATTTGGGTTTCATTTATTTAAATAACTCGTAAACACTTTTTTATAGTTATGATTTCCTTATGGTCCTTATAGATAGTTTGTAAATGGCACCCTGTACTATATAATTAAAATCTGAAGTGCATATGGTGGCTATTGTTTGTTTTAACCTCAAATTATCATCAGTTGAAATGTAGCCACCTTGCTCGATGGTTTTAGGCTACAATAATTCTAGATATTACTGATTTCTTGTCAGTTTCAAGTCCAGCATAAAATTTTTAACAATTTAAAAAAACATTGGTCTTCGTTTATTGAATTGTTCTAATTTTGTGGTGTTTTGCATAGATAAATAAGTATTTATACTTCATATATTATAGATGGGAAACTTGTATCTATTTAACGTTACCTGTTTCATCATTAGATAGGGGCCAGACAAGTGTCTCGTGTCAGCTTTTCCAAAATGTCTATATTACAGGTTATATTATATATTTCTTCAGTTGTGTGTTATAGGGTATTGAAAAATGAAATTCTAGGAAGCAGCTTGTGGTGTAATAGGGTAAGATGTGGTTTTCATAGTTCAAGATGCTGTGTTCAAACCTGGAAAATTTTTAATTTTGGTATCTTCACATGTACCTACCTTTGATAGCAGATGTAAACATTCAATATTATATAAAAAAAAAAAAAAAAAAAAGGTTGTCTAATTAGATGAATAAGTGAATAATCAATGATATTTTTGAAGAGCTAGTGCAAAACGCTGGTGAGATAAGCACCATTACAATAAGGATTCTAGTACTGATGTTGTCTTTATTAAAAAAAATTTTCGGACTTGTTGGGATTTGAATCCACATCTCCTGATTACTCGTCCAATAATTAATCACTAGGCCACTAAAATTGATAAAAAGGAAGAGATTAATGCAAATAGATATGTTGTTTTGATACCGATATGTATGTTGTTTATATTTTTGTGAAGATATGCTGACAAGTATATTTGTTTATCTGTGATTTATCTATGTATGCAACGTTCACTATTGCTGGGAAGGTGCTTGCAGCTAAAAATAGAAAATGAAAATGAGTGTTAAGTGAATACTCCATGGTGTTTTGTGAGTTTATTACAAGATGTTTGAAGTAGGAGATAAAGTTTGTGCAAAAGCTGCTCTATTTAATCCTCCAAGTGGAAATGAATGAAGCAAAAGTGTTTTTGGACAGCAACACGTTCTTGAATTGTGAAAAAAATACTAGTAAGGGTGAAAAAAGCTGCGGTTTGATGGAACACTTACAACAGGATTATGAAAATTGACTTACATGATCTAGAGAAATGTCCTTCATCAGCAGATAGGTACTGATGGTAAGTAAATTGCTGGTTTATTTTTGACTATGACAAAGAAAAATTTGTAGATTTTTTTAATTACTTCACAGTTGTAAAAAAGTGAATCGTATACAACTATTGCTGCCTATTCGAAATAATAATGAAAAATAAATAAAAAATCAACATTTTCAGGAGATGAAAATTGTTGCTCTTAGTTCTACCAGAAATTTTCCAGGTAATCAAATTTAATTTTTATTCGTGAAAAAGTACTAATAATCAGTACCACACTAGTTTAAATTCTTGGCCAAATATCTCGAGCACAAAAGATGTCATTTAACTGTAAATTTATTAATGGTACTTGCATACTTTTAATTGCGCAGAATATGAATCGAAGTGAATATAAACAAAACACCCCACACTGAATTACATTTTATACAAAGGTTAACTCAATTTGACCCAAAGAATGTCACCAGGTCCAAAGAAAATGTATTGTCGGCTTCAGAATAAAAAAATTGCAATAAAAAGCTAGTTTGTTTTTGCGTACCCTGTGGAAAAAAAGCAGTACTTTGCAATCCTTAGACTGGGAAAAATTGTTTCGCATATCACATTAACACGGATTGCCCTGAAGAGAGTTAAATTTTTTTTCTCGTCTTTGGTCTATTTTAACTCTTTCTGATATGTATTTGTGCCATAATTTTTACTATTTTTATTTCATGTTTTCACTTTTCATCACTTGCATTTTTTTTTTTAAATTCTTTTTGTCCATTTATTAGTTCATGCGTATCATAAATAAACTGAATTTTTTCATTTAATATGTTACCTATATACCTACATAAGAATCAAAAATAAATAATATTACAAAACGTACACTTTCAATCAGCTTTAAAAGCCAATATTCTACAGAATGAAAAAAGAAATATGTGGTCCTTCTTGAAGGCTTAGTGTAGTTTGAGTAGTAGTGTCTTCGTCCTTCCACCAGGACATGCCTGTAGGTTGTCTCCTCAAATTTTTTAAATATGGTAATCGTGTAAAACTATAGTTATAATGCGGCTTAGAGAAGAAACCACATAATTATTTATACGATTAGGCTACATATTTGTTTGCCATTGCTTCTTTTAAATTCTTAAGAGACTTAGGCTAATAGAAATAATTTTGCTTATAAACTTGCCCTTATCCAAGTTTATTTTTCTAAAATGAATGTCTATTTAATTATACGAAGAGGCAAAATCATTTAGATAGTAACAATATTCTATTGTGGCGGATCCAGGGGGAATGAGAAAATCCCCCGCAATAAAAAAAAAAAGTGTGTGTGATGGTATGGTTGAAGTGAAATTTCCATCTGATGTCAGCATATAATAAATTGTTATAAAAACAAAATAATGGTAGACATATTACAAATGTTACATTTAAATGAACAAACGAACATAGGTACCTACAACATTAATGATTACTTAATAATTGAGAAGTAAACTGCAATAGTGTAGGGCGATTTGTCAGATCACAATTATTAAATTCAAGTTCATTCCTCAACGTTTTCTCTGTCAAATGTAAATAAAGTCATTTTTGAAAAAGAAAAAGTGAAGAATGCTGCCTTTAATTTTTAAACATCATAAATCTATAAAAACGTATAAGAATATTATTTATACATATTCTCTTTCAGGATTTTTCTTATTCTAATAAGCCATCTTATCAGGAGAGCTCCTCAAGAGCACAGAAGCCCATACATTTTCCATTTTTGAGGCCTCAAGGGTTACCTTCAAGAACTCGTTAAGACTATATAGCCTATATTACAATAAAATACAAGAGTAGTAAAATATAATGGTAGGCTACGTATAAAAATTATGTCCCATGTGAGGTAAATGCATAATAATGCATCAAAACGTGCAAAGGACCACAACTCCGAGGACGCGTGATCATAACCATTTTCTTTATTTAGGAAATATTGAATTATGAAATTACTCACCATTAATTCCACAATGAATATTTATCAAGTCTCATCAGTCACACACGAACGAGACGTTTTCGACGTCGAAAATCAAAAGTTCATATAGTTTACAAGCTTTTGTTCACATAAAGCTTTGCTAAATACAAGTTCACTGACACGAAACTAAAAAAAAAAAAAAAAGTCAATAACGTATACAACTTTTGCCGAATCACACATATCTATGTCGATTAATTTTATCGATAAACGCATACAGAACAATATAGGGAAAAAAAGATACCTGTTTATATTATGTATATAAAATAAATCCACTGTAGATCACCTGACAAACAACACAAGACTACGTGACATAATGAATCATACTGTAGTCAACACCCGCCAACCAATAACTGCACCACAAATATGAACGGATTATATGGTACAGGCCATAACCAGTCTTTATTTTTCTGATGCATCAACTCCACAACGAGTACCTACTACTCCTACGAAATATAGGCTAAACTCTTCTCTTTTTTCTTCTCTCTCTTTCTTTTTTAAATTCGAATAAAAAAAAAATTACCTAAATCAAGAACGATTAATGTCTGTGTTTACTGATTCGTGTAAATGACGGTTCACTGCTTGTAAGGCGGTCTCTTAGAATGAATGCACATAATATAATAAGTTACTGGTAGGTATAGGTACTGAAATACCTTAATGGTGTAGTATACAGTATATTATGTGCAGAACCACGGGTAGCGGACACTAAGAATACCCATATCTTTTATTCTTGTTATTTGGAAAAATTTTATAAGAGTTGTCTCGAAGATAGCATCAAGAAAGGATTAAATCATTTTGAATTGCGTTAAATATCTGTATAAAAAAAAAACAAGAAGATACTTGCTAAGTGAATCATTTTGTCTTCTGATGTTTGTTTTTAGCGGTATATCTACAACTGTAAGTTATTAGCAATTGAGGGGCGACAGTGGCGGATCCAGGATTTTCGAAAAGGAGGAGTAAAATCCTATTTACGATATTTTACTTGACTAATCACTCATACCATATCTCTAACCCGTTGTAACGAATATCGACTATACTCCATCCAAAATAAGAACGATGTGATTGTCATGGCTGTAGCCACGAGTCCTGTGCGCACTGGCGATGCGCAGAGGACTCGACATGACTGGAGAGACTGGGTTGAGGCGACGCCAACCAGTTGTCTAGCAGCGAGGCGAGAGCTAAGGTGTGTGACAACGATATATTTTATTCGTCCTTGTGACGTTAAACCAACAAAGTAAACTCCTCCACTACATGGTAGCAGGAGCACGGTGTCTTACACTGGACCTCGAATTCATTTAATTCGTTTTCAATCGAAATTTAATTTCGCGAATCGAAACTTGGTTTCGGAATTCGAAAATTAATTTCGCCGATCGAAACTTGGTTTCGGAAATCGAAAATAAATTTTACAGATCGAAACCTGGTTTCGAAATCCGAAAATTAATTTCGAACATCGAAATTTGATTTCGAGAACCGAAATTTAATTTCGAACCCACACGCTTCCACTAGTCAATGACTCTCATCCGTACCTAGTACGCACTTAACAGTCTCGTTAAGAATTAACCTAATCAGTTAATCCCAAACCTAAACAGTTTGACTAACGAGACTGAATCTCAATTCAGTTCTATTTCTCTATACCCCGTATAGTAAATTATCTCCTAATTGTAAATTAGTAAAGAAATGGCGTTCGTAATTGTCGTTAATATAACGCTGACGAAAAAATAATTCTCAATTATTTTTCCGCCGCCCCCAGCGCCATTTATTACGTATATTATTCCAAGAATAATATACATCGAATTCAACAATTCGTCCTAAAAATATTTAGGCTGTATCAGATACAGAAAACATCGCTAAGCGTTAGCGCATATGGTACATCCGTCCTTCAAAACGAGAGAGATGGAGAAAAATTTATTACCATCCCTATCTCTCTCGCACTCACGCGTTTTAAAAAACGTTACAGAAAAGAGATACAAATCCATCCTTTTCGATCGAATTTCTCAAGAAATGCAGCGATCGTGTTCAGAACAAAAGATTCGATTCAACCAATCAGCGTTCATCAGCCGATGGACGGTTGAAGATGATCGTATGAATTTTTTGTTGAATACGCACACATACGTAAAAGGGTTTGTAACCCTTTGTGCATTTACGCACACAAACGTAAATTATGCATCACGCTGCAACAGCAGCGACATCAGCGTGTTTAACACGACGTACCCAGGGTGTACGAATATATTCACGATCACAATCATTTCGTGTCAAATTGTGATCGAGTTAATGTGCGTTTCCGCAATTATCAGTGTTTTTGCTTATTAATTTGCAATTTTTTGTAAAAATTAACAAGTTTTCTCGTAATTAATTACGTAATTTGTGAACTTCATTCCCCCCGGAGTGTAGTGGTGTAGTTTCCATTTTGGTACAGTCACTTAATCACAAGAAAACCGTAAGTACACTTACGAAAAAATTTAAATCTTTAGTATATCGTCTAAAGTGCCTCCATATTTTCAATATGCATTCGTAACCCATTGTTACGAGCCTAAATTATAGGTATTCGGACTCAAATTATTTAATTTTTATTGATTTGTTACCCAAATTTGTAACCTCAATATTTAGTCCGAACAAATTGAAAGCAGCCAAGATCGCAAAACGATCTTAGCTGCACATGGCTTAGTAATTATATACGTAATTTAATTACGAAATCATTTCGGTTTGTGACCCCATGTTTGCGCTGAAATAAATTCCTGGCTGCATAAAACATGGAAACCGAAATGAATTCGAATATCTATATTCGTTTGTAAAAATTTCGAAATCGATGTTTCGCCCACGGGTCATGCCCGATTTTCCGTTTTTTGCAAAAACTTAGGAAAAATTTCGAAAACATTTTTTCGCAAAATCGAAAATAATGTTTTCGCCCACGGGTCATGCCCGATTTTTCGTTTGTTGCAAAAAACTTAGAAAAATTTATTTTCGAATTCATCTCTTTCGCAAAATCGAAAATGATGCTTTCGCCCACGGGTCATGCCCGATTTTTCGTTTTTTGTAAAACCTTAGAAAAATTTCGAAAACATTTTTTCGCAAAATCGAAAATAATGTTTTCGCCCACGGGTCATGCCCGATTTTTCGTTTTTTCTAAAAACTTAGAAAAATTTTCGAAAATAATTTTCGCAAAATCGAAAAAACAAAAAACGATTTCTTAAAATCGACCAACCATGACCCGCTCAATTTTAATTCTTTATGTTCTCAGAACATGACTCAACAGAAAAATACGTCGCGTAGCGACGACATCGATGTCCTCCTCGATCCAGAGTCCTTACTGATGGAAGAGGAGGAGCAAACCGAGGCATCCATCCTTCGTGAGACAGATGCGACCCCAGCGCCACAACCGCGCTGGGTGGATGAAATCGAGGTGGAGGAGCTGCGAAAAGCGGCGGCAATATTGCCAGGAACGCAGCCGTGCACGCAGCCAACACCCGCGCACGTAACCACACCCATACGAATGGACGTACAGCCCATAAGCCGAGCGTCCACGCATGGAACAAGCGACGTCACCGACAGTGACGATGAGAGAGAACAGTTTGTAGCTGTTCTCGAGGACGCCGAAGAGTACGCAAAGTCGCTCGAGTGAAAACTCGAGCAACCCCACGTACCACAGTACGAAATTAACGCACTGTCTAATGAGGACAGTGCGATCGAGGCGACGATTAGAGACCTCGAATACGTACCGCGTGGCCTCGTAAGAGAAACCTTGCGTAGGGCCAGGCAGGTTAAACGAAAACTGTTGGTTCTGCAATCGACTATAAAATCGAATGTGCAACAACAGTCGCAACGTCCATCACCATTCGTACCGGAGGTACGCGAGGATGCTACAGAGAAGCGTCGCCGGGAGGAGCAGGAACGTTGGGACGCTAGGGCCCTCGAACTAGCAAGAGAGCTAGGTGACGCTCTGCGAAAGGAGGCCAACGCTCGCAAGGTGCTGACCTCCTCGCAGAAAAAAGTCCGCGAGCTCTCCGCTAAGGTTCATGAGGACCTTGGCGTCCAGGCAGCACAGTTCATACATCAGTACCTCCCGGAAGCTACAAAAGCAACCGAACGCGATCGTTCGCCTCCGCCACCATCACCAGCGGCCGATGTGCAACGAACCCCAGTACGGGGAGAACGGGGCCACCCGGGAATGGTGACAGGTAATGAAAATCTAAATTCATTAGATAATATAGTCTTTCCTGAATTAAATGAGGGTGAACCTAGTCCCAAAAGACCATGTTCCAACCAACCCTCATTATCTCACAATCACTCTCAATCAATCGACACGTCGTGTCGCGAGCTATCGCAAAACTCGATAGAAAACGTAACACCCCTTGCAGTAGCGATGGACTCAAACTCCATCGAAAAACCAACATCCGAAAACTATATTTCGAAATGTTGGGAACATGATCCTAAAGATCAAGTTGATGCTGGGTTTGCAAACCTCAAACCACCTAAATTTTATTTAGAAAAGTGGGATGGCGATATCCTAGGCTATCCTGGGTTTATTAACGGATTTAACAATTACGTTAACAAACGAAAAGATATCGCTATTCCACAAAAGATCAACCTACTGCAAGGGGCTCTACCGAAAGTTTTAGTAGAGAAAATAAGTCATTTTTCCCCTGACAACGTTGGCTACATCCAACGCCTAAAATTCCTAGATAGTAGGTATGGGGACGAATCCAAGATTCGAGCTGAAATGTGGCTAAAAATAACTGCATACACGGCGACCACTAACGATACAACGTCAATCTTAGACACGTTAGACACTCTTACCATTATGGTAGATAGGTATCGCTTACTTGCAAAAGTAATCGATGAGGAACAACTATTCAATATAGTAATTAAAAAATTTCCTCCCCGATCGTACCAAAATACTTTAAAAAGTAACGAACGCAATGTCAAACATTTGTTCGAAGCGGTTAGATCGTTCATTAAAATTAGGGAATTATCGGAGCCTATCTGTACCTCTGTACCAAAAAAGGTCGATAAACCTAATCCACCCTCACAAAATAAAAATTCCTCTCAACCTAAAGGCAGGAGAAATTTTGCGATAATCTCTTCAGAAAAGAAAGCGAACGAAAGAGGAGAGAATAAATCCAATCCTCGAAAACGACCAGCACCACGTTCGAATCGCGCAAAATATAGGGACACTAATGAATCTCTATCCACTACAGATGCAGAGGGGATCCTGTGGGTCCAACTCCCATCCGGCCAACGCATCCCGGCATCGACGGTGCGTACGCCGTTGACTCCGAATACGCCTTGTATTTTCTGCAGTGGTGACCATCATGGTCACCTATGCAGAAAAAAGAGTACTCTGGAGTCCCGGCGCGCACACTACGAGCGATACCGGCTATGCCAACGATGTGCAACATCGCATACCAGTACCAAGTACTGCAAGGCGCTACCACCCGCGAACTGTAAATGGTTCCAGTGCGGAAGTAGCGAGCATCACTCGAACTTGTGCCCTGTGATCGAATATCCGATCACGGAGGGCAAAGTTGCGGCATGGATCGAGCAGTTGAAGGACTGCAAGCAATACTTGCCACCAGGTAACCTGTTTGATAAACAGCAACGAAAATTACCTGTACCCGATCCTAAACAAACTGTACAATTACAGACGACTGCAGCTTCCGACGAAGAAACCGCTAGTCTCGTTGCCCAGCAACGCCAAGAGGATGAGAACCTGAGTTCCGTGTCCGCTGTTCCAGTGTTAAGTGAGTGCCTATCATTTTTTAATACTAAAGATAATGACGCTCATTTCTTAACGTTTTCATCGTACATTCTCGCTCCAAATGCCAAACATCCAGTGAAAATTAACGGCTTTTTTGATTGCGGAAGCAAACATAGCTATATGTTTTACACATATGCCTATAAACACCTCAGAGAAAATTTTTCTGAGTTCGCAGAAACAATCAAATTTAGAGGCCTAGCTGGACAAATGTCAAAACAAATTCGCACACAAATTGTAAAATTTGAATTATTCAAACGCGATGGAACCAAGGTTCAAATGGAAGCCAACACGGTTCCCCACATCGCGAATAACCTCTCCGAATTTGATTTTGACGAATTCAAAAACCGTTACCCACGATATTCCAATATCGACTTTTCTGGCTTGGACCGAGAATCCACGATACATTTATTAGTTGGTAACAATTATATGTGGTCGTTTATAAAGCACATTAAGCAGTTATCCCCAACCCTGACATTAATCGAAACAGATTTCGGAAAAATGTTAGGAGGATTCTTAGGAAAACAAACCGAATGTGACGCATTCGAACCATCATTCTTCACATCACCTGAAAGTATCGAAAATTTTTGGAAATTGGATACCCTCGGTATCGAAACCAAAAACCTCGTTGAGGACGATGCCGAAACTGAAGCATTGCACTTATTTTATAAAAATATAAAATTAGTGAACAACCGATACCAAATCAGGTGGCTATACAAATATAGCCCACCACCATTAGTCAACAATAGACAGTTAGCATTCAAACGATTAGAAAGGCAATTGCCCAAATTGCAGAAAAATCCAGAATTTTTCGTAAGATACGATCAGTATTTTACCTCACTAATCGACTTAGAAATGATAGAACCTATCGAAAACGATAGACCCGCGGAAGTAGTACACTACTTACCACATAAGGGTATCTACGATCCAACAAAAAGCACTCCACTCCGAGTAGTCTTTGATGGATCGGCCAAAACAAAAAAGTCTAACTTGTCATTGAATGACTGTATGCACAAAGGGAAAGTACTATTAGCTGACCTAATAGCAATGCTTGTAACCTTTCGTAAGAATCCTTACGCAATAATCGCTGATATTAAAAAAGCGTTTCATCAAATCGGATTGCACCCAGATGACAGAGATGTCACTCGGTTCCTATGGATTAAAAATCCTAACAATCCGTTAACCAATAGCAATTTGGTAACATTTCGATTTTGTCGGGTTCCCTTTGGAATCATAACGGCACCATTCTTACTCGCAGCAGTGCTATTACATCACTTCCGATTGGTCGATATGGAGTTCCATGACAAGTTCTTAGAACGATTTTACGTTGATAATTTAATTGTTTCCGTACCAACGTACGAAGAAGCAATCGATTTATACATCAAATCGAATAAATTATTCAACGATATCTCAATGGAACTCGCCCAATGGGGCACCAATTGTAAACAGCTAAGAGAAAACTTTAACCCAATGCACGCATTGAGCAACCCAATTATAAAAGTTCTTGGCTTATATTGGGATATGGACCATGATGTACTTTACATGCCCAAACCAAAACCGTTTACGCCCCCATGGACGAAACGCATATTCCTTAGGGTACTATCATCATATTATGACCCTTTAGGTTGGTTTGCACCAGCATTCGTTCCGTCGAGAACGTTCATGAAAGTACTCTGGTCCAAGGGATTAAAATGGGATGAGAAAATCCCAGCTGATCTCGAATCAACGGCCACTGAGATAATTACTGATCTCAGCAATAGCCTAAACTATTGTATACCTAGACAATTCTATCTAGGCTCTTACAATCCGAATACCTACCAACTACACGTATTCGTAGATGCATCACAAGTAGCGTACTCAATGGCAATATACATCAGATTTAGCAATACTAAATCGAATTGTCATGCAGTACAATTTGTAACAGGAAAAGCACGCATAACACCTATGCGACCGATAACAATTCCTAAACTCGAATAAATCGCAGCACTTATAGGTGCACGTGGACTACGTTCCCTACGTAAACCGCTCAGTTTACAGAACGCACCAACATTCTTGTGGTCTGATAGCAAATGTGTTCTCACATGGCTATTAGAAAGAAAAGTCCATCCACAATTTGTAAAAAATAGAGTCGACGAAATAAAAGGTATAAAACCTGTCGAATATAGATATGTCCCATCAACGGACAATCCAGCCGATATTGGCTCACGTGGTTCCTCTATCCACGAACTCTCCGAATCACTTTGGTGGTCCGGTCCAACTTGGCTATCCCAAGATGAAAAATCTTGGCCAAAGACCGATTTGAATATAATCGAAAGTCTACCAGACGAACCGACCAAATTAGATACGCCTGTATTTCATACAATGAAAGAAGTTTTATTTTCAACTTCTAAACAATCCGTATCCATAACACTTGATGACGAATCAATTTTTGACAAACGTCATCCTGCCAAATACTTAAGGCAGATGAAATCTGTAAAAAGATTCATACCACACTTCTACATTGGTCCAAATACAGATCAATGTGAAGTGACACTTCCAGAACCTGAAGTTCTGTCGCAGCAGTGGATAGCTGATCCACCGAACCAAACTCAGCCACTTGATTTGACAATTACCAAATCATGCTATATTCCGAAAGATGAAATACCTTTCGAAAGTTTCATACATCTACCGTTGAACACTCCATTCAACATAGATATAATGAAATATAATACTTTATCGAAACTCGTACGCACACTTCTAAAATGTATAGAAGCCGTACGACGATTTAGTAAATAACGAATAAGGAGGAAAAGATTAATTTCACCTTATGCATCGTTAGATTTCACCTTTCATTTTGCTCTACTCTGTTTCATCAGAGCTGACCAAAAGAACTACTTCGCAAAACTACTCGAAGTATTAGAAAAACGAAATCACCCTCCGTACATCCTGTACGAAAAATTTCATATCCTGATTGATCCATCTGGGATATTACGTACTGTAAATTATCTACCCGATATTGAGTACGCAAGAGACATGCTATCACCAATACTGATGCATCCTAAGTCTCACTTAACAAAATTAATTCTGATGCATACGCATCTGAAAAACGTACACTCTGGTACGAAATTTACCATAGCGGACTTTAGAAGACACTATTTTGTGCCAAAATCACTAAAAGTGTTACCTCAAATTCTAAAAAAGTCATGCACGCTATGCAAAAAAGCTGAAACAAGACCGTTTAAACAACCATCTTTTTCAGCTCTACCAGACTTTCGTCTGGTACCTTTCGTAAATCCATTCACCTATACAGGTGTGGACATATTTGGCCCATTCATGGTATTTGACAAATACTTGCCAAAAACGAAAGCACAGTTGGCAACTCCAACTACAACACCAATTAAAAATTGGGTGTTGATCTTTACGTGCCTGTCCACGAGAGCAGTACACCTACTCTCCGTGTCAAATTTGACAACCGAGGACATCTGGACAGCGTTCTTAACGTTTTTCGCAGATAAAGGCACGCCAAAAGTTATCCTATCCGATAACGCAGCGCAATTCCACTTAATTGCGACGTACTTACCAGAGTACTGGAAAACGTTCTCTGAAGAACGAAAAATAAACACTAGCTTAGATGAAAGGGGCATTAAATGGCACTTCATCCCAGCTAAAGCACCATGGTATGGTGGAGTTTATGAAAGACTGATCGGCATTATAAAACAAGTGTTCTATAAAGTCCACGGTCATCGGTCAATATACAAACATACCTTTCAAGCAAACTTGAAAGATATACAAACAATGATCAACCGAAGGCCACTATGCCCATCTCCGGATGAGCTAGACCAGTTGACATTGACACCCGCACATTTCCTGCGGGCAAACTTAGGTTACCTAAGTAACCCGATTAATGAATCGATTAAAGACCCAACTCCCACAGCAAAACAGCTTATGGAGACTTGGAAGCTCGACCAAGATTACCTAACAAACCTTTGGCTAACTTGGAAGAGACAATATCTCTTATATCTAAGAGATAGACCACCAACCGCGCTATCTAATCCGGGGCGCACGGTACCATTTGTACCGAAAGTAAACGATATAGTACACGTTTTGGACTACACATCCAAACCTGGCGTTTACAAACTTGCTAAAATCATTGATTTAGAGAAATCTCGTGATGGACAAGTGCGTCACGCAAAAATAGAATTCTCAAGCAAGCAAATATCTACAAGACCTCTCAAGTTCTTAGCTCCACTGGAGTTAGATGACAGAGACGTAGATATCATCGATACGTAGTATCGTTCTCCGCTAGATCTCTCCTGATTATGACAAAAATAGACTGGACTGACAAGCCAATTTACTGACTTTGGGGTACGCCATAATTGGACATTATGCTCCTAAAAACGGCATAACTACGATTTTTTGGCACCCACTATTACTGTCATGTGCTTTATAATCAGCTTCGGGTAATAGGTGGCAGAGTGCACTACTTTAAGCATCGTCGATGCCCATACGATACGCTAATTCCCAACTATTCCTTTTACAGAATCTGTGATCTACGGCCAATAACTCGTCTCATCCTCAATAATGCAGCGTCCGGCGATCGAAAAGAACTTTCGTTGAAAGTCTCTTTTTCACTTGTCACCGTTACGGGATCGTAACGACAGAAAAACAATAAATTTGTTCCGATTTATTATTTCTGTACATATCTATTTTACATGTTCCTATATTATAAGTGTTATGTTTGTTGTTTTTTATAATAAAATAACATTTTATATATAAACATGTTCGTCTAATCTTATTAGATTTCAGGAGAATCTTCGGAGGTGGCCACCGATGGCCACCCAGGAACACCGCCCCCAGTGTCATGGCTGTAGCCACGAGTCCTGTGCGCACTGGCGATGCGCAGAGGACTCGACATGACTGGAGAGACTGGGTTGAGGCGACGCCAACCAGTTGTCTAGCAGCGAGGCGAGAGCTAAGGTGTGTGACAACGATATATTATATTCGTCCTTGTGACGTTAAACCAACAAAGTAAACTCCTCCACTACAGTGATGTCATGAAAGCGGATAGAACGGAAAGAAAGGAAAATATAAAGATTCATACTGTTCAACAGAGGGCTGCAAGTATATATTCAGTGTCCAAAACTGTCTCCCAAGCCAAATGGGTAGTGTCTAAATGTTCCTATTAACAGGTTTTGAATTTTATTGTTTTAGAAATACAAGGCTCCCAATTTTTCAAAATTTCTATAGTTAAATCAGATGAGGAAGTTCAAAAAATTCTTCAAGTTTGATTTTCAATAAGTGCACTTTATTGTACTTATCGAGTCCAGGTCCCTATCTTAAGATATCCCAATATTTTCGTAGCTTTTACTGTCACAATTAGAGTTCTCTCTAATCTTGACAGGTAACCAGGTCTCATTACCTTAATAATAATTTCTCTCTTTTAGTTGTATTCGTGTAATCAAAAGAGGGAAATTTGTATCATGTTTCCACCTTATCTCAGACAATAGCAACTTGCCTTCTATCGTTTATGATTTGGCTGGACACAGCTTGTTCAACTTCTATACTGGCATGGCCGTATGTATTTATTTGTTCTATAACATTCCTTGTTTTTACATCTGTCATTTCACATTGCAATGCCTATTTATTCATTCCCATATACCAATATGGCTTTCTGTATAAAAAGAATTTCAATGGTTTCTACCTTTACATATCATAATAAAGGTCCAGGTATGTTTTCCTTTCCTTTTATTATTTTCATAATGCGGTAAATTTTTTTTCATATGTGGGAAAAAGGGTAACACGGTAGTTTTTTGTATTCTGTTTTTATGTCAAAATTCCCAAGTTTCAGAGGTTATTATGAACCTTACCTTGGATTGGTTATCCGAGCACACCAGGCTTTTGACCATTGCCTGATGTTTGTTGTCTAATTTGTTTTTGGGACTTGGTGTTGTTGGCTCTAAGGAAATTTTAGAAACCTTAGGTTGTTTGAATGTGACATTTTGTAATAAATATGCAGCCTATAGGGTTTATTTTGTTGCGGTGTGTTGCCAACTCGGTTGTCATACCACAATCTTCAGTACTTACAAAGTTAACTTTATTTTAAATCAGAAGAAATTTGTTGAAACTCTAGTATATGTAATGTTCATTTTTCAAAAATTCTGTAAAACAAATGCTCAGCTGTTAGGATTCAAACCCATAACCTTTGTATGATATATACTGTTATCTTTTGTAAATTTTGCCTTCAAATGAATGAATATTAACTTATTTAACACATGCAAATGAAACCCTGAATCTTTGGAACAACAATGCCAAAAAAGGATACTGTTGTAGAGCTGCTAAAAAGTGAAATAAGATAGGCAAACTACAACACCCATTTGGCTTGGGAGACAATTTTTGGACACCCTGTGTATGATGGAGATGACACACTACTAGGAGACTATAACATACAAGCATACCAAACCAGCCATTTTGTTTCAAAGTTAATTTGAAGAAAAATTAGTCAAAAATGTGTAAAGGGCTCTCTCCATGAGGTTATTTTTCTAGCAGCTATCAATCACTAGTATTAGCCTGTACTAGCCCAAAAATAACATCTAAATAAGCTAGTTTCTGATTATATGATGAAAGAAAAATGAGGTTAGTAGTTCTTATAATGTAACCTGTAAGTAGTTTTTTTTTTAAATTCATCTATACGATGCTAGTAACTAGCTTCCAATTCTTATCATTTTATGATACTATTTTACCATGTTTTTACTTCTTTTATTTTGGGACAATTTGATTTTGGTTACTATTATTGAGTTTCAAACCACTTTTCTCTATAACTGATCAATGCTTAACAGTGAAATTTTAATGGGTTGTTTTTCAATGTTTAAGGATGATTTAGATGAAATTTTGTTCGAATTGGTTCAGTGGTTTATAAATTATATTTGAAAATCTGAAGCTGAGTCAAGGAATTTGATAATTTTTTCAAATGCAACTTGATGGAAACGAATTTTCTTCGCAACAAAGGAATACTCAATGTTGAAATTTTAGTATGTTGTGCAATATTTAGGGATAATTTGGTTGAAATTTGGTTCGAATATATTTGTTAGTTTTTGAATTTTAGTTGAAAGTCTGAAACTGTGAAGAAATTTTGGAATATTTAAATTTATTATTGTAGGTAATGATACCATGATTATTTATGAAAATTCCTATATTTACCATAATTGTGTTTATTCTCAGATAATTAGTACTATAGGTCAAATAAACACATTTCTACAATACTACTAGTTGTCAATATGTACAGATAATCCAGAATGCCATTTTCATCATCTCATTCTATCACATGCAAGTTAAAAACTATCCACTTTAATTGAATAGTTGATTAGCTGATAACTAGCAATTTAAACTTACTTAAAATTTTGTTTACATGATGCAATAAAAATATAACCTATAACTTCATTGTAAGTTACATATTATCCACAATTTCTTGTACGCTAGTCTGTACATGATGCTATGCTATTGTTATTTTTACTAGAAGTTAGAAAACTAGACCTGTGGAGAGCCTTTAAATTTGACCCAAAACATCCATTTCTTCTTCAGTGGTCTCAGTAGTCTCCTTAAATATTAAAATTGGTGTGATTTTGCATGATTTACTGAAGAATTAGTGATAAAAAAGGTAACCTGATGTTCCACTTTCCTTTTAACATAGAATGATAAATTTTCATCTAAAAATACATTAAAAACTGAAAAAATTTACATTTTTTTGCAAAACTGGTAATTATTTGATAAACTAACTCTTTTCCAATCAGAAATTATACTTTTGAAATAAGGGAGACCCATAATTTTTTTTATTCTATCAGATTTTAAGAAAGAAAAACAGGTGCTGCTGGCAACGATATCCATAGATGCCACACCAAAAACACTTGTCTTATCTCCACTATATATATATATATATATATATATATATATTCTTGAAGGCTTAATCCGAAAATATTGTTTGCATACATGTTCTGGTCCTTTATGTTGCTGTGAACTGTGAATGTCTCTATGACATCACTCTTTCTTATTTAGGATAGAGCATAAAATAACATAGATAGATTGACCAACAAGTTTTTTTTGGAACAGCTGTGTACATAAATGTACAATATAGGCGGATTTTCATTAGATTTCTTGGTGGGGCAATTTAAAAAAATTTTTTAACCTGCTGATAATGTTTTGGTTTGTTTGAATTTCTGGAGAGGGCTAAGTTTATTCACAATTTAATTCAAATAATATTATTTAAAAACAGCCTAAATAAATAGCAAACCAACAGTTAATAAATAACAAAAAAAATTTACATATTTTCTAATCTAAAAAATGAGTTGGATTCTGAAAAAAATAAAAAAAAAATTAGTAGAATCACAAATTACAAAATAATATTGGTAGGTATTTTAAAACATGAAAATTTGAAACATGAGTCATTTAAGCTGAAAAAAGTATTGAAATCCTTATTTTTCACAAATCCTAGCCAGTCTTGCTGTAGGGTACCTAGATCGTTACCCTAAATTAATTCATTTTTAATGGATCAACAATTGAAAATTCCAGATTGATTAAATTAAAAGAAAAGTTTTAATTCCACATACCATTACTTAATACTTACAGTTAGCTGCATTCAGTTTGGCACAAAAGTGACCCATCACCCAGTGTTCAAAAATTTGTAGGCTGATGAATTTTTCATTCTGGAGACTTCTTCAAGACAATAATCTATGTAAAATATAGTAAAAAGTACCAATTTATTTCATTTTTTGGTGGTTTTTGCTGATTGTGAGGTCCAATTTTTCCCCTCTAAGCTGGAGGCAGACGCATTATGCATCATTGCATATGTAAGAGCATGCTCCTGCAGCCCACAAAAAATTTTAAGAAAAGCTATTTCCCTTGGAGGGTTTTCAGAAACCTAACTCTGCTTGTTGGTTCCACAACCTGGTTGTCAGGTTAGTTGACCAAAAAGTTCACTCAGTTGCTCACTTAGCCCCTCCCATTTCTGAACAGCTTAGGGTGATAGTTGGTTGTTCTTTGCTTGTTGTTGACAACATGTTATTTCCTAATGCAAGTAACGGGCAACTATTCACTTAAAATTATTTTTTATTACCAGTTTGAATGAAATTTGTTAATTTAGTGAAGTTGGATGTTAACTTTATTCAAAGTTTCATTTGTTGAGAAGTTTAAATCAAAATGACTTATAATATTGTATCAGATACTCACACTAGAGAACCTTTCTTTTATGAAGACTGTATTCTCATTCAATATGATAATGAATGTAAGTGGTTTTGTGTTTTATGATGAAGAAATAAGACTAGTGACTGTGAAAATTTTCATTTTGTAGCATTTAGACGATAATCTGTTGTGGTGCAAGTATTCAAAAAACGCTAATGGATAGTGTAGTGTCATCATCAACTCAACCACTTCAGCATCATTAGATATCCAAGTAGTGTGATAATAACTATGCAGTTGCTTCTTCAATTGACAGTGTTGATTCACCTGCAGCAGCTAATACCTCTGATAATGTACAAAAATGACAACCAGAAGTAGAGCTGCAAATACAACCAAAAGTCAAACCATTGAGAGAACTGAAGTAGAACTGCAGAGACAACTAGAAGTGTCAACTATATCAACTTCAAAAGTAGTTAATACTCTGAAAGTTAAACAAAAAACTACTACTAATCAACACGCACTGATGCAAAAAAAAAATGTCCAAACTGCCCAAGATTAAAAGAAAATTATCAATAGATGATACCTCAAATGTAGAAACTAAAATCGCAACTGTTACTTCAGAAGCAGACTAACAAAGACTATTTGAGATATAACTAGATGAAGTAAGACATGAAAAAGAATTGTATCGGCATAATGAAGAAGAATCCATTACCATCAATGACTCTCCATCAGAACTACCCGATACTCCATCTTTTTCAGACTTGAATGATGATTTTGGAATGACAACTGGACCAGTGTGGAAACAACAAGATGTATTACAGCTGATTATACTGTACAAAGAAGCTGATCCTCTATTCAAATCCACCATTTGTAAATATAAAAAAATTTTGGAGAAGATAGCTATGAAATTTGCCCCATATACCGCAGTTTAATCTGAGAACAAGTTCAAGCACTTAAAAAAATGATATGTCACTAAGGTAGACAATATGGGTAATGTTGACACTGGAAAAAAAAATTTATTGTAACTTTTTCAAAGAATTGGACATCATCTTCCATAAATCACACAATATACATCTGCCCAAATTGGTTTCCTCTTTGGGGGTCTTAAAAACTTGAAATCAAAATCATCCATTGCCAGTAGTTATGAAACTGGCAAATCCATATCACCTGAGGACACCATTCCACAGTCATTGTGTGACAATGAAGTTGCTGTCTCTGAGACTCCCAAGCTAAGAAGATCAAAAATTCAAGTTGCTACAGCAGTGGTGTAACAAAATAAGAAAAAAAGTAAGGAAAGATGTGTGTCTGCTCTTGAAAGAATTGCTACCACCATTGAAAATTTTGTAGAAAAAATATAGACTCCAAAATTGGTGAGAAATCAGTTTGCGTGAAATTGAAGAAAAACAAACAGTCCTACTATCAGCATCTGTTGATTCACTGATAGACATACATACATGATTGTTTTAATATATGATTTATGAATATTTGACTTACGCACGACGTAGAAATCAGGTTTGCAATCAGGCTTCCTTATCAAGTTGTGTCATTCAATCTTCATCAATCCTGAGTATCTAGTTATTATTACTTCACATTCATTTGTTAATATGTATTATTAATGTTGGTGTTTTAGCTTCGTAAAATGAATCATCCAAATGCATCTCATGTAAGGGGATAGTTATTGGATCGTCTTGCACAGAGTGAAAGAGAGACGATGAGACAATCTGATAGATAACCAGATAGACAATTGCAGGTGAGACAACCATCAGCAGATAGACCAGCAGCAGAGACCAGATAACTAGAAATACCAAGTAGACAACCAGATAAAAGGCAACTATTTGATATTATATCTTTGTTGAAAATAGCCAATCGTAATTTATTGTTCAAATTATCATTGTTTGTAGTAATGTGATTTTCTAAAAATAATATTCAAATGGTTTCTCTATGTTGCTAAATAGATTAATATTGAATAATTACTGGAATTAATAATAAAAAAATTTTATCTTCTTCAATGAATGATTTTTTTCAACATTGGAACATGAATATGGTAATTACTCAATAATAATTGATTTAGAAACATAGAGAAACTATTGGAATGATGAAATATAGCAATAATCACATCGATAGATATGACAACTAGAAGACATATGGAGACCAACTGAGGAGATCAGCGTGAACAAGAACATATATTTGTTGTCTTTGGTTGCCCCATGATTACTCACGCTTATACCAAGTGCCCGCTTCTATATCTGCTAAGAGTGCCACATCAGTTTTGTTAGATTGTGCTCAGAAGGACATCCTCGTCTAATATGATGTGTTATCAGCATTGAGGCAATGAAAATTTGGCTAGATATCATGTAATTATTATTATTACCGTATTATTATTATTATTATTTTTTTTTTTTTTACATTTTTGTTTCATGTATTGTTTTTGATGTTTTATTTTTTGTTTTGTTTCGTTTGCATAGAATTGATATTAAATAATATTATTTTGAAATACTTTATATTTTTTTCTTTTTGTATACTTATAAAGCAGTAGAGAAGCTAGAGGGGGCATGGGGAAACTGCAATTTGTCAATGTAAATTGTCCAACAGGGGTTTCCTAGTGAGGTTTTGTGCTAATTTTTTTTTCTCATAATGAAGTGTTACGTAGAAATAAATTGAAAACTTGATTTTTCAAAATTGATTTTGAATTAAAATAGTAACTTATCCTTTTTCCTAAATACTTCTTGTATTTCTCTATTCTCATCCACATCTCGTAAGAATTTATACAAAATTAAGCATTTTAGAGCTAAAATTGAAACATAAATATATGAGGTAGAAGTACTGTCTATTCAACATATACCAAAATTTGAAGCACCTTGATTGATTTATGATCAATATTTGTTGCAAAAATTAAGTAAAAAATTGTCGGTGAAATAACAACCAACCAGTTCCAGAAAGAATGTTATTTAATACACTAACACACTTTCATTACAGCACCTGTTTAGCTCACATAATAATAATTAAAAAGTTTATCAAAAAAGTTTATATTGGGTATTAAGCGTATGAAGTCAGTTTCATCTATTTGTCACCTAACTGGGGCAGTATTCTAATTGTCATATATGATATAACTGTCTACCTATATCTTATTTTAATAAATTTAATAACGACTAAACTTTCTAAAGCAAACTGATCACAAAATACTCGACCTTCTTCATTTGTTTGAGGAACTGGAGCTAAAATTTGTTCTCCAACATGTTCCTCAACTTCATGGTTTTGCAAATACACTACACCTTCTACTTCAAACTGTGTACATAATACACTGGATGATTGAGTTAAACAAATGTTGTGTAGAACACATGCAGCAATTATAGAAGCAAGTTTGAGATCTTTGCAGCTCATATTTAAATCCTTGAAATGAAGGAATCTACCTAAAAATGAAGAGAATGTATATTCAATGACTTGCTGAGTCTTAACTTGTAGATAGTTGAATTTTCGTTGCCATTTTGTGAAATAACATCCTACCCTATATGGAAGAACACAAAAAGTTTTGGTTTTGTAAGCTTTATCGCCTATAATGTATTCATGTGTGAAAAATGGTTTGAAGTCTTATTAATAATTAAATTATAAATTTCCAATTGTCTAAATATTATAGTATCTGAAATGGAACTAGGAAATCCAATGGAACAATCGATGAACTATCATCACATATTGCTTGTAACATAGTCCCATAGAAATATTTACAATTTATATACTTGCCTTTATTTTGACATAAGTTCCATTGACGCTCCAATCACACCTTTGAAGCCACCTAATCATTCAAATTTCATATTTCAGTAAATAATTCAAGGCAAGCAACACATGCCAAAAACAGGCATGTAATGTTCCTTTAGACAAATTAAATCTACAGGCAACAGATCTGAAAATAAAACAGTGTCAACCTATGTGAGTGTCACAAAATATTCATAAAAAATAACTGAGATCGCAACAATTTTACCTGAAGCTATCTGGAATTGCAAATAATCAAAAAACTGACAGTAACTGCTTCCTTGGATATGTACTCAAACACCCAACTTTCTGTTTCCTTTGCAATCGAGGTGAAATTTTTTTTCAATGACTATTTGAATGAATTTGCTGATAAACGGAAATGTGACTGAAATTTAGTATCAGTAAATCTACGTACGGTAAACTCCACAAATGATCAGATTCTTGATATTTGCTCAGCAGTTTGTCTCCTCTTTACTGGCCTCTGCTGACAATTTTCATCAAATGAAGATTCATCATCTTTAAAATCAGAATAACATAGGATTCACTGTGCTATTGAAAACAAGAATATTATCTAATACATTAATTATTTTAGTTTTACCTGATGAGGATAACAATGAATTGAACTCTTCATAAAGTGCAACAATACTTTGCACAATGGTCACCATCATCATTTTTAAACACTAATCCATGTTTGTACTAATAACTTTATAAAATTCACCGACATCAGTAATAAAATATTCAAAATGTTACCATAAAGGTTTTAAATACACTATTTCACAAGTACTTTATGGTAATGTTCGTCATTATTTTCAAAAAATAATAACACCTTAATAATAATAATGTTTATTTCAAAAACTGAATCAATACCCTGTTTTGTGAACCGAGGTGACAATCTTAATCTTCTCCAAAGTAGAGTGACAGTTGTCCATACCCTCTGTTAACCTGAATGAATTTCTGAAGGACAAAAATGTGAAAGGGGTGGAGTTAGAGCCCAGTTAGAATACATTTCTGAATGGCTAATTTGCTGTTTTAGGGTACGGTTGCTGTTCTGTTGAAGTTTCTGAAAGCGCCCTCTTATAAAATGCTATGCCCTTTGATCATTTAGTACTAGATACCCAGTAACCCTATTTCACCAATGTTATTCGAATGTGTCATGATTACAAAACCCATAAAGGGCATAAATTTTCTGTACATGTGCTGTATATCTGTTTTCATCTGCTTTCATTGTATTAGTCCAGTGAATTTAAAGCTTCACAGAGAATCCAGTGAAATTAATTCAAATCTATGCCTATTCACAGGTTTTATAACAATAATGTTGGCACGGATTTTCATGTTCACTTGGGTATCCAGTTCTAGATGATCGAAGGCTATCCCCCAATAAAAAGCACATGCGAGTGCGACGTGAACATTAGCGGAATAGGTCCCCCTGAAAGTTATAATTGTGGCACTTTTTTGCCCCATCGAACACAGCTTATACTCGTGACTTATTTCTATGTCCCGTATGTATGTCATCTTTGATTGTTTCTAAAAGAAAGCAAGGGGGCACAAACCATAATATAAAGCCTAATTCAAAAATCCGAATGAGTATGTTCAATCCATATACCTATAAAAAAATGAATTGCAACATTATCTAATTTAACGCATTATAACGACGAGGTAGATTCTCTCTACTATCAATGCATTATTGGTCTGGTTTTATTATCAAGGAGATGAGATATAATATACGTTTTAATTCTTCATTAAAATAGAGGTCTCTAATATGCAGTGAACTGGGCAACTGTACGCTGGTTAACGGCTATATTTTCTTCCGAAAGCAGAAAGCAAAATAAAAAAACAAAACAAAAACAAACCATCAAATCAGTCACACTGAAACAATGATGAGTTACTACCGCGTCAATCAACGAACCGGTTTACATTTTGGTAAAGTTATATTGTAGATAAGTGAACTAATCAACTGAAACAGCAATGTAAACAACTATAGCTGAGGGGTACCCTATTGAAATAACATGTTTCCTAATTTAGGATCTGTTAACCTATAAAATGAAAATTTATCCTGCGGCTAATGACTGGTTTCCTCGTGCTTTATTTCTTTGTTTCTATCGCGTCAACTTTCTACTAAAATATTACGTATTGAAAAATTATTATCGCGTTGCTGAGTAGCTACATTTGCTTCACAAGTCTTCAAAATCTAAGACTAGGTTAATGTTAATACATGAATGAATGGAATTGCCAGAAACACGTCCAGCCTGTAGCCAAGAGCATTAGTGGGATCAAAATTTCATGAAGGACATAATACCTATCTCCGTCTTAGAACCAATTCAAAATTTGAGAAGGTTGGAGCAGACGTAGAAGAACGAAAAAAGTTTTAGCGTTAAGTTTCTGGATTAAATTATATCAACGAGTGCGAGTAATTTTAGCATTGGGTTAGAAGGACTAGGAATTTTGCCAAATAATTTAGTTATTTAAAAAAATTTTTTTTACAACTCCTGTTTGAAACTTTTTCTTTAAAAAGGTATAAATGACAATGAATAAACTGGAAGGAGTAGATATAGTTAGTCTATCGAATGCATTGGAATACCTACTGCATTGAAAATCTTGATTCTGGATTAGTACCTATATAGGTTTGTACTTTCTTAAGAGTAAACAATATAGCCTAAAAACATTCAATCTGATAAACTGAACTATTTACAGAAGTGTTTGACTAAATAAATTTTGATTAGCAAAATACGCGATTTCCAAAGTAGTTTGGAACATCAAAAATGGTATTCATTTCTTCACCAAGTTTAAAAACAGTGTAGAAATGAGTTTTTTCTCAACTGTTCGTTGTTTATTTCTTCACAGCACTGTTTACACATATGCAAGTTGCAAAATGTCACAATGAAAAAAAGGAATTTCACATGGTGATGCTTACACAAACAACCAAGTTTGCTTCTCCTTAATATTTAATTATATTTAAAATTCTATTTATGAATGAAGTTTATATGTTTAATCAATAAATAATAACTTTTTTTTGGTGGATTCATTGAAAAAAATATTGTACTCAACTGTTAACCATTCATGATAATTAACTCGTTGCACTTACAGCACTCACCTGCGGCTCGTGTTGCAACTACACAACTCGTTGACAATCACTCATTTTGGTAATTAGTTGGGTGAAATACTATTCTTGAAAAAATAAAAAATTAATTGATAAAGTATGATAAATAATCATAATATAATTTCAAGTAAAATCAAAGAAATATAATAAATTTATGAAATAAAAAAAAAGAAAACATGAACAAATGGTTAATTCTTGTAAAAATAAAAGTTCATGTAATTTAGAAAAACAAGAGGAAAAAAAGGTTTACCAAAAGTACGGTCCATTCGATCCCCACAAAAATTGGTAGCATGCTACAATAAATTTTAATAAATATTAGTTTCAAATTTCCTAAACATGGTTCCAACATTGAACATTTTATAACCAATATAAAAACAAAAATAGCAGTACCGGAAGTACTGTTGAGCCAATCTGGCAAAATGGATAGTGTACTACAATGAATTAAAATAAATATTTATTCTGAATTTTGTGGCTATTGCTGCAAAATTGAGCATTTTATAGTCGAAATAAAAATAGTGATACTGGAAGTACCATTTGGCTGATTCGCAACAAAATCAATAAGTTTAGCCCTTTGTATAGTACAGATGTTTGTATCAAATTTCATGATTATCAGATGAAAATTGGTACCTGGGAACAAGAAATTGACTTATATCTATCTATCTGTATGACGTATATATGAATTTGAGTTATTGATGCCAAAATTTTCCTGACGTCATGAAACAAAGAATATACCTACCGCAACCCTGGGGGCTAATACCATACCAAGTGTTATAAATAGATTTTCAAAAGGCATCTACTTAAAAATAACGAGTTGTTCATTGTACATTATCTTTCATTTTTGCACTTTTTCAGTAAACAACTAAACAACGTAACCAATTCCACTTTATTTTTCATTATTTTCTCCTTCTACTTTTTTTACTGTTATTATCTACCCCTTCTTGTCCAATTCACACATAAAACATTCGTAAAAATTAGGTGGAATAAACTATTTCACAACTTGACTGCAGAACCATTTTCAGTGTTAAAAAAATCATAATTTTAGTACCTACCTACTTCTTTTTAATTTTGTCATTTTCGCACGAAATTACAGGAAAAGCATTACATTCGAAGATGTATCATTTTTTGAATGATTAGCCCAAATCTTGTCGGTTACAAAAAATATATACTTACGCGGTTACACCAAAGACAAAGAATGATTTCCCCATTGTAATTTGGGTATTTTCTTAAATAATTGGGCTTTTGCCACGTGGCAATTTCGTTCGGCAGCTGGTGGATATATTTGCTGTTGATATGCGAGGGGGGCGTGTTCGGTAGATCCGGTGGCCAATAGTCTACCAAGCATGAACTTTTCAATCGTATACTGGAGCACCATTTTGGAACCTCACTGATCAAATCGCCATTTTGAGGGTCCAGAATGTGACAGCGGTCTCATACACGGAACCTTTCGGCTACATAGCCGAGCTACACAGAACGTTGGTAATTATTTTAATACTAAGAAGCAGTGGTCTGGGATCATAAGAAAACAAATACGCGAGATAATTAGCCTCTCTACGCCTGAAAGAAAATAAGTGCGTATTTTTGGTGTGACAAATTGATAGCAAATTTATAAGAAGTAACCGTTGGAATAAAATCAAAATAAATATTACGACTTATCAGTGAATCATCATCATTTCCTTAAAGTGAGGAGAATCTCAAACAGCCTAAATCATTATAGCATTCACCAAATTTGGTCAAAAACAGAAATGTTTCATTTCTTGATCGTTGTATTTTTTAAAGAAAAATTAATTTTCGACAGTTTGGAAAACTTACAGATTTCTCTTGCGCAAGCCCTGACAATTTTCTAGAACAAAAATGCAAGTAGATTTATTAATGTTGCAGTTCTTCATGCCATCAAATAATTTACTAATTCATTTTAGATGTGGAATTCATAAACTAGTCGCAGTTGGTCTGTGTCATCAAGTGGAATTATGGTTAAACAAATTCAAAATGAAACGAAGATTATGCGTTAAAGAATAATGAAGAAACTGAGAGAAAATGCGACCAGGTCATGCACCGTTGGTATCTTTACGTCAAACGGAAAGAAAAAGGGGTTATTCGTTACAAATTCTGTAGAAAAAAAGTAGGCTACTGATGCCACATAGGAACAGATCGCATTCGATTAAAGATCAACACCCAATTTTTAAATTCTGTTGCTTTTCACAAATTTTATACCGCATTACTTTGAAAAACAAGCCGAAAATTTAAAGACGCTCCAATGAAATGCCTTAAATTTTCTTTTAGGAATCAAACATTTTCAACTCCAATTCTCGACGATGAATTAAGTCAAGATTCAGTAGTGGTTCCAGTGGAAGAACACGGAAATTCCTCGCCTTTCTAAACGCCAAAAATGTAAGGAAAAAATGGGAGTACGACACAAAAATCAGAAAAAAACAGCCCAAAATTTGTTGAAGAGCAAAAAAAGTTTGATTCCACAATATCTTTGTTATTTTCTTTTTCCTAAATTGACAGGCGACGCCACTATCGGACTAAAGATATGCGTGCCGCCAAATTTTGCCGAAAACAGCATTCCTAAAGAGGAAATAGGGAAATTACTTTTCCCCCATACCGTCTATTTCCACCGATACCGACGTAAAATAGTAAAAATCACTTTTTTACATTTTCTCGAATCCTTCTGAAAAATTTTGTTGACCTTGAGCACTCATCTTTGATTTCCATTTCAAAGTTCGCGTTCGCTTTTTTCAGAAATTCAACATACATAACGTCCTGATGAGAAAAATTCATAATGTACATACTGTAAGGAAAAGGAATCTGTTGAAAAATTGTATAATCCTCTCAAAATATTTCAAAAACAGTTGCCAAAATATTCACGATATATTGTTGAAATGGATAAAAAAATCTTTATAATAAATTCGTCTCCAATTTTTGTATATTTATCACATTCACAACATTTTAATTTTGAAAAAACTACTCCTCCCTCCCTTCACGATTTCTCAGCTACTATCTGAGTTACAAAGCTGGAGTTGGTACTATTGGAAAGAGGAGAAAATTTTATCGAATTCTCTAACAAAAATTATTTTTTTATCATTAGTTTTTCAAAAATAAACCATAAAAAAACGCAAATTAATGAGAAAGTTGCTGTTTTTTAAATTGTTATTTATTTCAAAAATTAATGATAGAAAAACATTTCCAATGGTGAGCCCCCTTATTTTTCAACGACAAATTAATTTTCATCACTAGTTTCCACCTAAATCGAAGTAATTGTGAGCTAATGGCGGAAGAAAATACAATAACAAAACCCTCTACTTTTTCATTATTTTATAATTTTTTATGGTTCATTTTTGAAAAACTAATGACGGTAAAAAAATTAATTTACTTCTGGATTCGAGAAAATTTTCTCCTTTTTTGAATAGTAACAATTTCAGTTTTCCATCTCCAATAGCTGCTGAGGAATTTTGAAGTTTTTTTTTCAAAATTTAAATGATGAGAATGTTGCCAAAATTGCGGATAAATTACCAAAGCTTGGATTTCAGTGGGTAAGAAACTGTGCTGTTAGATGAAAGCCTATAAGGACATGGGTTAAATTTCGCACAGCTCTTGAAATATGTTGGGAGTTTTTTTCGTCCCTTTTGTTTGCTATTCTTGGAAAACCAAAGAAAAATGCTGAATTACGAGAAGATTATTGGTTAAATGGTAACTTTCGCACCTATTTGCTGGATAACTGCGAGTGAAGCCGCATGTTAAAACTAGTTAAACATTAAAACTGAATGATTCCAGCTCACAATCTATTACAGATTTAAAACAATAAAAACATAAATTAAAAAATTGTATCCGAAAATAAATCATGGAATCAAATCGCTAAAATTGCACCCCTCGATATCGCAAAATTATTTTTTGCAATATTCACCCCAAAAACAGAAATTTTTACGCATATTAACAACACGTGAAGATTTTCACTCTGTGGGGACATTACTCGTATGAGGTTTTAGGGGCTCGCACCCCTCAACGACAGTCGCCGCCCAAAGGCTGGCAATAATCGTCTCTATGACGTTAAACTAATACACACGAATGCGTTTGTATGTTCGTACCTGTACGTACGTACAGGTAAGATACATCGTACGAGTCGAGATCAATTACCTGATAACGATCTCGGTAATGTCACGACTCGGTACCAAACGCACTGCGTCGTTTCTTATCATCTCAAAGGAGACAGGAAACGACGCAACGTATGACACAATTACGTATACATACGTACGTATGTGTGTCCGTGTGCGTGTGCCAAATTCGGTATATAAACTCTCAGAACCTGCTCAAAAATTGCCAGTGTTCGCCGAGGATTTGGCTCTCCCATACTTATTCGTATGAAGTGGCAGAACACGCAAAATACTGTTGAAAACCTTCTAGTGTGAATATCTCTCACGACAAGGTATTCCACACACTCCAATGTCGAAAATTAAAATTTCGCATATGCGCAAGTTGGTACTTGCTAAGATTATTAAGTCGCTGTCTTGGCAGCGCATGCACACTATGTCTTATTAAACATTATGATACATATCCGGATTTTGAGAAAAAGTGTCGTCAAGTTGCCACTTCAATTGAACACAACATTTTAGCTTCGAAACAAACCTCTCTTATTTCATTTACTGATTCTTCAGCCTCAATTCGGATTAGAGAGCTGAGGTTAGTGTTGCTGGAAAGAGGATAAAATTTTCAAAATTTCAATATTTTTTTTTTTAACTATTTTCATTTGTTTTAAAATAAACAAATGAAAAAAACGCTATTAATATAATATTCTACGGGTTTTGGAATCTACAAACCTCTCCTCATTCACGCAATGATTCTTCAGCCAATATTTAAGTTAAGAGCTGGAGTTAGAATTTCTGAAAAGAAGAGAAAATGTGCTCAAATTTAATTTTTATTCTTTAGCTGCATGAAAATAAACGAAGGAAAAAAATGAAAATTAATCGAAAGTTCGCCGTTTTTGTAATCTAGAAAAGTCATCTCTATCAATCAATAATTCATTAGCTACTATTTAAGATAGAAAACTGGTGTTAGTGCAGCTAGAAAGAAGGTAAAATTTATTTAAATCTACATTCCATTAAAAGTCTCATTCATTTCTGGCTACTCGAAAATAAACGAACAAAAAAAACGAAAATTAAAGGAAAATTTTCCGTTTTTGTATTGTTTAAATACATATTCAAAATAATTTTTTCTTCGTGGGGTGTTCACTTAGTACTTTCTGATGTTTCCCATTTCTATTTGGGCTAACCACTCCAGTAAATTTTTGAGCGTATGTCATCGTAATTTGTAAACAAACTTCGTAACACATAAAACATTTATCTCAAAAATATGTATCGCCATCAGACAAGTACTTTATATTAATTTTGGTGACTGAGCGGCTAAGTTCACATCTCAGAACTTCGATGATGCGTGTTCGAATCCCTGTGAGAACAGATCTTTTTTTAATTATTATGAAATAATAAATCGAAACTAGCGCTAGAATCCTTCTAATGATGGTTAGCAACATAATCGCTGATAAAACGGGGAATGTAAAAAAGGTACAGTTTCTCATCTTTATACGAAGTATTTATTTGAGTTTTCCTTGTTTTTTTTGTTTTTTTTTGGAAAGGGATGTTGAAAAAAATAGTATGTTAAGTATGCGACACTCGTGTGAAGTAGGTGATTTGCATCACACTTTATCAAAATCACCTACTTTACGAACCTGTATCTCAAATAACTATTTCAAGATAAATAAATTCGCCTTAAATACTAACACCTAATAAACGAATGTTTTCCGACAACACCCATTTGGCGATTCATTTCCCTGCTCTCGAAGAGCTGTTTTCACGATAACATACAAACGACAAAATCAAGCACACATCCTATGAACAGTATCTACAATAAGAGACAGATCCTGGTATGAGAGACAAGAAGTACAGTTCAACCAAATTATTCGAAAGAACTAAGTGAATCAGTTAATACAAACATTTATTCCCATATTTAGTGATTTGAAATTAAATCAAGGGAAATTCAAACGATTTTGAATATCAAAATCAGTTAATCCAAATAATTAGTCGCCTGAAATCACCGACTGAACTGTACAATTATGTACAAGAACTTGGGACGAACATTTCATTTATACGACGGTTCTGTCTTCACAACTTGTAAATGTACTGAGGCTGCAGCTCGGTCGTTTTTGTTTCGTAGTCGTTCCAATTCATTGACTCGACTTCGAGCATGTTCCAGACGATGCCATGCCATTTGTAAAACTTTTTGAGAAGCATAACCAGAGCCTTCGTGCGGTTGCCCTGTTTCAAAATATATACTATTATCGTCGCAGTCGTAGTATCCACTATATAGCACTACAACTGGTACATCGCTTACCAGTGGACACTTGTGTCAGATAATTTATCTGATCATTCAATTTAGACTCAACGATATTCAATGATTTAAGAAACAAGTGAGTGTTATTTTCAACTTGCTTTTGACTAGTTTTCTCCCGACTTAATTCGGTCATTGCGGCGCCTGGAACAGGGATCATACATAATCACATTCGAGGTAAAATATGGTAGAGAGAACTTAAATCGATTGTCAAGGCAATATTAAGTAACACGAATAGGTTCGACAAGAGGGAAACTTCAGCCGAATAATCAGGAGTTTTTTTTTTTAGGGATTTGGAAGGCTTACCTGCAGTTTGTAAACAATTAATGATTTCTTTTTCAATAGCATCGAGAGCTTTTATTTTTTCCATAGGATTTGCCATAGTGATTTATTAATAAAAATTAAAAGTGAATCAAACAAAAAAAGCTACGAAAGTTTAAAAGTTTAACGAGCATTTTCTATTGTGATAATTTCTAATTTTTCAAGGCATCTAATGAAACGAAGTGATAACACCACATCGATACATATATATCGATAAATCAATATTAAAATTGTCGACTGAAAAATAGTGTGCTATCACAACACAATTTGATGTTAGGTTGGCGGTACAAGGACCGAAAAAGAACACAAGACTTCAATTTAGTAAGAATGTAATATGCAGACTGAAAAACTCATGCAAGAATAAAATATGGTATCGTATATAATGGCGAAGCGCAGTGTTAGCGATAACCGAAAGTAGGGGTATCGATTCGTGATAGAGAAGTAGAATGTATGATATATACAGTATATATATAGTGTGGTGATGATGATGAAGAACGTGATGGAGTGGGATTTCCGTTACAACAACCCCCTGAAATTTTACCTTATCGAGTTATTCATCATCATGATTGCTGAAAGTAAACAAAAATAAAATGAAATATAATAAATTACGAAAATACAAAATTCAAAAGACATATATAAAATGGTATGTAAAGAATAAAGAAATTTTAGTAATTGCTGCGCTTCAAAAAAAAAAGGTAAAATAAATGAATAAATAAATAATTTAATACATATAGGATAATTTGAATAAATATAAAAAATGGTAACATGCAAAAAAATTGTAAATAGAAAAAAGAAAAAAAAATGGTAACATATGATTCATTTTATGCGATTACAATGTCCCGTGCGTTCGTATCTGTTACGAGAAAAAGAAACAAGAAAAAGAAAAAAAATTTGATGAAAGAAATATAGTGTATAAAGGTTTTTACAATTACAAACGTTATGTTGTAGCTTATCTTTTAGGTATCATGCAAGAAAAGGAACGGACATCGTTTGGTACGATTATCTTTGTGGTATGCCATTGTGTTTAAGGCACTGTTACATTCATTCATTTGAAGATAATAAAAGGGGAGAGTTTTTCTAATCATGTTTGCAGTCATGTAATGAGATGTAGGAAGGAATTTTATCTTTGTTGAATTTATTGTTCGTTATTTTTTCTTTTTGCAGCTTGTGAGAATTTATACGTATATTTCTCACGCTGGGTTTGAAGTTGAGTGATTTTTCTTTTCTTCAATTTTTTGGGTTTAGACTTGCTCGATTTTGATGCCGTTTTCTTTGTTAAAATTCTTAGAGATACGAGTATTTATTTTTGACAAGTATTTTCTCAAATTATTGCAAGTTAATTATTCTTTTATGATAATATAGGGGTATTTTTCTTTCGTATTTTTGACATGTTTTGACTTCAAATTGGACTTGGGATGACTTGTAATTTGTATGGGTATTTTTGGATGTATGTATATATTTGTGTTTTCAAGGATTTTAATAATTATAATATTTTTGAGTTTGGTTCTGTCTGAGGATTTTGTCAAAATATCAGTTGGCTGATTTTCCGAAGTTACAGACCTAAAATGAATTATTTTTTCTTCTATTACCTCCAAAATCGAGTAGCACTTAATCATTAAGGCCCTCAATTTTTTCTGGCCTCCATCCAGAACATATTTTTTTGGGTTGATATATTGTCCTCCATCACATCCACTGTTAGTTTCTCTCCAAAAATTTCAAGATGCATATACTGAATTACCTTAATTAGATATATCAAGAGTATCGAAAATGGCTATAATTTCTACAGCGGTGTTTGATGAGGCATGGATTGTCTGTTTAGAACAATTCCAGTCTATCAAATCACCATTAGCAAATATTATATAACCAGAAATCAATTTCCCCTTTTGTAGGTTATTAATATTTATTGACTTATCATCCACCTGAGGGGCATATGAGGCGTCTACGTAAGTCTGCATCTCATCCCCTTCAGATTTATACGCTAAAGTGTAATTTTTTGTAAAATTTACATACCTAAAATTTCTTCTCACATAATTTTGCAAATTGTCATTAGACAAATTTTGAAAATGTGAGAAAAAATTGATTGGGAAAAGAATGTCTAATCTGGTAAGTCTGGCTAAATATAGCAATCTCCCTATCAAAGACTTGTATTCAGTATCATCTTCTCCATCCTCAATTTTATCAATCTTCAAACCTGTTTCCATTGGATTATTGGAAACTTTTGTTTCAGATATTCCATATTTCTTAACCATATTTTTGATATGCTTAAATTGAGTTAATGTTATCATTTTGTTTTCTATTGATCTGTTTATTTCTAATCCTACAAAAAAACTCGGGTTATTAATATTAATTATAGTAAATGTTTTTTGCAATTCCTCGTTTATTTTTGTCATGGATAACTGTGTATTTGAGGCTATTAATATATCATCCACTTAGGCCAAAAAATATATTATATCGGTACCTTTATTCATAAAATATAAACATCTATCTGATTTCATCCTTATAAATCCCATTTCTTTAATTTTTGCATCTAAAAGATCGTACCAAAATTTGCCTGAAGTCTTCAATCCATAAATTGATTTTTTTAATTCCAAAACTTGATTTGATCCTATGTCAATACCTTCCTGTCTTATTACATATATTGGCTTTATGATTGGGGAGTTTAAGTATGCAGTTTTAACATCATACTGGATGAGTATTAAATTGTTTTTATTTATTGTGGAAAGCAACCATCTTGTGCTAATTGAGGCTACTGAGCCATGTGTTTCTGTAATATTATATTCGGTTCTGTCTCTAAAACCTCTCGCAACTAGCCTAGCCTTTGGTTTTGGATTTCTAAATTTGTCATATTTTATTGTGAAAATCCATCTAGTGTCTATTAATTTTTGACAGTCATAGTCTACAATTTCCCAAACCTTCATATCATCGAGGGAATTAAACTCATCATTTATTGCCTTTACCCATTATTCCTTAAAGGGGTTAGTGTTTATTTCATTATAACTTTGGGGGACACAGTCCTCTATATATGTTTTATTATAATTAATATTTATGTTCATAACTAGGGGGTTGATTATTCCTAAATCATGTTTGTAATCTGCTGGTTTGATTACTAAAGGTCTTTCCTCTATTTGTAGGGATTTTATATTTTTTGATTCATCTACTTTGACATCGCACGCTATACAAGATTTTGTGTTAAAGGGATCTCTCGAACAATATCCAGTATTAGTATAACCCATCATTATACTTTTCTCTGCCCTATGTGCTAATTTTGGATCTATTTTATTTTTTGATTTGGACTTTGCTTTGGTTGCACTCTGTTTTCTTACCTCCAGTGGAATATGTTTGTATGTAAGTGAACCAAAGACTTTAAAATTTTTAAGATTGGGCTTAATGCCATAAAATAATTCATAAGGTGTCTTATAATCAGGGTTTTCCTTTGTAGGCGAGCGATTTATTAGATAAGTAGAAATTACAACAGCATACGACCAATATTTAATGTCAAGGTTAGCATCTATCAGCATGGCTCTTATTCTCATCATTAAAGTCTGGTTCTACCTTTCGGCTACGCCATTCAGTTCAGGGGAGTAAGGGACCACATAGTCTATTGTGATGCCAACTACATTACAATAATTGGTTATTTTAGCGTCAGTATATTCCTTAGCATTATCACATCTAATTGTTCGTATGGGAAAATTAGGAAATTTATTTTGCATCGAGACTATAATATTTTTAAATTCTATTGTTACCTGATTTTTATTAGTTAAGGGCATTACGAAAGTATACTTCGAGTAGTGGTCAATAAAAGTTAATATGTACTTTTGATTGGCTACCAATGGACCCGTTATATCAGACGATGTTATTTCTAATTTTCTAGTTGGTTTGGTTGTTATCCCATTATGACCTAATATAGAATTATTAGCTATGCAGCATATTTGACAATTTTTAAAATCGTCATCCCTAAAATTCATGTTTTCTCGAATACCTATTGATAAATTTTTTAGTTTTTTTATGTATCTTGCATTTAACTGCCCTAATCTTCAATGTATTAATATTTTTATATTTTGATTATTATTATTTAATTGTGTATTATTCTTGTTTTCATCATTATTATTATTAATTATTTCAATATTTTTGTTATCTTCATTTTCAACCCCTTGAAGTGAGGCTATATCTTCATCAGGAATATTATTTTCTTCATCTTCCTCTATTTCCAATTCAATAGAAAAAATGTCCCATTCATCATCTTCATTTTGAGTTACTGGGACACAAATTTTTGTATTTTCTTCCTCTAATTCATCATATTCTATTTCATTATTTTTATATATTTTATTATTTGTAATTTTTTTTTATTATTAATGTTTTTGTTATTTTCTATGTTATAATATATATATAGAATATACCATTTTCCTTAAGGGCTGTTATTAAAATTTCTCCATTTTCGATAAAGTATATATTCGTAATATTTTTTTGTTGATCTATGTTTATTATTCCTGTATTCGTGATTTTTATGGCAGAAATAATATCCATATTTAGATACAGCACATAATGAACATCGTTTAATTCAATCAGTGATTGTTGTTTTAGGGAATTCTCAATTTTAATTATCATTCTTCCTGTATGGGTAGCATACAGAAAAGCATTTCTTCCCGCACATTGCAGTTTAATAGGTGTGACAAATTTTTTTACATTCGTTAATTTATTTAAGTAGGATGTCAAATGGACCTCCGCTGCTCCATCCAATATTGCCTTATTTTTTAATTTTGTATAACTTTCATTATGTTCCCTATTTTCAATTAAATTATTTAAGAGCCATTCTTTTTGGTCAGATGAGAATTTCCTAACCATACAAGATATTTTTACCTGTTGCTCAGGGGTGTCTTTTTTATTACTATTTGTTTGATTCGTATTTGTTTTTGGTGGGTAATTATTTTGGTTTTTATTTGTATTTTCATTATTATTATTATTTTGTTGGTTATTATTATTGCAATTCTGTGAGACATGACTATTCTGACCACACTTATAACATTTAATATTATTGGGGTTAGAATTTACATTATTTCCCCGATAATTATTACCTCTATAATTATTACCACGATAGTTACTTCCTCTATAATTATTATTATCATTGTTATTCATATTATTATTATGTGAAAGACTCTATTATTTCCCCAGTGAAATATGTGTAAAAAGGGAGATTATAAGTTTCAATTTTCAAATTTACAATTTTCTCTCCTTCCAACTTTTTAATTGATTTATGTCGTACAAATTTTCAGAATATTGCAGATCTTCAACTACACTGATGTCATCTCCATTTGAATTTTTAAAAATTTTGGCCCAAAAGTTGATGGTCTTCGATTTTGTAGAGTCGCAGATGGTTCTTCGATGACAGGAACGGAAGATGGCAATCAGTGGTTCTCTGGATCCTTTGGCAGTCCTTTCTGAATTTATTGTTCGATGACTTCCAGGATCGGCCGTTAGTGAATCAGGAACAAAATGATTTTATTTTTCAATTTTTCAAAAATTAAAAATTCGAGTTAAATATACTCGTTAGCACAACAATAATTCATGTATATTTACATAAGAAATTTGAAAAAATTTTCCCACAACAAATTAATCAGATTCGGAAAATTCAATTACATCGGCATTTAAATTTTATTCTGAGTCTTTTAATTTAGTGTTTAACCGCAGCGATAGCTACCATGATGTGAGGTTGGTGGTACAAGGACCAAAAAATAACACAAGACTTCAGTTTAGTAAGAATGTAATATGCAGACTGAAAAACTCATGCAAGAATAAAATATGGTATCGTTTATAATGGCAAAACGCAATGTTAGCGATAACCGAAAGTAGGGGTAGCAATTAGTGAGAGAAGTAGAATGTATAACATATATATATATATATATATATATATATAGTGTGGTGATGATGATGATGATGAAGAATGAGATGAAGTGGGATTTCAGTTACAACACAATTATTATAATATGCATAACTTGTTCCTTTGTTTGAAGATAATATGAAAAAATATAACAAAAATCTCAATTGGATCATCTTAGCCACATTAAAACAAGCTGGAATTCAGTTCACGTTGAGCCAGCAACGATTTGATTTTAGATTACGAGAAAAAATTTGAAAAATATCGATATTTTTAGGGACATATCGAAGAATATTGATGTTTCTGGTAAAATATTGAACGATTTGACAATTTTTACATTTATAAATAAACAAGAATTTTTTGTTTAAGGGAAACAGAACCACAAATGGAAACTGAATGAAAAATTCTGGTAAAACAAGGAAACGTAACAGAAATTGAAACCAAAGTCACTAAGTGGTGGAAACGGAAACAAAAAATAACCAATATTATGAAAAAATTCAGAAACTCAACTAACAGAAACAAAATGAAAAAAGTAGCATTTTTCAATCCCTGCTAGCAGCATTGTGGAACCAAAACGATTTCGCTTCCAGAACCGCTTCTGCTCCTATATTAACTATAATTTGGATTCCAATTCCGCTTTTATTTAAAAACATTTCAATTTCGTTAATATTTTTTGGATGTAAAATTGTATAAGATACGGATTCTGCTTCCATTTCCAATTTTATTTCAATTCAGCTTCATATTTTGTTCTCAAAATATTTAAAACTGATTGATTTTTTCTATTAAAACCATGAAAATTTATACAGAATTATTATTATCAATAGATTGGTCATAAATTTTATTTTTCTTTCATTTTTGCTTCCACATCCACTTCCAAAAAAAGCAGAATTCACCTCCTCTATCTAAACAGTGCCAAATTTCAATGTTCTTTTGGTTCCCTTCTTGTTAGTGTTACTAACCATTTTTCCTTCACGGTTCTTTTGGTTTGTAAAAAAAATTGTTTGGGTTCTGGTTAATAAGAGTTCTGAAAACTGCTTCCGTTTTCGGTATGACAGTCCTGCCTGCTAGTTTCTCATAGCATTTTAAGCCATGACAAAACATTACTAGTGATCTGTTAGAAATAAGATATTATCTGAATGTGCCCATTAAAATGGTTTGCGTAGCTCTCCTAGGTGTAATTCTATGTACTAGGTTTTATACTTGTTTGATAGTTTCCCAATTTGCATTATCATATTTTTGTAGTGAGTTAGTTGTTGGTATTAAACGTAGAAGAATGAACTCCTAATAATTTCTTTTCATATTTTAACATGATCATTGATTGCATATATAAAGCCCGCCTTTGAAGTTCTGAACTGAACAGTGATCCTCATTATCTCTATAGTGAATGGAGTCGGGTAAAGGCAAACTCCTTGTTAAATCTGAAGTTACAGTTCATCGTGTGCACTCGATTACTTATAAACACCAAGTAAATTCTCCGAGTATCTTGAAAAAATAAAAATAAAAAGTTCTTCATTCAAGATATCAATAGTGCCTAATAAAGATACAATTGGCCTAAAACCTGACATATTGGCTAGAACTAATTCGAAATGTTAACTCAGCAACTTGAAAATGGAAACTGCCTTTATCTTAAGCACCACCATGTAGGCTAAATGAGAAAAATAATGTGAAATTTGAATCCTATAAATTGCAACAAAAAACCAAAAATTCTCAGTTTTGTACGATTTGGGTATCGTAGATGTAGTTTCTCACACAATTAGGTAATTTTTTTTTTTTGAGTGATTGCCCATTCTCAACACAGGTACAAGAAACCATTCAGTTTTAAATACAGTTCGAAAATTAGTTTTAAATGAATTGAAATCAGATTGAACTCAACTGAAATTGAAAAACTGTATATGATTCCGAATTCGAATAGAAAATAATAGTCAAATACGGGCAGCCAAAATATTGTTATTCCTTTCAACTCAAAGACGATTTTCATTGTGGGTCTTGGAGTATATACATATATATATACCTACCATCAAAGGCAACTTTTTATTTTACTTATCAAGCCACGAGGTAGAACGAAAATCGGTTTCACAACACATTGTCTGTTTCACTTCTTTAGCACATATTTAAGCATAACTTGAGAAAAAATAACGAAAAGGATCAGAACTTTAATGCTGGCAACTGTGTTGAGGAACCGATTTTTGTTTTACTTCATGGCTTAATGAGTAAAGTTGGCTTTGACACCATATAATCTAGACGGCCAATTTCCCATGTAACGCGTGTATCAAAAGTAGGTCCAAACTACTAGTTGCCCTCTAACTACTTGCATCTGACGCTACTGTCATATTTTATTTACTGAATTATCCATTGTATGCAAAATTTTATAGACTTTGAAAATATTCCTCTTTAAATTTTCTATTTATACGATTTTACGCCGAATGAATCCTGAAAAATTAATATAAATCCACATAACTGCGTGTATTTTTCCTAAAAAATGCCAATAGTGTCAGGCGCAAATAGGTAATACATAAGGATTTTTTTTTTTTTTAAATTGGCCGTCTAAGTAGTATATAACATACATATCTATGGTATGGAGTGCCTTCAGATTTTCCTCATTTTTCTATTTTTCACCAACCACGAACACAAATTCAATTAAACGAATTCATCGTAACTCATTGTCAAAGTCAAGGCAAAAAAAAACAAAAACAACACCTGTTCCAATTTATGGCTGTATTAAATGAAAAATCAAGATAATTACGTTTTTTCTGGCGTTCTTTGGTTTTTACCGTAATTTCTTATTAAAGTTAGAAATTTAAATTCACCAATGACCTAATCATTTATGAGTTAAACTGCTGAACAGTTGAAAAAATCTTACCCAATTATCTCTCTCAATCAATTTAATTATTCGTTAATTATTTTTTTCTGCCTAAAAAACTAGTTACCACGGATGAATGGATTCCCTAACTTTTCTCACCCTTAAAAAGCTTTTAATTCAATGGAAAGAAAATAAACGTACGACTCAAAATTTTAGAAATTTTTTTTAAACACAAATAAATGAACATTTTTGCTGAGAATAAAGAACTAAGGAAGAAGAGGAACGTTCGTCAATTCGAGCATACCATAGCCTTACAAGTTAGGAGCTTCGAGTAATGTTTAACTAATAAATTTTATTCAAATTTAAAAAGTTTGTCTCTGCGAGGAAACTAACATAATATCGCTTCTGACGAAATAAGGAAAAATTATTTTCATCGTTGACCAGTACGCCGACACATGAAGAACGGTGTCAAAATATTTTCAAGCATAATATATAAACCACAGAGGCAAAAAAGTATAATAAACTGTTTAAATACAAAAAAATAAATAAATAAACTGAAAAATAACAAAATCGATGTACGAGAAATTCTACTGGGAGATCAAACTAATCTAACTGAAAACCTAAGTACGAAGGATGATCAGACGAATAAAACGACGCATCCATAAAGTCATTTTCTCTTCATTTTGTATGATTGTGACTCATTGTGAAATCGTAAAACGCTCGTCAGCCTGTAGCAAAATCACAAAAAATAGGAATCATTACAAAAAAAAATAATAAATAAATAAATAAATAAAAATGAAGAAAAAAGAAAAAAAAAAGAAATAAGTAAGAAAATAGTTTATAGTAAACATAGACATAATTATTTACAACATAAATAGGTAATTTAAACGAACAAAGGGCGAGAAAACAAAAAATGAAAAATAAATTTCAAACCTAGTTAATTAAAATAATATTTATTTACGAATGATCCGAATCTTCAATATCGAAAACGGGAGGTGACTTCAAATGAGAAATGGCCGATGACAAAACGGAAGACGGATGTGCGTCGCAATGCGTCGCGCCATTCGGTGGCGAACGCGTAAGCAAACAGTCTTCGGATTCGGAATCGGTATCGGTTAGATCGACTAAAACGACGTTTTTCTTCGCCTGATCGAGGTCAATCGACGATAACGACGACGACGCCTCTCCGTTGCTCCGGCTCGACTCTTTGCTGGCCACACGTTGGGCACGCATATTCTGTTCGGCATACGACGATGACGACGACGAATACCCAGGAGGAGTGAACAACGGTACAAAAGGTGGCAGCGACGACGTTGTCGAGTCAACAAATGATTTTTGACAGTCGGATGGCCACGGCCGAACGTTTTCCGACGGCGGCGACCACGACGATTCGCGTTTGTCAACCGAGCCGCTGCTCGACAACGGCTCCTGCTTCAGTTTCAATCGTTTGCGCGTCGTACCGCCTCCGTCCGTTAGCGACGGCGACGACGACGACGAATTATTACTGCGTTTCTTGGGCACGACCGGCGCGATCGAACCGTCCGCTTCGATTTGTATCTCGCTGACGTTGCTGCCGAACCGGCCTTCGCGCAGAATATCGGCAAAATAACCGTCGACGAACAGGTCCTCGTAGAGGCAGGCCTTGTTGCACACCGGACACTGCCACACGCTCTTCACCTCGTTCATCTTTACGTACAGCGTGCCGTCGAAGCACTGCAGGTGGTTGCAGGTGGTCGCGCGCACCGGCAACGTCATCAAAATCTTGCCCAGCGGACACAGCAGCGACACCTTCAGCGAGGTGGCCGCTATGTCGTCGTCGCCGAGCGCGCTCAGCTTCTCGTTCAGGTAGCGCTTGGTGACCTGCGGATCGCGTTCGCCGCGCCGCAGCAGCTCGTCGACGAGCTCGTCGGCGGTGAACTTCTCCACCAGGTGGATGGCGAACGCGTACACGCGATTGCACTCCGTCGACCAGTTCACGACCAGATTGTTGGCGTGGTTGCGGCGCGTCTGCGGCGTCAGGTTGATGGGCGCGTTCATGCGCTTCAGCAGCATGCCCTGCTTGTTGGTGGACGGAATGGCCGGCGGCAGCTGGCAGTTTTTGTCGTTCACCTTGACGCCGAGCGCCAGCGGCAGCGCGTCGCCGATCTCGTGCGGCTCGCGCAGCCGCGCGTCGGCGTCGAGCGCGCAAATGCGCAACTGCACCTGGTAGCGCGACTCCTTGCCGCTCTTCTTCGCCCAGTTGATGAGCGAGTGCTCCTGCTGATTCAGGTTGAACTGCAGCGCGAACTCGAACGACTCGGCGTGTTCGCCGCGCGGCACCAGCGGCGTCAACGCGTAAATGCACGACTTGAATTTGTAAAACGACAGTTTCTTAAACACTAGGTGTTTCAGCTCGTCGGCGTCCGGAACAACGGCGTTCGGTTCGAGGTAACTCGCGTAATCGAATTTGGAGGAGGTGCGAAAATTTTTCGACGAATTGTTGTTACTATTATTATTATTATTGTAATTGTTGTTGTTACTGGTCGTGTTAGTGGTGTTGGCCGAGGTGGTGGTGGTGGTGGTAGTGTTGGTCGAATAGCCGTTATTCAGGCCGGACCACATGCTGTAGTAATCGCCACCGTCCGCGTAGTAGGCGTTGCGCGCGCCGTACGAACTGTAGCCGCCGTTGGTTGCGCCGCTTTGCGACGAGTAACCGTCGTGAACGCCGTAGTTGTTGTACTTGTCGAAACTCGGGCGAAAATAGTCGTCGCGACTCTCGCTGGCGGCGTTCTCGGCAACCAACGCTCGGTAAATGTTACGTACCTTCATCTCCAACGGCACTGATTTGCGACACTGAATCAAATTCAACGCCTTTTTCTGCAGATCCGATTTCCGTCCGTTTTTATTCTGACCGGCGAACCCCAACAGCAACTGCAGGTCGGAAACTTTGAACTGCAACACCATGTTCTTTAGTTCTTCCGTTGTAGACATTTTCGGCGCGTGTATTATACATCACAGGCTCAATTAATGACACGAGTCACCTGCGAACGAAGATCAACGACACATACAGTACAGTTACAATTTATCCCTCATTTAACACCGAGTAGTAAGCAATGAGAAACGCTGCAGAAGGTCAGACTAGGGTAGTATACATTTAGGGACAAAAAGGTCGAGTCTATTGAGCAACACTGTATGACCAATGGTAAAATTCGAAAAACTGGATAGAATTTAATCGTTTTTTCGATAAATACCATTACGACTGGTCTTGGCCAAGGGCATAGACAATGTACAGACAATTGGCGAGGGAGTATCTCGGATAAAAAATGGAGAAACATAAAAGCTGTGGATATATGATCAAGAACTTAGGTTGTGTATTACAGTAAACTCTCGCTAATTTGAACCTCGATAAACTGAAAACTTCTGTAATACGAAATAATTCGCTATTTCCTTCAGAAAACCTCTTACAATTTGAAAAAAATACTCTATTCTGGTTTCATCGATGGTATGAAGTAAACAAGAAGCTCGTGAAATCTCGACTTTTGAAGTTTATAATCTCATTACCTAGCATTAACTTAATAATTTGTAAGATAGTCGAGTATTTTTACTCATATTCTGTTTTTCTTTTGGCTATCTTATCTTTTGCAACATACCTATTTACGATTCTTTTTCCATTTTTGTTTTTCATGGCAATTTTGCGCTTTTAATGCACTCTCAAACTCTCTCAATAGGTCTACAAAATTAAGGAGTCAATTTTTGGGAAATGTTAATGGGTTTGTACTGTATATGAATACGTCAAATACATAAACATGTAGAAGTTGAAGCACTCGAAACAATTTTTCCAAAAATTCATGGGCAAAAATTGTACTGCACCAGTAGAACCTCTTTTTTTCTTTTTTTTTTCTTCAATAAATACAGTTCCCTTGATATTTTAAAATTTTCTTCCAATTACCCACTTTCATTCGATCTTTCATTTATTAGAAAACATCTACAATATGAAATTTTAATCAGGTCCCTTACTAAGAGTTTACAGCACCATAAACGTCCATTTAATGAACTAGTAAAAACTACAGAATTAATGGTACAAAATGAATAAGACAATAAACCAAAAAATTACTGTTAACAAGCTGATCACGAATTGGAAATTTCAACTTCGGCAAACGAACAATTCGAAAGTTATGACGTTTGAAACTTAGGAGATTTCACACAAATTAAATACACGAAAAGGGTGTTCAATTTGAAAACGTGTGGAACTTGAACTTTGAAAAAGCAGTTTGATGTAGCAGAGTAGAACTAAAAAAAGAAACGTTTCTGCTCAGAAGTACGTCACTTTTACCTTCTAAAAAATATTTTAAAAATGGTCGTTTGATTTTGGAATGTGCGGCAGCTGAACTTTTAAAGAAGCTGTTCCACTTATCTGGGTAAAATTGAAGGGAGAATGTTTTAGCTTAAAAAGTGACTAATTTCTTTACCTGATTAGGCGAGTAGCTCCTACTGTAAAGTTCTATTTAATAGATACGAAGACGATTGTATCAATATCATACTAGTATCACATGTATTGGTTTATTTGATCTACTTGAAGTATCAGTTTTCTGAGTTTTCACTTCTCGAAACTGACATTCAACTAACCCTAAAATAGAACTGAGAGCTAACTATCAACAGAACTAGTCCATACATATAGAAATAAGCCGGGTAAAACAATTTGGTATCGGACGGGATTAGAATTCTCATGTCTGGTAAAAACTGAAAACTATGGCCTACTGGTGAAAAGATACATAAAATCATTCAATCATTTTCGTTTGTTATATAAATTTGAACGGATTACGCGGCCAAGAGAACATTTCACGAGAATTTACTCGCTGAATAGAGCAAGGAAATTCAGTACTTTCGGAAAAGAAATGGTTTATTATTTCAGTTTTACCCAGGTAAATTAAACAGCCAATTTCAAAAGAGAAAAAAATTGAAACTTCTGCTGTTATTTCCTTATCGATCAAACCGATGCACTATCGTATCGTTTAATAGGCAATATTACGTAATTACAATTTATTGCGAGATAAAATATTTTGGAAAAGCCCAATAAATCATTGAGAAAAAAAAACCCTTCTACCGATGACTTGGAAAAATATAATGAGCTAATGATCAACTTTACTAACAAAATAAAATCTTCATTAAATTAGGTCAAAGTCAACGATACAATTTCAATCGTGAAGTGAAAATCAAAGTCGCAAATTTGGATTTAAGGAACCAATTTCTGAAAATTCAGGATTTTTCAGGATGGTTTTTAAATTTGTTATTCTATAAGATGAAATACAAAACAAATTTGGGATTGTTTTCGTCATTTCTTCTCTAGTTAGGATTAAATAAGAGTGTGATAATCGGTTCACAAACATTGCTGCCAGCACCACTATATTTTAAATTGCTTGATAAATTAAACTGACTTCGGTGATTAATCCGGAATATACACGGCTCGAATACAAATGAACCATTTTCGTCATTCGACAAATTGTTTTGTGAATTTAAAGTACTGCTTTATTTTCAATGCCTATAACATCAAAAATCATCAATATACCGAAGTCCTACTTTCAACTGAGATGAATTACAATGAATTATTAATTATTAGATATTCGCCATTCATATGAGATGGTCTAATTATGTAACAAAGACGGAAAAAAATAATACAAAATTTTAGTATTCTCGACTTGAACGACATTCCGACAACGGATTACCTTGTAATACCAAAGTCACCAAAGATAATAGAAAAAGTTCACTAATTCGTTTCAGAATAATCGAAAATATGCAATAATACGTAGGAAATTGGTGATAATTATTACCATAACTATATTCTCGAATCGGCCGAAATCTTTAATTTTTATTTTCCTCAAAATGCGACGGTTTATCTTGGCATGACATACCAAATAAATGATGTCTGTTTACGTTTTTTATAGATGGGAATTCTAGCAAATGTATTGGGTAAGTTCTTGTAATTTTTGAACGATAGGTTCTCCGAAGTTGAAATTTCCGAATTCGTAAACACCTCGTTAAGATGAATCGATCGGATATCGCACCATCAACATCGCAACTGGCCACTAATCTATAATAGTACAAAACTACCAATGAACCACATTTTCAATTTGAAGAAAATAAGAAATGTCTTACCGTAATCAGGCTTCTGAAATGATATGTTTTTACAACTCTGTCTGTCATGTTCGTAGTGCAAACCTGATGATTCACACGAGTACATCGGAAATATGGGTAAATTCGTAATGGAAATAAAATTATTTTTGTCAAATGATACGTACGGCAAACTGAACAATAACTACTATATTCGAACCAAATTGTTAAACAATAATTAACGAACGGAATCCAAAGAGAAACATGACTGCTTAAAAAATTAAATTACTAATTACGATTAACAAGACAAATTTTATCTGAATTTCTGATTCTTCTCCTGTTTCGCCTTCCATCCAAAATAAGATTTCACTCCTCCAAATTTTCATTTTTGCTCGAGTACAACGTTTCATACCTTTGAAAGAAAAAATGAAAAAACCAATGAAAATGGTTTGATGATAAACGGTAATGTTTGATTGGTCATTCTTTTTATTGTTTATAAAAACATTAACCAATCAAACGAATCCTTAAAACTGATAACTTGATAAGATTATTTTATGATTTTTACGTACAACTTGCATTAACATAACAAAAATATCTCGTATTGTTTTCTCCTCGTCACTCTTTCTTCATCATCATCGCGAACACATTATATATATATGTCACACGTACACTCTCATCACGAAGTGCTTCCCCTACTAATCTGGAACCAATAACGCTGTTGCTTCGACATTTCATATTTCGTTTGTAAAACATATTTTAGTCCGCAATAAAATGTCGTTAAAGTAAAAAGTCTCAAGTTCTTTCGATCCTTGTTCTGTACGCCTCACATCATGGTAGCCATCATTGTGGTATAACTTTGAGGAGAGACTAGAAAAATCCTGAATTGATGGATAAATAATTTTTTGAATTAATTTACTGTTGTGCGAAAATTTTTTCATGTTTTCTGTTGAGTAATACACGAAGTATTTACCGTGTTTTTTTTGAGAAGTTTATACTCGAATTTTAATTTATTTTCAACTTTTGAAAAATTCAAAATTAAATCGAAAATTAGAAGCTGAAGTTCCAGACTTAATAACAGCCAATCCTGGAAGTCATCGAACGCTAAATCCAGTAAGGACTGCCAAAGAGATCGTGTGAACAGCCAAAGGAAACCTGCTCCCATCATCGAGGACTCATCGTAGATCCACACATCAAAGACCCAAATTTTTCAGCCAACTCCAAACAAAATTCAAGCAGGAAGTACAGTGGTAGCCAGCGGAGCATTGAAAACAGAAATCATTCGTCGACGCAGCAGAAATAATAAGGTAGAAAATTTCTTTGTAAAGACAATATTTGTTGAAGTTAATTATTTTTCGTGTTTATGCAATTATTGTGTTTGAACTGAGGAGAGAAGAGTAAAATTTTTTAATAATTATTTATGTTCCCTACAATAAATTTGTTTGAAGGAAAAATTGGAGAGTATAATATTGAAAAAGAAGATTTAAAGGAATTGATAAAAAAGTTTGAAGGTGAAAAAGTGATTGATGTAAAAATTGAAACTTATAATTTACCCTACGTTAAATACTTCACAGGCGAGATAATATTAGAATCATTTGTAATAGATATATCGGGAAGAATTGAAGATATTAGCAGTTTAAAATATATTAAAATTTTGGAATCCTCAATAAATTATTTTTCAAATAGGATTTATAGTTCTGAAAAATCGGAAGATAAATTTATGAACAGATTCTTTAATTAATTAAATAATAAAAAACTGGATAGTAACAAAATAAATATAAAAAGGAATAGTGAAAAAGAACTAGAAAAAACGAATAAAATAGAAGAAAATTTAATAAAGGAAATTGAAAAAGAGTCTATTGAAAATAAAAAATATGTAGCTATAGTTAATAGTGAAAATAACGTGTTAGGTTTTCAAAAAATTGAAGAAAATATGGCATTCTCCAATGAAATTAAACCCATACAAGCACAGTTGGGAAAAGTATTTAATGGGAAATATTACTTAGACTGGCGTAGGATGATTATTTCAGCCATAAGGGGAGCTGGGTACTATGATATTTTCGGAGAACACGAATTTTTACAATCATATATTAATCACATAGATGATCTAAATTTCAGACCCGATAAAGATATGATGAATTATTGCAAAATGCAACATAATGCTAAACCATTTGTATTAGTAAGAGTGTCAAATGAAATTACCAAACAAATAAGGGACTGCAATACTGCAATTTTAATGTTAAAAAAATTGGATAATATTTATGGCACTAAAACTTCGGTAACAGCTAATATGGCGAAAGCAAAGTGGATGGAGTTTAGATTTCAACCTGGTGGAAATATGAAAGGTTTTTTGAAAAAATGGGATAAACTAGTAACTGATGTAAGATATAGTGGTAAAGAAGTTATGGAAGTAGAGGAATTAGAAAATTTGCAATTGGCTTTATGCTACGAACAAGCAATTGCAAAAATGCAATTTGAAAATTTACCTCCAAATGAAAAAAATATAGATAACTTTAAAAGAATATTGAGAGAGGACTCTGACCAAAAATTTAGGGATCAGACCTTGAAAAAGCAGAGAACGATTTCCATTATGTGCCGGATCTAAATCTAGATATTATTTCAGCAATAAAAATAACAAATACTGGAATAATCAATATTGATCAAAAAAAAGATATTGCAAATATATATTTTATTGAAAATGCAGAAATAATTATGACTGCAAAAAAGGAGGAAGGAATTTTTTGTATATATTATAATATCGAAAATAATAATAAAACACAAATAGAAAATAATAATAGGAACCCTCAAAATATAATATGTACCTCAGTCACTCAGAATATAGATGATGAATGGAATGATTTTACAGTAGAACTAGAAATTCAAGATAATGATACGAATACTGAATCACCTCAAAGGGGTGAAAATGAGGAAATAATAGAAGAGAGAAATGAAAATAATATCGATAATAATAAAACACAAATAAATAATAATATTAATAAAAAATTGATAATACATATTAGGCTTGGGCATTTAAATGCCAGATATCTGCAAAAATTAAAAACTAGCAGTTGGCATTCCTGAAAATCAAAACTTTAGGGATGAAGATTTTGTAAATTGCCAAATATGTTGTATTGCCAATAACTCAAGGTTAGGTCATACTGGAATTAGAACTAAACCAACTAGGAAATTGGAGATAGCGTCCTCAGATATTATGGGTCCGTTTACGCCATCTACGGCAAACCAAAAATATATTTTAACATTTATAGACCATTTTTCCAAATACACCGTTGTCATGCGTATTGCCAATAAAAGCCAAGTGACAAATGAATTTAAAAATATTATAGTATCAATGAAAAACAAATTCCCTGAATACCCTATAGGTACTATAAGATGTGATAATGCGAAGGAATATACAGATGTCAAAATAATAAATTATTGTAATGAGATTGGCATAACGATGGATTATGTGGTACCGTATTTGCCGGAGTTAAATGATATTGCCGAAAGGCAGAATCAAACTTTAATGAGGAGAGTACGAGCCATATTAATTGATGCCAATCTTGATATAAAATACTGGTCCTATGCTGTGGTTACATCAGCTTATTTAATTAATAGATCCCCCACAAAAGCAAATGAAGGATTTAAAACACCCTATGAATTGTTCTATGGGAAGAAACCAAATTTAAAAAATCTTAAAGTCTTTGGGGCATTAACAAATAGACATATACCTGTGGAAGTCAGAAGACAGAATGCTACGAAGGCAAAATCAAAATCAAAAAATAAAATCGACCCGAAATTAGCACATAGGGCAGAGAAAAATATAATGATGGGCTATACAAATACGGGATACAGTCTTAGAGATCCTAATAACACAAAATCCTATATTTCATGTGATGTAAAAATGGACGAAACACAAAATATAAAATCTTTAAAAATAAATAATAAACCCCTCACAATAAAATCAGCAGATTATGAATATGATTTGGGGATAATCAACCCAATTATAATGAATGTCAACATTAAATACAATAAAATATACATAGAGGACAATATTCCGAAAACTTTCTCTGAAATAAATACAAACCCATTTAGGGAGGATTGGATTAGGGCCATAAATGACGAATTTAATTCTCTCGATGACATGAAGGTATGGGAAATAGTAGATTACAATCGCCAAAAACTTATTGATACAAGATGGATTTTCACAATAAAATTTGATGAATTTGGAAATCCAAAACCAAAAGCGAGACTTGTGGCGAGCGGTTTTAAAGATCGAACCGAATATGGTATTGCCAAAACCCATGGCCCACTTGCATCGATAGGAACCATAAGATTATTATTATCTATAGTTAATAAGGAAAAATTAATAATGGTACAACATGACGTGAAAATCACATATTTAAACTCGCAAATAATAAAACCTATTTTTGTAAGAAGACCTGAAGGGATAAATATAAACACAAATCAGGTACTCGAATTGAAAAAGTCAATTTATGGATTGAAAACATCCAGCAAATCATGGTATGACTTATTGGACATGAAAGTGAAGGATATGGGCTTTACTAGAACCAAAAGTGATAGATGTCTTTATACAATACTTAATTATGATGAAAAATATACTTTTTAACATATGTGGATGACATATTAATTGCGTCAAACTCGCAACTGTCAATTACAAAAATAAATGAGGAATTGCAGAAAGATTTTACAATTACCATAATAAACAATCCTAGATTCATTGTAGGTTTAGAAATAGTTAGAAACATCAATAATAATACAATAATACTTTCACAATATAAACACATAGATAAAATGTTAAAGAAATTTGGAATTTCAGAATTAAAAAATACTAATACCCCTATGGAAACGGGCTTGAAAATAGATAAAATAGAAAATGGTAGAGATGATACCGAATATAGGTCAATGATAGGAGGGCTATTATATTTAGCAAGACTCACAAGACCCGACATATTGTTCCCAGTCATTTTTTTCTCACATTTTCAAAATAATTCTAATGACACACTCAAAAATTACGTAAAAAGAATTTTTAGGTATGTCAATACAACAAAAAATTATAATATAATATACAAATTGGAAGGGGATGGAATACAGGCTTATATTGATGCCTCATATGCACTCCAAGTTGACGAAACAAACATAGACCTAAATAATCTCAAAAGGGGTAAGTCAATAACTGGATTTATGTTATTTGCTAATGGAGACTTGGTGGAGTGGAATTGCTCTAAGAAAACTATTCACGCCTCATCAAGTACTGCAGCAGAAATAATTGCAGTTTTTGACACCTTAGATACGATAAAAGTCATACATCATATGAATTATGAAATTTTTGGGGAAAAATTGATCGTAGATATAATGGAGGACAATATTTCAACACAAAAAATATGTTCAGGGGGTAGTCAGAAAAAATCGAGAGCGCTAATGATTAAATGCTACTCGATATTAGAAGCATTAGAAGAAAAAATAATATTTTTTAGAACTGTGAGTTCTGAAAATCAATTGGCCGATATTTTGACCAAATCTTTGGATCGTTCAAAATTCGAAAATATAATTGTCAAAATATTGAATGACACTAACATATACACATAATATAATAATAATTCGTTTATTTTAAAATAATAATATGTTGAAAAATTTCCCTGCAAAGTACAAGTCATCCCAAGTCCAAAATATAAGTCGAAACATGAAAATAGTTGCTGAAAAATTAACCTTCAATTATTGCAAAAAGAGTACTTAACAATAAAATTTACTAGAAAATTCTTGCAAGAAATAGATACTTGATTTCTCAAAAATTATAACAAAGAAAACTGCATTAAAATCGAGCAAGAATAAACCCTACAATTCGTATAATAAAAACCCTATACTTTTTCAAACAGGCGTGAAAGAAATACACAAAATATTCCCACACAATATGATGAAAGAAAATCCACCAACAATAAACACAATAAAGATTAAAACCCATTACATTACCACTATTAAGATAAATCGAAAAGGTTGCCTTATCGTAAAACATGTTAGACACCAGTTCAAATACAATTGCAATACAGGAAAGATAATAAGCGATGCAACGTATATTATTCTACAATCTTTCACATGTCATGCTATTTAGATAAGATACGAAACGTAACGTTCCTTCAAATTCAACGAACTTATAATCGCAAATACCTTTGTCAATTTTTTTTTCTTTTTCTTTAATGTAATATATGTTCGTGAATATTTTTTTTGCTCCTTTTATTTTTTTTTATCCATTTGAAATATACGATGAATGAATCATCTCATATACATAATATTTGAATATTTTTCCATGTTACCAATTTTTACACTTTAATAATATTTTTTTTTTGCATACTACCATTTTTATATCATATATTAATATTGAATATTCCATGCATGTTACCATATTATTTATTTATTTATTCATTTATTTTAATCAATTAATTTTTTTTTACTCTCGAAGCACAGCACAACAAAATTATTTCAGGAAACAAAGTTACCACAATAATGTTCGAATGATACGATGTCAAAATTTTTTATTTATTTTTTATCATTATACATATATTATTTTTGTTCTTAAAATTTTTTTCTAATAATAATAATAATTCGTTTACTTTCTGCGTACAACATGATAAAGAATTCGAATGGTAAAATTTCAGGGGGGTGTTGTAACAGAAATCCCACATTCTCTCTTTCTTCATCATCATCACGAACACATTATATATATATGTTACACGTACACTCTCATCAGGAAGTGCTTCCCCTACTATTCTGGAACCGATAACGCTGTTGCTTCACCATTTCATATTTTGTTTGTAAAACATATTTTAGTCCGCAATAAAATGTCGTTAAAGTAAAAAGTCTCAAGTTCTTTCGATCCTCGTTCTGTACGCCTCACATAAAAATTTATAAGTTAATTTCCACTTTCGCGTTTAGACGTTCATCTTGATAGATTTTGTAGAATTCTGATCCGTAAACCTTTGATTTAAGTACTGTGCAAATGACGTCAACGTGCGTCTTCTTCCTTTAAACTTCAAACTAAATTTGATTTTGAATATTTTAACTTCATAAATTTCTCTCGTAATCATATTCCCTAATTGTTTAATCATAACGGATATGTTCGATCATTTCCGTCTGGCTCGTTTTTCTAAACCTTAATAAAAATTCTGTTAGTAAGTATTGAAGCCAAAGTTCTGATGGATTCGCAGTTTTGCACCATTTCTCGAAATCCCTGGAGAATTTTGTCGAATTCATTCACGTCTTCACGAAACTGATGGAACTGGATGGAACACATCAAGGAATAAGAACGTTTTCAATATTATACTTTATTGTGGCTCTGTCATTAGCATAAATCATTTTCTAGTTTTATCTACAATGTAATTTTCATTTTAAGAATTATGTCGAAATTAAATCCTATTTCCAGAATTTGGCTACAGTTGAATCTCTCACTATCAGTCAAGATGAATTTGTCGTATGCACTTAGTTGAAAATGAATCTAAGGATGATGACTAATCGAGAAGCTGCAATGAATTAATCGTTCACTATTCCTGTGAAATATCATACCTCGAATACTTAATGTTTTGTCTTGGCAGTCGCCAATAAGATGAATGAATCTGTTGAAACCGTTATTTCCAATGCTTTTCTCAGAAGTACAAGCATTTCATCAACGTTTGAAAGCGATACTTTTTATGATAACGTCAACATTCTTCTTTCTACTCCTACATTTCTCTGTAATGTCGGGACGGGGAGACGAATAAGCTTGTTAAAGGAATTGCTGAGGCATCGGCCGCTAACCTACCAAGTCCATTAGCCCATGATGATGGTACTCGAATTCCTTGCAGTCCACCCTCTTCAAGTCTACGCCTGTGTAGATAGGTCGCTCGGATAATACAGTCAGTACAGAACCTCCTTGGTATAAGCTTCTGATCGTAGCATTTTGCGTGTTTCAAATTATCGAGAATTGTAACTAGCGATAGCTTCCATGTTCTGTTTCAGCTAATATATTGAATCGAACTTTCGATAAAACAGTACGCAATGCCGATATGAAGAGCAATCACTGTGCTTTTTAACTCTTACTGATATTACTGAAAAACAAAAAACAAAGAAAATAATATTTACGAATCGTTAGTCCGACGCGATCACAAAATTTTTTGTCAGTGGAAGACGAGGAAGCAAAATTTGTGATTTATTATATTTAGTACGCCAGTCATTGCAATCAAGAAACTCAGAATTTTTGTATGATGTTTTCCATTGTATATTTTTGCAAACTGTCGTGTTTCTTTGGCACTTTTTTTCATTCGGTCGCAGATTTTTTCTCTAATAGTAAATAAATATGAGTAAGTTTTTCGTAAAGAAAAAACTAACATCGGAATGTTTCTTCCAAACTGAATACTTATGTACTCACTGCAAGAAATTGTCGATTGGCAAATATGAACGACTGTCTTGTTCGATTAAATACATATTCAAGAACTGATTACTTGATATTCGATGTTTTTAACGCGTTCGCAAATTTATTTTATTTGTTTTCCAGCCAAACAAAAGATGAATATGTAACAAATAAAATTAAAAAAACAACACGTATTGAAGAATTTGAAAATGATACTAGAAAATCTTTAAAATATTCTGAATACCTAAAATAAAGCCGGCCAAAATAATCGTATCAAATTATTAATTTCATCGCTGTGTTACAATGATACAACATTGTTTGATATCATTTGGCTAATGGCTACGCATTGATTGTGTTAGGCTCTGTGACGTTGGTGTGTTTAATTTCCGAAATTTTTTCCCCTATTAAATTCCTTTTCGCGTTTTTCTTCTTAATAGTTACATAGTGGCAAAAATCATCCCTACAACACTCCCGTTCTTGTGAAAAATTTACATGATGAAACAATTGAATTAAATAAATTAAGAACATCCTCATCTTCATCGAAAAAACAACCTTCAAAGAATAAACCAATGTCAGTGACATCGCAAGATCTTTTGAATTTTTCCCCCGTTTATTTAACACCTCTATCTATGATCCATTCAGTTTCCAATTACCAATGTATGTGATTACGGTCGTGTTTATGAGGTTTAAATTTAGCTAAAACAGCGGAATTTAAGAGTCAACTTTTTTTTTTGTTGATTTTATTGAATGGAATTCTGTTGCCATTTATGAAATCTTGATCCACTCTATGCATTATTAGAAGCAGCAACTGAAAATAGAAACTTTGATGTGAGAAGTATCGCATCAAATTTAGAAAGACGAGGTTCAAAATAGTTTTCAGCTAAAATTTAAGTTCAAGTTGTAACTTTTAAATTTAAAAAAAATTTTATTTTCACTGGGTAAGAATACCATAACACTCTTCTCTGATTTTCGAAGCTACTCTACTCCTACGATCCAAGCATTCGCTCACTCATAATTCAAAATTCTGCTGATGGAATAGACCGAATTTAGCCGGTATGAAGTTTCATATATATGACTGATAAATCTTGAATAATTATTCTACTGAATGAGTTTCATTATAACAAATTAAAAGTTTGGTTATTTAAAATATAATTATACTGTAGGTATAATAATTTCGTTATGTTTGTTGAGTCTCTTGAAAATTGAAAAGTAATCGTGAATTCTTTCACCAGGTCTAATTGACAAAACCTCTATCGTTGAGGTGTCGTCCTATGAATTTGTAACTCGAATAGCGATCATTATAGGAGTATCAAGCTGTGAAGAAGTCCATTTTCTAAATTCATTAAAATGAAACATTAAAAGTAATTCAGCCCACACAAGTATCAGTCAAACAAGTTGACTCCTTGAAGTTTCTTTGAATATCGGAGAAAAAAACCCCACGTAAATCATGTCAAATTTGTAACTAGGCTAATTCAGGATTAATTCGTAATTACGACAGTGAAATGAAGTCCGGTACTAACTTAATTATGACAAAGAAATAAGGTACGAATGGAGGAATCTTGACAGTGCCACATAAGAACCTTTTCAAAGGTACCCCTATATGATTTTCAAATAGCGTAAAAAATTGAGAAAATTTCAATTTACAAAAGTTGTTGGAAATTTTTATGACTGTATAGTATGAACACTGCTTTATAGTGAAGTAATTAAACAGCGTACGAACAGTTTTTCTCACTGTTGTTAGTTTCAGTTCTCAAAACTGATCACCCGAAAGCTCAAAAGTGCGGGAATCACGTAAAAAGAAAATTAGAATATGATTTAAAAAACATGAACTGATTACATTCAGAAAATGAAAATTTCTTTCGGAACGCCAATGTTCATTAAGTACTCGATTAATACGGAACTGAATGTTATTTGAATAGAGAATAGCAGAAATACTTCAAACCAAATAATATTTTTCGAAATTATATACTATCTAATTTTCCAATCTGTGAAATATGCAAAAAACTGTTAAAACCTACCTATAGTGGTAGTACACCACTATGGATTGGCACTTATAATATAATATTCATTTAACGTCCGAGGACTATAAAAGTAGTTCGTCGTCACACACCTTCTCGCACCTGATGTCCGACAACGACTGTCGGCGACCACCTCAGCCCAGTCATCCTGTACCTACATTGCTTCGGTATAGGAGTTCTCCAAACGCCCGCCAGGCGCGTGGAGGATCGTAGGCTACGCCCACGATACTGGGGGCGGTGTCCACAACCAGTCTTCCAAGACTGGTCGTTCGTAGGCCTGTAAAAAATCATTTTAGTACATAGACAGAAGTACAAAATTATTGTTTATTATAATTGAATAAAAACATAAAAAATTAGTACTTTCTTGGGGTACAACAACAAATAAAAAAAAATTATGTACAAAAAATAAAATATATATTTTTTTTTTTTTTTTGTTTATGTTGGAGGCCTCGGGGGTCTCCAACCGTGGAGTTGTACCCCTGCAGACTTCGCGGATCGGGTTCGAGGAGGCTGGAGGGGTACTTTATTGGTTGGCGCCATACAGGAGTGACTCTGGAAAGAAAAGAGATTGTGTGTATTAGTGTTTGCTAGTCTGATAGTGAAATTGAGACAATTATTATCTTAATTTCTAGTTTTGTTGGTCGCGACCTGCTATCACCTCTCACCCGCTATTATCCTGAAGAGGTTGCTGGACAGTGAGAGTAAGTGTTTGGCAGAACAAGTGCTGTCTTGACTTTAAAGATAGTTAACTCCAATGGTGCCACTTTCCATTGGGGTTTTAAATTTGTGAGTCTATGTGCGTTTTTACAGGTCTGTGAAGTAGGGGTTAAACTTGTTAAGTTTGGTTCGCTACTTCTGAGGTGTTTAGCTCCAGTGGTGCTAAAAACTTAATAGGTCTGCTCACTATTTTTGAGCTAGGTAACCTAATGTCTGCGTGACGTATTTGTCCGTCACGGGATGTCAGCAGGTTGACTACTGTGGCTAGTTTGTAGACACCTGGTTTTGCCATTATGTCTAGGACATGGACTATATCTCCAACTCTTGGTTGGAAATTTACGGTGCGATAAGCATTGCTTACGCCTTTAGGGACTCTATCTCTTAAGTAAGGAAGATAGAGGCTTTTCCATGCCGCCCAAAGCTTTTGTAAATTTTCTTGGTCTTTTCTCCATAGACTCTGCAGATTTTTAGCCGTTAGAGTTGTTTCCTCTAAGGGTTTATCTAGGTCTAAGGTGAAATTTCTGAGTTTAGCATGCATAAAGTGTGCTGGGGTCAGCGTTATCTGTTCCGCCTCGTCTGGTGCTGGACAGAGTGGACGTTCATTCATCATCACTTGTATATTTTTAAGCGCGGCTTGAAAATTGTGATGATGATGTGAATGTGGCCCCATGACACGTTCAAATGCTTGCTTATATACTCCTATTAGCCTTTCATATGTGGCACCGTACCAAGGAGCTTTGGGTGGTGTGAAATGCCACGTGATCCCTTTTTGTAGGAGTTTATCCTTTATGGTGCTGTCAGACGTTATTGCTTCCCAGAACTGTGGCAAATGTGTTGCTATCAGTTTGAACTGGGCCGCGCTGTCTGACAGCATTGCTTTGGGTGTTCCACAATCAGCAAAGAACGTTTGGAAAGCTACCCAGATTTCTCCTGTGGTCAATGACGACAGAGATAGAAAGTATACGGCTCTGGTGGATAGACATGTGAAGATTAATATCCATTTTTTGTAAACTGTAGTGGTTGGTGTTGCTAGTGCCTTCTTCTTTTTTGGTAGATATTCGTCAAATACTGAATATGGACCAAATACATCCACTCCCGTGTAGGTGAATGGATGTGTGAAAGGCACTAGTCTGAAGTCCGGCATTCCTGAGTGTGTTGGTTGTGCATAAGGTCTATTATCTAACCTTTTGCATATAAGGCATGATTTTTTGAGAATTCATCAAACGAAGTTTAATTTATTTATTTTATTTAACTTCACGGCACTGAAAGAATCGAAACTTATAAAATTTTCGATTCCCCAATAGAAAAAATAATTCGGAAATAAATATAATTTTTTTCCGGACTCACAATAGAAATTCGAAAACAATATTCTCCAGTATCGTGGGCGTAGCCTACGATCCTCCACGCGCCTGGCGGGCGTTTGGAGAACTCCTGTACCGAAGCAATGTAGGTACAGGAGGACTGGGCTGAGGTGGTTGCCGAGGAGCTGACCACCAGTTCGTATGGAAGATGTCTTCCACTGTTGCTCCTCTTGAGCCTATGTCTGCTGGGTTTTCAGCTGACAGAACGTATCGAAATTGTAGATTTTCTACTTTTTTAATTTCGATAACTCTGTTCAATACAAACTGGGTCAGTACTCTGCGTTCTAATAACCATGTTAGAATGCATTTACTGTCTGACCATAGATATGTTGGGCTATTACCTAAGTCGAGTGGTTTACGTAAGTTGTTCACCGCTCTTGCTCCAATGAGTGCTGCTAACAATTCTAATTTGGATATTGTTACGGTTTTCATTGGGGCGATTCTTGATTTTCCTAAGATGAATCTGACTGCATTCTTGTTTGTTTTAGGATTAGTAAAACGTAAAAATGCTGCCATGGCAAAAGCTGTTTTTGAGGCATCTACAAAGATATGTAGTTGGCATTTACTCGGGTCATAATTTCCCGGGTAAATTTGCCTTGGTAGAACATAGTTTATGCATTTTCCTAGATCCTTTACCAGTTGCGTCGCTATTGTTTGTAGCGACTGTGGTAAAGGTTCGTCCCATTTAAAGTTTTCATTCCAGAGTTGTTTGATGAAAGCTCTGGACGGGATGAATGCCGGTGCAAACCAACCGTGGGGATCAAAATATTGGGAAACGGCTCTTAAAAAGATACGTTTTGTCCAATTTTGATTTTGATCCTTCAGTTTTGGTGAACTAATGAATATTACATCATTATCCATATCCCATGTCAAGCCGAGGACTTTGATCTGAGGTTTGCTTAATGCATGTTCGGGATCAAAGTCTTTTCTTAATGGGACACAGTTTGTTCCCCATTGAGATAGTTCCATTGAAATATCTCTTATGAGTTTGTTAGCTTCATTGTGTAGGGCTAGCAAACTTTGATGTGTTGGTAACGATGTTACCAAATTGTCTACATAAAAATTTTTTGCAAATTTTTCGTAGAAAATTGTGTTTGTTTGTTGGAAATGGTGCATTAATATTGCTGCCAATAGAAATGGTGCCGTGATTATTCCAAATGGTACTCGTCGAAACCTAAAGATAATTATATTATCTTTTATCAAAGGTTTCGATTGATTTTTTTCCCATAGGAATCTTGTTACATCTCTATCGTTAGGATGTAACCCTATCTGATGGAAGGCTTTTTTAATGTCCGCTATTATAGCGTAGGTATCTTTGCGAAAAGATATTAGTATTTGGAGCAAATCTGGTAAGAGGTTTGCTCCTTTAAACATGCAATCATTTATTGAATGTTTTGATTGTTTTGTTTTTGCCGATCCATCAAATACTACTCTCAGTGGCGTACTTTTAGTTAGATCCAAAATTCCTTTATGAGGGAGATAGTGTATAACTCCTTCAGGTTGTTTTGGATCCACTTTTTCTATCATTTCCAACTTTATTAGCATCTCGAAATATTCGTCATATTTCTTGAAAAATTCTGGCATCTTTTGCATTTTAGGCAATTGATGTTCCAGTCTTTTATAGGCTAGGTTGTAATTATCAGCCAAGGGTGGCGGATAATTCTTGTATAGCCATTTTATCTGGTATCTGTTGTTGACTATTTCTACGTTTTTGTAAAATAGTCTTAAAGCTTCAGCTTCTGCTTGAGCTTCTTCCAGATTATTTGATTCGATGCCTATAGCATCTAAACGCCATAGGTTCTCAACTTCTTGTGGGTTATTGAAGAAGAGAGGCGTGAAGGGTTCATCGACTTCGGTCTGGTTAGGAAGCATACCTCCTAACATATGACCAAATTCTGTTTTAATCAGAGTAATAGTCGGTGAAATGTGTTCGATTCGCTTTACAAAGGACCACATATAATCATTACCTAATAATAGGTCAATCGTATGCTCAGTTTCCATTTTTGAGAATTTTATATCTGAATGTTCAGGAAAATTTTTATAAAATTCTGTTAGGTCAGGTTGTTTCAAATTTTGCGTTATGTTATTTAACGTTTTCGCGGTAATTTGAACTATTTTACCTTTTGGGGTTATAATTTCAAAATCTACTAAACAGGATTTTAAAATGTTTGATTTTTGATTTTCCACGCCTTTTAATCTCAAAAGCTCTGTTTCGTATCCTCTTAATTTTAAGGATCCGAAAGCGTATGCTTTTGTGATATAGGTGTCGATACTTCCGCAATCAAAAAACCCGTGTATTTTGATTGGTTGTTTTGTGTATGGTGATTGAGCGTACGATTGGAAAACTAAGAAAGTTGAATTTTTCTTATTTTTTATAAAAGCTGAAAAGTACTCACTGCTTATCGGCAAGCACTTTTTCTGCTCCGCCGTGAGCTCTGTATGCGCCTCCCATGGATCCACGTTCTTATCGGATGGCACGTTCTGTTGAACACATGACTCATTAGTGTCAAAATCGTTTTGTTTTGAAACTTTTGTTGAATCAAGTGTGTACTTACTCAAATTTTCTTTTCTTTCTTTGAGCGTTGTGTACCACCTTTCTCCGTGTCCCTTATTAATGGGATACGGAGCCTTGGGGCACAGGTTCGCGTGGTGATCCTGTGCCAAGCAGTGGAACCACTTACAGTGGCTCGACGGTTCCACGATGCAGTACTGCGATGCATGGCACTGGGCGCATCTTCTACAGAGTTTGGGCTCGGTGTATTCACGCTGCCGTTGTTGCAGCGTGTTCCATCTCTTGTCGTAGCACAGGAACAACGGGTGTTTTTCGCTGCAAAAGACGTAGGCCTTTCGTGGCGTGTTGGGCATGTTCAGGATACATCTAGGTGTATCCTGAGCTCTCTTCACCTGTTGCTCTTGAATCTGACGTTCTGAAACAGAAGAGTCACAATGTCGTTTTGGGTTAGTGTTGTCCCTATTTGAATTATTTCTTTTGTGGCTGGGATTAGATTTATCTTTTCCCTTGTGATTTGATTGTTCGTTATCTTTTTGAAAAGTGGCTGCCAAAAAATTGGGGTTGCCTTTAGGTTGCCCTCTTTTTGGTTTTTCATAATTTTGGTTTGAAGAATGTTTGTCTTCAAACATTTCGTGAATTTTTATAAATTCACGAATTGCTGAAAATAGGTGTGACACATGTCTGTCACTGCTTTTTAGATTGTTGATATATGATCTCGGCGGGAACTTTTTTACTGTGACGTTGAAAATTTGTTCTTCGTCAACAACCGTCGAGACCAATCGATAACAATCAATCAAAACCGCTATCCCATCCATTCCATCTTGTATGGATGAGATTGAATTACGAGTGACTGGAAATTTGCTAATTTGGTACCAAATTTCCGCTCGTACTTTGCTTTGGTCCCCATACCTATCGTGTAAGAATTGTAGGCGTTGTTTATAGCCTACGTCATCAGGAGCAAAATGGTTAAATTTTCTCAAAATATCTTTAGGAATGTTCATTTCTAAAAGATTAATTTTTTGAGGCACTTGTATGTCTTTACGTAAGTGTGCATACATTTTAAAACTCCTAATAAATCCTGGGTAGGTCAGAAGTGAACCGTCCCATTTTACTAGGTGATATTTTGGTGCCTTTAAATTCATAGCCGGTTGCTCAATATCATCATTGGGATCCGATTCCCAACATCGGGGAATGGGATCTATAATCTTGTTTTGATTTTGAGCTTGTAATGGGCTTTTTGCGATAGGTTTGGGTACAAGAGCAGTATTTGATTCATACACTTGAGGGGTGTTTGAATCAGTATTTGTTTGGGGGATAACATTTTCTGTTTCCTTGAGTGGGTTGCGATTCGTTTGGTTATGCTGTGAGGGTCTAGAATCAATTATTGGTTCTAGATCTTCTGTGAAATCAAATGAATCGCGTTTATTTTTGTTGTTCTGAGGGTTCTTTTTATTAGGGTTATCAGAATCATTATTGTATGTAGGTGTTATATTACCTCTACGGATGGCCGGGATGACAAATTGATCACGGAATTCCTCATAGGTAATTCCGTAATTCTCCTGCGCGGACTTTACTATCTCGTTCCTCGCAGCCTTGATGGCTTCGAGGTCCTTTTCGTATTTTTCCTTGCGCAGGTGGTCTTCTGCGGCTCTCTGTGCCATTTCGTGGAGTGCTGTTTGGCGCCTACGATCAGCTTCAATTATCTCGGCCCTTCTTTGCTCCTCGCGTCGCCGTTCCTCCTCCCGCATTTCTTCTTCCCAGTTCTGTTCAGCCGGTGGCTGGTACTGGTCTTGTTGGCTGGAGGATGATTGGGGGGACGGTGTGCGAGCACGATGTGGCACCGGCGATGTGGTATCCATCTGCTTTGAGGTGGATGCCAACGGGAACATGGCTTCTATTAGGCCTAGGTGGCCTAATAGTTTCCGGCTGTAGTTGCGGGCCAGTAGTAACCTCTGGGACTGAATTCCTGGAGGTGGTGTCCGCAGTTCATCCATAATTCCCTTGATGACCGGAATCTGCTTTCGGGCATCGATATGGTTGACATTGGATGATGTCATCAGCAGGTCGAGTTCTTGGATATAGATTCTGGCTGAAGAGACGGAATCTAAGTATAGTTCGATGAGGGTGTCATATTTGTTGACGGCGTCCTCGTCGCTGAAGATAGAGCCTGATTCGCTCTTATCTTCTATGGCTCGACCTGCTTTTTTCACCTTCTCGAGTAACTCTCGCTCGAGAGTTTCATGTGTCGCCCCGGTGTCTTGTGCTAACCTCTTTGCAGCCTCCACCATTTGAATCGGGGATGCGGCACTGGAGGAGCATATGTTTTCCTCTGGAGGCGATGTTTCCATTGGAAGTTGTGGGGAGGTTTGTTGCCTACTGGTCGAGGGGCCATAAGGCGTGAGATCCGGTGGAGCCGGGGAGTTTGCTCCTTGTTTTGACATAATCTGTAAAATTCAAAGTAATTTTTATTTTGAATTTATTTTTAATCGTGTCGAAATATTGGAGATAGAGGAAGAAAAAAAAATATTATTATATATATTTTTTTTGATATTTTCTAAGTTTTTTAGAAAATTGAAAATTTGGGCATGACCCGGGGCGCAATGATAGGTTCTCAAATTTTTGAGACGCGCCTAGATTTTCAAAGGATCAAACACCTTTGAAAATTTTAAAGTTTTTTCGAAAAAATGAAAATTTGGGCATGACCCGGGGGCGCAATGATAGGTTCTCAAATTTTTGAGACGCGCCTAGATTTTCAAAGGATCGGACACCTTTGAAAATTTTGTTTGTGGAATCGGGCCTTACCTATGTATTTAATTTTCATTTTTTAATTGTATTTTTTCAAAAAGTTGTATTTTTTGAAAGAACTGAGAGGGCGCAAAATGATTTTTTTTCTAAGTATATTTTACCTAAAAAAAATTTTGCGATGACCCATGGGCGCAATGATAGTTTCTCAGGTTTTTCTGAGTCGCGTCTAGTTTTCCAAAAAATTCGATTTTGATTGGAAAATATTTCACTTTGCGCTTCTTATTTCCGTACGTAATTCAAAGGATTTCAAAGAAAAGTTATTATTATTTTTTTTTGATACGAACTATTGATTTTCGGTCCGTATGAGATCGAAAGTCCCGTCCATAGGTTTCTATTTCGTATTTAATAGCCTATTTCATAATTTTGTTTACGAATCTTTCTGAATTTAGGTCCTCATTAGGTTAAAATTCCTATTTTTAGGTTCGCAATTCGTAATTTTTTTTCTAAGTTTTTTATACTTAAAAAAATTTTGACGTGACCCTGGGGCGTAATGACAATTTCCCAAATTGGGTCGCGTTTTTGTTTAATTTAAAAATTCACCACTGATTTTTTAAATGCGCGATTTTTAGTTTTGAGATTATTTTTTCAGTCACCCCTGTGGGATACACGAAATTAATTTTTATTATTTTTGGTTCCCGAAATATTTTAGGTACTTCAAGGAATTTTTTGGTTAATTATTGTTCTCGAAAAGTTTTTGGGATTTCGAGGACTGTTAAATTTTATTTAATTACGTATTTTTATCTCGAACCATAACGCACTGGTTCGAGAATATTTACGACGCGATTCAAGATGGACTCCGTTTTTGTGTAATTTTCCCGCAAAAATGTGCCTAAATCCCGTTTTTACTAATTTTTATGAATTTTGGTTTTTTACGAAAGATCGAAATTTGATTAGTAACTTACGAAATTTGGTTTGTGCGAAATTCACTTTTGCATCGAATTATTTTACACGCGACGAAGTGATTTGGAGATTCGGCATAATCTCCAGATCCACACTTTGAATAATCGGTAAGATGAACATGTACTTACCAATTGCTGGATTTTCGTTTTTCTTTATAGAAAATTGAAGACCAGTATATTCCTCTTCGAGTCTCTGGTTGGCTCGAAGATTTCGGTTTCGCGAACAATCCTAAACTCTTTCGCGATTTTAATTTTTTGAGATAGTTCGAAAAGCGAAAAAATGGCCGCGAATTACGAATTTCTGGCAAACAGATGCAATATTTTCTTGCCAGTCGGGCTTGAAAATTATTAATATAATTTTTCGCTATACGTATAGCGTAAGATCGCACAATAAATATTATAACACTCGAAAAAATGATCGCAAAAATAATACACAAAATTACACAATTATAGTTCACTGGAGACATTCTTCAAAGACTGTTAAAAAATGAATGAAGAATCAGTTGACTCTATTATGTGCGTGGTGAATTTTGCGATCTTTTTTATCTGCAATCACGTGATCCAATAGTGTTGATTGCATTGTTGGATCACTAGGGGTTGCAGGTGTGTTTGTAATAGTAAGTTTATTACAAACTCTTTGATTTTTTATTAGAAATGCATTCGTGATGGGGACAAAAGAGTTAGTTTCTTAACTTGTGTTCTTTTGTCCTTCAATGCTATCATCATTGCTGTTTTGTTAGCAACGTTTTTTATTGCCTTCAGATATTTATTATGAAGACCTTTTTCCTTGAATTTGTAGGCGAGACAAAAGATATTTTTATCTTTTGTTTCATTGTCCCTAGATATATTTTTATCTAGAAGGTTTATTTATTTAGGACGGCATTCTGGTAAAGACCTTTTTTAGGTATTTTCCATGCTTTGTCCTTCGATTTGGGTGTACGGCAAATTTATCATTTAACTCATTTTTTTTTTTTTTGCTGATCTTTTATTTGCCGTACTTTGTGTTTGCCGCCTCTATTTAGGTATGTTGAGGATTTTATTGATCTTCAACTTTCTTTTTTGCTGGGGGCGGCTAGAAAAAATTATATATAATTTTTTCAGTCGCCATTGTGGGAACTTATGTACATATTTTCGTCAATATTTACGCATAGGGTATGGGTAAATATTCTTACGAATACATAAGAGATTGACTATTAATTTTTTGCGTATATTTTGATGTAAATTTACGTGTAAATTTACTGTTAATTTACGCATTAGGTATTACCATATATTATGGTAAGTAATTCACTACTTTTAGTTACGTATTTTATATACGTAACTTACCCTGTGAACCCGCCTGTATATTACGCATACATTTATGCGTAAATTTACGTATAATTTACGAATAATATACGTATTACTAATAGCGGACATTTATTTTATTCGTAATTACGGATTAGATATACGTAATATGGGTTGTCATTTTATTTGCAGGTATGATTAATGAAGTGATATCTGCAAATGACTTTATAATGTCTTCGTCGACTTCTTATAAGTCGGCCAAGTTTTTATTTTTTATTTAGTCATTGGTTTATTTCACGTAGCGGGAAATAAACATGACATTGTTTAGATGCCTACGATTTTGGTGGTAGGTATCAGCTGATTACGTTCATTCATGTAACTATGAATGAATGTTTGATTAGAGTTTCTTGATGCATTTGTGTGCGTGGGAATTTAATTCTCATGTACTTTTATTTTATTTTCAAGATTTCATGGACCTTGAAGCGTCATATTGACGTGTATAAATTCGAGAATATTGTTTTCGAATTTCTATTGTGAGTCCGGAAAAAAATTATATTTATTTCCGAATTATTTTTTCTATTAGGGAATCGAAAATTTTATAAGTTTCGATTCTTTCAGTGCCGTGAAGTTAAATAAAATAAATAAATTAAACTTCGTTTGATGAGTGGAAGCGGTTTCAGTAGCATTTGGAAACGAATTATTTCTAGTTCGTTTGCCGTTTTTTTTTTTTTGAGAGAGATTAAAATTCTTTCGAGTTTTAATTTCCGAGGTTATTAATTGAATCGGATTTTATTAAAAAAATCCGATTCGCCGAGGAACCCCATTGCCTCTGCTACCATATAGTGGTAGTACACTACTATGGATTGGCACTTATAATATAATATTCATTTAACGTCCGAGGACTATAAAAGTAGTTCGTCGTCACACACCTTCTCGCACCTGATGTCCGACAACGACTGTCGGCGACCACCTCAGCCCAGTCCTCCTGTACCTACATTGCTTCGGTACAGGAGTTCTCCAAACGCCCGCCAGGCGCGTGGAGGATCGTAGGCTACGCCCACGATACTACCTCCCATAAAAATTCATGAATATTATTACAAAATATGATTTGACCTCCTCTCAAGAAAACATCCTGAAACGGAGCTTGACTCGAGTTCATAAACAAAAAATGTCTAAAGAACTTGGGTTCAAAAATCAAATGTGTAATAATTGCGGGCCTGTGAAGTTCAAATTTTAAGTATATTTTAAGCAAGCTTAACATTCTCAAAAAACTGCCATCTTTTTCGCTCGCATTCATGGGATCATTTTAGAAAACAAATAAACACAGTCCCCTACCCCTAATGATACAAGCTTTCATCAAACATTCGTATCATACAAGTTGCATGTAGGAATAATTTCCCATTGACAACCTCAAGTTACTTACCTTAATTCAATAGAAAAATATTTTTGATTAGAAAACCCCTGGCGAAGCCCCTAGAAGACCCAAAATAAAATTCGGCTCACTCACCGGTAAACACTAAACACTCCCTGTTTTATACAACTACTGCATTCAGTGCAATGTTGGGACCTGGGTACGGGACCTGTGAAAAAGAATCCTGAGTTGTAAATCGTAGATCACGAATATATAGGTCACTCAAATTCTTCTGTACACAATATAGGTATTATAAATATATTTCCTCTTTTTATTCATTTTGGTACTTTTTGGGAGTTTGCGGAACATCCGCTGTTTGTCCTATGGCAATGAAACTTGGAGTAATGTTTGAAGCTTTCATAGGCTACACATTCGTTTTAAAATTTTTGAAATTCATCGGCTAGTTTTGGAGGAAGAGGTTCTCAAAGTGTTGCAAACCTACCACGTTGTCATCACGATAACTCCCGTAAATTAACAGATTTTGGCTTGAAATTTTTATGGCAGTTGGAGACTATTAGGAACTTGTTTAGTATTGAATTTGAGTGAAATCAGTCCCCTGGTTTTCGAATGGCAGCCATTATAAAATTTGACATTATTGGAAAACACACACTGAAGTTGACACGGGCCAGAGATATTTTACAAAATTTTGTGTCCGGGGGTGTGTATATAACGAAAATGAATATTTATTTCGATTCATTAAATTGCTTAGTTAATTGTGATAAAATTAAAAGTTGTAAATTGAAATTCAAAAACTTGAACCACAAATTTGAAATTTTGAATGCGTATAACACTGTATTAAATTATTAATTGTCACGTAATGAAAATTATACTTATCAAATGGCAACACTGATACAAACACCAAAGCATCATCTTTGAAATTAAATTTTTAAACGACGTCGATGTTTTACTTTTTAGTTTTCTTCTTCAGTTTAGTTCCTTCATTTCTTGTGAGTGGAATTCTTCGAATTAGGAAGTTTCGAAAAGCTACAAACTTTCGAGTTTTATTTCGTCTCTTTTAATCTCGTCTTCGATTAATGTGTTATTTACTTTTTTAGTATTTTTGCAATACTTTGCACGATTAAACAGCTGAAGTGTTGAATGCAAGCAAATTGAATCAATATTTGTCATAAACATGTTTTCTTTTGATAGAACTCATCGCTTGGTGGATAAAAAGAAGAAATCCACAATTCGAATGCTGTTATTTTCATTTGTACGTTCCTACCTTTTTACCAGCCATAATGCTTGGAATTATGCTGTAATTTTGTATTTTTTAGTCAAATTCTCATCTGATAAAATTTCAAACTCAGTTACCGCCGATTTGTTAAATCGTCATATTTTACTACATAATTATTGTTTGCTTATAGGGCCGCTTGAAATAGTTCGATGGTGGTACCAGAATGGCAAAATATGGCAGTATGTGAAGTTGATATCGAACACCGCTGTCACGTATAATATGCAGTAGCAAATATGGGAAGAAAAAAGCGTCATCATTAGTACGTTATAATCTTGCGAATCCCGATGAAAACTTACGTCTCCATTTTTATGCCTGCTTTTTTTGTTTCAGTGATGGAGGTTCTATCTTCGTACGTATAACCTGGTGTGTATGTTTCGTCGTTGGTGCATCTGTATTGTACACAACTTTTCGTTCCAAAGATAATGCTTATAACAAATTGTTTGCCGGTCAAGAGAAAAAATTTGAATTTAAAGGCGTTCACGTTCCGTGCTCGCAGAAGTATTTGCAAGATATAAGGAAGTATCCTGGTAAGCAGTCTGTATACCTATTTGAGAGTTTCATACAACGAATAATGTGCGTATGAATAAAGCATCATTTTATTACGATCATTATTTTATTTTTCCCTTTGCTCCTTTTAACTATTCTTTTTGTTGCCATGTATGTCAATAAAACTCTGTGATACTGTTTGATTCTTGTCAAGAATTGCAGCTATTATTTTTCCTGAATTGAGGAATTAAAAAAAAAATCTTCCCCCAAAATTCGTAATTTTTTCTACTCGCTCTTCATTAGTATTACCCATTAGTTTATCAGTTTAATGAAATAGAAGGCTAGTTTTGTGTACAAATTATTTGGTACTCGATAGAATTTCTGTGTTCTTGCGAGCTAATTTTGCATTGATCAACTGGAAATTACCTTGAAAAAATGCTTTTCATAATCTTAAACCGTTGTTTTATAAGAACTGTAAAATATAATTGTTCCGTGAGCAACAGCTTATTGTGTCATCTATTTTGCATTTTTCGCTTTGACGCTTTGGTTTTTATAGTAATAATTCGATACCTATAATTGTCTCTCATTATAAGGGAAATCTTTCAAACATTTCATTACCTTCTCAATGTATTCTCATTATTTTGATGATGCTGTTCTGCAGGGTGCGAACCTCAAAAATGTGGTAGATTTGTAATGGACAACGTCATCTCGAATGAGGAAGTTGATACGATGATGACACTCGTAAAACGAGGCTTATCTTACGGCGGATCGTCCGGAGGTGCTTCTATTTTGGATTTACATACCGGAGCCATGTCCAAAGGCGTTCATTTCGTTAATTTGTACAAGCTGGTTGCTCCGAATAAATTGTTCAACGTACACGAGTTAAAAGTTTACAAGTATGAAGTTTGCTGAAAAATATTGTGTGGCTTTTGTTCGTGTGTTAATAAAATAATTTGTATTTTATTATTTTTTGTATTCGATTTGGTTTGTTTTTGTTTTTTGATTTTTTTGCTGTTTTGCTCCATTGAAATTCAACTTTTCGAATAATTTAACTAAATTTTTGTTCTCATTACTAGGATTGTTCGAGAAAAAATACAAAATGTGTTGGCAGCGAAATTCGGATTAGTTCCAGAAATGCTTTACCTTACAAAACCAACTTTTTTTTCACGATTAACGAATAAGAACCCTCTGTCGAGTAATGACGAGTATTGGCATCCGCATGTGGATAAAGTATATGCAAATAATTTTTGTTATCTTTCAAAGAATCGAGATTACGTATCAAAAGTGATTTTTTGAACTGGCTCCGCCTATTCTTTTGATATTTTTCTGCTTTCAATTAATGAATTAATGAGATGGATTGTAGTACCATTAAGTGACTAGCATGAATTTTCTTTGTATCTGACTTGAGTTATAGATTTATTGACCTGTTAAGGTGCTAGTTGAAAAACATATTTTTTTGATTTTTAGGTAGAATGTATTAATAACTCGGAGAGATTTTTGGAGAGTGAATTAATTGTGAAATGACAAGGCATATTATGTTGGACATTATAACTACAATTTGAAAAGTTACTCATTACAAGTCGTTCTACGTGAGATATACGATTTCAATTTTCGAAATGAGCCTATAAGTGATTCTTCAGTTATTTTTATTTTTTGGTTGCAGTGTTGACCCACAAGATGAATACTTTTAAAAATTGTCTTCGATTAAGTCGATTGAAGGTTCTTTGTTAGAGAATGGGAAAAAACGAAAGTTTTTTATAATAACGGAGCTTCATTCTAACCAATTAACATTGCTCTTTTGCTCCTCTGATTAATATTTACTTAAATTGGACTTGAGCCCATTTGGAATTGTATCACTTTTCATAAGTACTGTTTCGATGAATTTGATCGCTTTACTGATATACTTGTGCAGGAAACCTATCCATCGTTTCACTACACAACGTTGCTGTACCTGAACGATTACGGAATCGATTTTGTGGGTGGTCAGTTTCAGTTCATTGACGGAGGGAACGCGAGAAGTGCTGTGCAGCCGAAAAAAGGTAAAGTACCATTTAGCTTCGTTTTGGTTCTTATACATTATACAGCGTGTTTCTGAACTTGAATGGTTCGTAATACCTGATAGAGCGAGTAATAAATGTAATAATAAAATACGTCCGCGATATGTGTAGTGTTCGACTTTTTGTGTACGTGTGTACATTAAGTTGCATAGCATATCTTTGGTAGGAGTAATTTTAAAATGCCAGGAATTGACAGCTGAATTTCAGTGGTAACTATGGGTTTTGATGAGACGAGTTATAAATGTTATGTTAAATTTTCATAATGCATTTTTTTTTCTCCAAAAGATTCTGAATCTTGGAACTTTTATAGTTCTTTCAATATAAAATGTAGACCAAGTGTTGACGTAACATTTTTTACTCGTCTCATCGAGAATTACCCTCTGCTGAAATTAAACAGACATTCTGTGAAACTTATTTGTATCTTCCAACAAATCTGATATATCAGTAATTATTTAAATTTTTTGGATGCAGGACGTGTACTGCTATTTACGTCTGGCCACGAAAATACGCATTTTGTGGAGAAAGTAACGTCTGGGGAACGGTACGCCATCACCATATCTTTCACATGCGATCAACGAGAGGCAATTCGTGATCCTTTAACTAAACTTTGAACGAAGTGCCGGAAATTTTTTCAGTTTCATTTTATAATCATGTATTTTTCTAGTCAGTGGGCTTGGGATATTGAAAATATATTTGGGATTAATATGTTCTATCATTTGACTATAGTACTAGGTACTGGACCAGTAGAAAGAACGATGATTTCTGGTTAGACATACCGACGTTACTAAATAGGCAAACAGTGTGTACCACTTGATTACATTTATCTACGTTATTCTTCCGAGTTTAGGGGATAACTTTATCAAATGTATTCTAAATTGGTGAATTTGAGCAAAACGTCGAAAATATGCATAAAGTAAACTTGGGTTGCCCACTTTTACGTCGGTAAGTCTTGACATTACAAAATACATTGGTCTTCAGCCACGTATACATATAAGAAACAAACGAAGCAAGCGTTTTGCCTCAGCTTGCCTCATTCGAGTACATGCTCGGATGTATACGCGGCTTTATAGAGCTTCACTGGTTCAGTAATATATAGTCAAAGGTTCATACATGATTTGTTCGCTTTTATTTCATAATACTGTTTTAAAAAAGTATTATTCTTGCATCTTGAGCTGTTTTTTTCTTACCTCACGGCAATTTATTTTATGAATCTAATAATTTTTTCTTATGCATTCCATTTTTAAGTAGGTTTTCTATGAAAATTTTCTTATCATTAACTTTTTTCCATATTTTTATGCTAATTATTTGTTTAATTGAATATGGAGCGTGCAACAGAAGTACAAAATTGATTTCGCGTTTCTCTGCGTTTATTTATTACCGTGGTTAAATGACAATCATGATTTGGGTCTTTTTTTTAAAATGAAATGTTGGAAAATGCGGGTCATAGGGATAAGTTTTTGTTTATATCGAATTAACAAAATCGGAATTCAATTGCAATATCATACAGTTTGTTGATTATATGACTGTTTGATTTGCCAAAAAAGTGTTACTTGTAAGGTATTAGTTCTGGTCATATTTTATTAAAAGTTACGAGTTTTCATTTCTACCTTAAGATTTCAGTTGTAGGACGTGTAAAAACTCGAAAAAATTATATCATAATCAGAATAATAAAATATTAAGAAACAGTGATGACTTGAAGATTCTAAGAGGTTTGTTTTATTTGTCACGAAAACCGACCCTGGGTGACACTGTGGGTGACATCTTCGACACCAAGTTACAAACTGCCCGTTTTATTTGCTACGGTGTTTGTAGAGTGGTTGTTTTATCTGCCACAAAAGTGTTACCTCGGGAACCGGACTGACACCATCCTGCATCTATTTGAAAGGAGGTATGAGCTGGTGTCAGATTGGTGTCATCGTGCTGACACCGAGCTCAGTTTCGAGACATCAGTACAAACGTAGTTGGTGTTTGGTGTCACCCGAAGTTAACCTTTTCGTAGCAAATAAAACAAACTTGTTGAAGTCTATTTTAGTCCCATAGCAAAGATACACGACTCACCTACATAAACATGTTTCATTCTGTAAATAAAAACTTTTTTGAACATCCATTGGGTGAATTTAGCTTTTTTTTAAGGGGAAGGGAGCAAAGGGACCACACAGAATATTTAAAAGATTTTTTTTTCTTTCGTACAAATATAAAGTGAAAATAACTATCTTCAGCAAATATTTTATTCAATCTATTGTCAGTCTTAAAACATTTCATTAAAAAAAGAGAGAATCCACTCATTACTTTCTAATTGAATCTGTCATCAGTTTGTGTGGAGTACCTTGTCATGAGAGATATTCACACATAGAGGGTTTTCAACAGCTTTGCGTGTTCTGCCACTTTGTACATGAAAGTATGGGAGAGCCAAATCCAAGGCAAACACTGGCAATTTTGTAGCCAGTTTTGTGAGCTTAAATACTGAATTTGGCACATGTACACAGATACACATATGTACATATACGTATGATATTATGTCATAGATTACGTTGTTTCTTGCCTCCGTGTAGGTGATAAGAAATGACACAGTGCATTTGGTACCAGTCTGTGAAATCACCAAAATTGTTATCAGGTAATTGATTATGGCCCATATAATATATCTTACCTGTACGTATGTACAGGTATGAACATACAAACGTACTTGTGTATATAGTTTAATGTCATAGAGTCGAATGTATGCCAGCCTTTGGGTGGAGACTGTTGTTGAGGTGTGTGAGCCCCTAAAATCTCATATGAGTATTGTCCCTACAGTTTGGAAACCTGAAGTTTTATGACATTTTCAAAAATAATTTTTACCACAGCTTTAGAAAAAAATTTAAAAAATAAAATTCTCCACGAAATTAATTTGTTAACGGATTGTGCTATAAACAACTGAATTTCTAAATTAAAATGAAACTTCCGGGAAATCCTATTGTATAATATAAACAATAATTGTATGTATGTGTGTGTGCATATGTACATATGTACGTATGTAAGTATGTGAGTATGTAGTTGCATTCTGAAGAACCAGATTAACAAAGTTATTGAAATTTACAGGAAAGGGGTTTTTGGGTACGAAAAAACATCTACATAGGTCCCAAGCTTGAGAAAATTCGTTGAACATAAATATTAGCATTTCATAACAACAAATGATGAAAAATTTTCCTGGCTAAAAGTAACAGACAGGTAAGGTTTTATTACCAAATTTGCTAGGCCTAGGCTGTGTATAATTATTATGATTTATGACTAATGAAGTAATGAGTTTAATAGTTGCAATCTTTAATTTTATTCTTGAGATATGTTATAAGAATATATTTCTGAAATTCCCCAGCTTCAATTAAATTAAGAAAATTTTCTCTAATTTCCACATCTTAGCAAAGGTTGGTGAACTAGGTACTCATTACTAATTAGCTATAATTTTAATTTTTTGTAGATTTCGAGTACTGATATATATCGAATATTTCAAAATTTAAAAGGATTTGCAGGTTGTAAGTGAATCCTAGCACCATAACTGAAGCAAAGTGGGCAACCTAGAATGACCCATTTCCTTCCCCCCCCAAAAAAAAAAAAAACATATACCTAGGCCACATGAGAGATGTTAGAAGTAAAACTTTGTACCCCAATATAAAATACATATCAAAAAATTTGTCTAACCCACCCCCTTTTGGGTCACAGGGGACCCAATGAATTGTTTAATCCAAAAAATGAACTGAAAATTTGAACTTAGAATCTGCAGAAACATAACAACAATTCAATTTTTAAGAATAAAATATCTTCATTCCTGTCGTCTAAATTTGGAAAGTGAATTGAAAAATTGAAATTTATAAAAGTAAACATTCGCGCGATGATGGTTCAAATCCCAGTAGAGGAGTAACATAATTTATCTTTTAGTAGATCAAATTTAAAAAATCGAGTTGTATCACAACATCGGGGGCTCAGTTTCAAATTCTTATAGGTAAATTTTCATCAATTTAATTGGTTCGGTCATCTGAGAGCAATGGCATCATCACAAAGTTATTCTGTGAGCGGGTAAATATGGAAGCTTCGCTATAGTGATAAGAATTAAACTTTATTTCACGAGCATCTCCTGAAAGGAAATATTTTCAGCAGGGTTACATATTATGACATCATGGTTGAGGTTCAGTCGGACTTTGAAAATTTTACACGTCCTTATCAGTAAATATCTTTTTCTTTTATTAATTAACTCAAAAAATTTTATAATTTAGTTCTTTCTCCTTGCATAAATTATTAGCAAAATAAAAACTTAATTAGTGTTCTTTGTAATAATCATTACAATTGTGAAAAAATTTGAAGAAATTCAAAATTATTGAGAGAATCTGTGAGAGAATAGTCATTCGTAGAAAGCTAAAATTTTTCAAGAACATCAAAATATGTTAGTTGAAGATTCTGTAAAAATTTGGCTGAAAATGTACAAGTGATTGAAATGTTATAAGAATTCAATTTAGTTGTGGAATTTCAGCAATATCTCGAGAACCAAAAGTACAATTTCTGTTAAATTTTTACAGAATTTTCCACGAACATACTTCAATGTCTCAAAAATTTCAGCTTTCCGCAACGAATGGTTCTCTTGAAATTCCTCTTGATAATCTTGAATTTCCCCAAATTTTTTCTTATTTTTAATGATAATCATCAGGAATACCTAGGAATTATAATCAGGTTCATATTTCTCAGCAGTTGGTGATATAAATTTAATTATACTTGAAAACCAAGGATTTATTCGAGAAATTAAAATATGAAATTTGATGAATTAATTAATTAAAGAAACTGATACCTGCTGACAAAAGACTTGGATCCAACTGAACATCAATTATGACATCATAATATTTAATCCTACTGAAAAAACTTCCTTTCGCGTCACACTCGTAAATTCAGATGAAATTTATGCATGATAAATAATTATGAGCAAAAATAAAAAAGTTAAATTTTATAGGTACGCTAATTAAGTCAAATACCTATATACTTACAAATATACCCTATTGGCAAAAATTGAGGGTTACAGATACTCATACTATGCGTATGATGTAAAAATGTCCATTTTTGTTTGCATTAATGTATAATTTTATACATTTTGCAATTTTTTTAAAGAAAAGTGGTCTATTTTTGGATATGTTGCATGGATAATACCACACCTAAGTATATTATTTAACTGTAAACTTCTTTGAGAATATTGGACAGAATGTGTACTACATACAACACAACATATCTGTGCAAATTATGCTGGAACAGCCTTATCTGAGTATGCAAAAACAAGTACGTTATACAAACAATTCAGCATATACCTACTTATTGTATTGGAAAAGCCTAATCTGAGTATGAAAAAAAAGTACATTATACACACAATTTGACGTAGAAAGGGGAAAAGTATGAACAGTCACAAATAAATGAACATTATTATACTTTAAGTGTACAAAAATGGGTTGGCCAGAAACAGTGGTTTATTTGTATCTAAGGTTGCCAAAAGATATACGAATCCATACCAGATCTTATTTCCAAATAAACAAATGAGAATAAAAAAAAGTTGTGGAAAAAGAGGAATATCTTAACCCCTAATTATGCCAGAGACTCGAGCCAGGTATCAAAATGCTCGGCAAAACAAGGCGCATCGACCTCATGCAAAATCATTCCTTTTGATGATCCTGGCACCAACAAAACACCAAAACCCTAGTTTCAGCACTTTTAAAATACAAAAACATATTTCCACCCATGTTTTTCTCCTATAACTCGCCTCCTAATTAAGCTACAGCAATAAATGATATTCAAACCACATTAAATGAACTCATACAAGACAGCCTAGGCTTAGTTTTTTTCAGAGTCCTATAAATTGGAAGGAGGTGAATGGGGGATAATGGGAGTGCTGCAAGCTCATATATGCTGGGAAAGCATGTTTGCAAAGTTTAGCCCTCTTATCATAATAATTTAATCTTACCCCACTGATTAAACTTTTATCAGCCCCCCAAGGCTGAACTAATCAATCAAATTTGACCAAATTCATAACTAATAGTATATAAGTTTTGGAATCAATTACTTACCAAATTTAAGCTCTATCAAATGATAATTACATTGAACCTCATAACTGGAACTTACGATATAACACAACAGCTCTTCTGAGAAAAAAATATCATCAAATATGTAATTGACACATCTAAAAATATGATGATATGCTGCACATAATTGTGCATAAATAATTTTTTGCCCCTTTTTTTAAACTCTTGGGACCCTAATGGTAAGTCCAAAAAAAAAACAAAACATTCTGCCACCCAACACCCTGGATGGGTTAACAATATAAAACAAAAATCAAAAAATTTTTTGGATCTGTTTGGGATCTGAACACCATATATTTAGTCTTCACTCTTATATATCATAAAGAATGGTACCCTCCTGTAAATTGATGTCAAAATGTAAGTATAGTATTTTTAATAGTTAATTGTATGCATGATGCACAATTGGATGTATGATGCATAAAACTGTGCGTATAACGCATGACAGATTTTACATTTTATGTGATTTCAGACATCTGCGTCGGAATATGTGTGAAAAGCATTAAATGAGTATGTGTGTCATGCACAGTATTAGGCGTACATGTTTTATATATTTTGTATGTATATGTGTAGGTACAGATATTCAAATTATGGGTGAAAATTGTGCGTATGTAGGCATGAATAGTATTATTTCACGTACCTACGTATGCACATTTGTTTTTTTTTAAATGCACTTTTTTGACACTAGGGTAGGGTATATCAAAATTCAAAGTAATTAACCAATATGGAAAGAATGTCATTGTTTAGTTAAATTTGGTAAAATTTTTTACAGTCGTTTGTTTTGAAAGCCATAAACAGAAAATGAAAACTGGTTAAACTGTCAAAACATTTCTGAATGCTCATATATTATGTTCAGGTTATGAAAATGTAAGTATATAGAGAAATAATGAATTTTCACATTAGAATTAATGGACAAAATATTGTTTAGGCTTCCAGTCAGGGTCATAATTCAGCGGTACAGAAGGTTCACAATAAATGATAGGTATACGTTAGTGATCTCTGTGCATTCACGCAAATTTAAGATAGAAGAAACAAATTTGAGCTGAAAGAACAGAAAATCCGAAAAGAGACACAAATAATAAACTTAAAATAGATAAAGAGACTATAGCAATCTTTTATTAAAAAAAAGTTCTTCAAAATTTGGTCAACGAAAAATTACAATCACCTGTAGGCAAGTAGTACGTACCTCATTGCAACGGCTGTCACAACTTTGAAACTACTGTACCACTGCATTGGAAATTTTGTAATAATTCTACGGCATATTTTGATGTACCGGGAGCTGTGGTAACACCACATCCACCATGTCCGTAATTATGTATCAACTGTATCACAAACAACCCAATTAAAATTAGAATTAAAATGATGTTCTCGCATTCGATCATATATTAGTAAGTATACCAATGCCTACTAGTCTACGAAAACAAATGTGCAGGTTTGGAGGAGATTTCATTTGTAAATAGAAGTTCTGGACAAAAATTGCTGGTGTTCGGTTTCTATTTTAGTGCGTGGACGAAGAGTGATCAATTTTCCTTAAAATTTCACAATAAGTAGGTAGGTATTCTTTTCTGCGACAAAGGAGTTGCTCAGCAAAACAAATATGGCTTACATAGCGTACAAAAACGATCGGAAGTATTTAACTTTCCTATAATAACTAGATAATCAAAAATTTGGGTACTGAGAGACGGTAGGCCTATATTTACAACGAATTTTCGACGGCTGAACCAAACGCCTGGAGGGAAGACTAACTTCACTGAGCCACGTGTGTAAAAACTGAATAAAATTTATTATGTTGACTGCAGCCTGCTCCTATTTTGTATTCGGTATGTAGAATATTATTTTCGAAACAGCTTGAAGCTTATAAACATACATACCACAGATTTGTTCCGTTTTTCCAGCTCAACTCTAGTTTCCTTTCGATAAGGCCTTAATCCTACCCAGTCTCGTATTCTGGGTACGTATCGCAAATTCGGCAATAATTTGCTGCATTCGCTCACAATCGACTCGGCAGTTTCACGAACCACTGACGTGTCATATGAATCGTAATCTTGCGTTCCACCCAGAGTAACAAAACCGTCGTAGCCGCAAGGAATTATGTAGTTCATTCCGTTATTGAAGAAGTAATAGCGTTTAATCCAGGGTGCAAGAACCTATGAGGGAGGCTATATTTGAATTAATTCCAGCTAATTTTCTTCTGATCCGTTAAGAAATTTTTTCAAAATTTACCTGAACGATTTGACCTCTAACGGGTATCACATTGGTGTCGGAACACAAGTATCTGGATGCCAAGCCAGTGCAGTTGAAAACTGCATCATATTGATCAGACAATGGGCTAAAATCGCTGATTGTTTGGTGCCGTATTCGAACTCCGTTTCTTTCTAATCTACAAATAAAACAAATCTATACAATAAAATTCAATCCCACTTTTTGTATATTTATCCGCGTTTTTTGCAACATTCACAACATTTTAATTAAAAAAAAAAAAATGCTCTTCTCTCGCTTCACGATTCCTCAGTTACTATTTAAGATACAAAGCTGAGGTTTGTACTATTGAAAAGAGGAGAAAATTTGCTCGAGTTCTCTAACAAAATTTATTTTTTTATCGCTATTAGTTTTCCACAAATAGGTCATAAAAAAACTGCAAATTAATGAGAAATTTTCCGTTTTTTAATTCGTTATTTATTTCAAAAACTAATAATGGTGGAAAAAATTTTCAGCGACCGCACCCTCCGTACTTTTTAACGAACAAATTCATTTTCACCATCAGATTTCACCTAAAACGAATTAATCACGAGATAACGGCGAGAGAAAACACGAGAACAAAACTAGGCGCTTTATGTATTACTATATATATATATATATATATATATATGTAATGTGCTTTCTACATAATATTTCGCTATCATCGGACCTTGAAGGTAACTCGCGTAAGTAGGTACATGATTTTAGTCATCTACGATTTGTTAGTGGAGCGGGTGAAGAGGAGACGGAGACCTCTCCTCCAAAGTTAATAATTAAATAAAAAATAACTTGTTGGTAATAAGTTACTCAGTATACAGGGTATCTGGGAGTTTAACGGCATGATCCACCATTGATTTTAGGGGTCGAATAAACAAGAAAAGTTCTTCTAGCAAAATATTAAGAAATGCTGGATCCTTTTCAAGTTATAGCCTCTTGATGTGGGAGGAAAAAAATCGAAATTCGGATGTAACTTCTTCAAAAATTGGCAAAAATGAACGAAATTTTGTAACTTATAAGAGTTTAAATATTTTTGTAATTTATTTTTACTGAACTTTTAAAGTTTTACCCACATTTAGAAAGAAAAGAAATGGCGTTGCTACTTTTCAAACGGTCATATCTTTTTAACCCTTCGTTGTACGAATATTAATATGATAGATTAAATTGCCAACAAAGTAGGGGAGACCTATAATTTCCATTCATTCTGTACATTAACAGACTGTATTTTAAAATAAGTCATCACTGTCCTATAGTCACTCGGTATAATATTAATAGATGACTATATTGGGTTGGGGATGTAGTAATGGTGAGAATTAAATCTGACAAATTCAGGTGGTGTAGATCCGAGTATCAAAACATTTGTAAAACCCCCCCAAAAAAAGACATTTTTATTAGCAAAATAATTATTTTTAAGCGAATAAATTTTGTTGACTTGAATAAAAACTGAGAAATACTAAAAACAATTTTTGAGACAGATCCAAAAATAACATCGAACTGAACTGCGCCTTTTTCCTACATATTACTCCATTTGTAAGAAAAAACATATGACACCTAACTATTTCATTTTGTATGTATATGGTACTCAGTCTACTTCACATATAATTTTCTATTTCATACGAGGGTGTCAGTAATTGGAATTGGAACAAAATTATGCAAGTAAATCTGATTCGAAAAGAGCAAACTTATGTTTCGATTGTATTGACCGAAGTTTTCCGAAATTATTAAGTATCTGTTACATCTGAGCGAACAGTATTTTTTTAATATATATTATTTTTTATGGGCTTTGGTTATGAGGCCATTTTACCAATTTCCTGGAGGATATATTTGTTGTCGAAGCAGGGGAAACATGGTAGGGATCCAGTAGCCAATAGTTGATTAGCACGAATTTTCAATCATATTTTAAAGTACCAATAGAAACGAACGCTATTTTGGGTCGGAAATGTGACGGCGCAATCTTACCTAACCGCACTATGCCATGCACACCCCAAGAACATAAATTGAAAATACAGAAAACCATGTTAAGGAAACGAAAAAAATTCCAAAATACGTCTGCGACTGATATTTAAACATTACTTTTCTATACACCATGGTAAGAACTTGCGGTTAGCTACGACCACAGTTGGGCAGTATCTACTGCTTTTGAACGAAGTTGCAAGATGTTTTAATTCGACTGGTGTGGCTGGACGAAATTTTGGGGAGATGGACTGCATACGCCCAGCAGTGGCCTGAAAATGAAAAGAAATGAATCAAACAGCGGTAAAAATTAATCTAGTCATTGCAACCCTTTAGAACAGTATATAGAAGTAATTTGATTAATCCATTTCTTTTTTGATACAGGCTATTCGCGTAATACAAATAAGGTTAAATTAGGAATTGAAATGAAATTGTGAGTTATGAAACGCTTTATGACTACAATAAACTCGGGGTGGTCTTCTTAATAAGCGTCAAAAGTGTTCCAACTTCATACCCTGCTCTTTCACCAGGAGGGGGTGCGGAACATGTGACTATTTTCTACTTTTTTTTCGATTTTCCTCGAGACCTATGGGATGTTTGTAATAAACATACTTCAGCACAGAAATAACCTTCGTTAAATTTGAAGCAAAACAGTTTCCAATAACTTTTTCCTTAACTACCATACGAGCTGAGATAAAGAGTGATAAAGACAGTGGTCGTATTTTCTTTCAAAATCATAATAATCTGAACTTTTTTCTTATTGGAAAGCTGAAAATAAATATGGACGTGAAAAAGACAAAGAAATTAGCAGACTGATACTTGCAATCAATATTTAGGTAGTCTGTACATCATATTTGTTACTAAACAGTGCATATATATAGGGTTATTCATGTTATCACGCACCATAGAAAATTAACATTATGGTGCATGACAAAATGAATAAACAAGGTAATTGTTATGATTTGTTATTTACATTGCACCAAAATTCAAAAGTAAAATACTTAGGTATACAAATAAATAACAAATTACACAAGTAAGGCTTAAGATGATGTAGGGGAGCTGTTCCCAAGATTGCGCAGTGATGTGAGTGGCAGCATGCAATTACGTTGTTTACAAAATACATGCATAGTAGAAACATCTAACCTGATTTTGGAGTTCTGTGGAGTTTTTCTTCTTGAGTTATCAGCCAAAATAAGTTTTGGGCACTCACTGATATAATTTCTAAAGTTGATACCGGAAGATGTCAAGACTGTAGTTTTCAATTTTTTATAAGAAGTAAGTATTTGTTGAAAAGTAGACTATTTAAGCAATATTACCACCATAAAAATAATGAAAATAAGTGAATTTAGAACCGCGAAACTTCAACATTTAGATAATTTTGTATTTTCCCCAAGATTGCGCATGAAAATTTGCCCAAGATTGCGCACTTGAATTTGCAATATTTTTGCCCATTTTATATTTATTATCAATTTTAGGATGGGGAAAGAGTATAAGTGGAAAACAGAGCGAAGTGTATTCACAAAAGAAAAGTTAGATGCTGCAAAAAAACTATTGGAGGAAGGATGCAGTCAACGCCACAGATGGGCACACTTAGCTTGTACTTCTCTCTTAAAAGTACAAAAAACCTTTGTTTGTGAAATCTGCGAGTAACTATTACTTGAGAAAACATATGAGTATTAATAAATTATGACTTGATAGCATTTTTTTCAAAATCTTATTCCTTGCGCAATCTTGGGAAGTGCAATGCGCAATCTTGGGTATGATCGTCCCAAGATTGCCAATTACACTTCTTTTACTAAAACTGAAATATTTCATCAATGGAGAATCCACAGCAGTTCTATGTAAGATATGTTGTTCTCAACAGGATGGAGAACCTTCCCTCAAATTTTCAAAATTTTTCATCAACACCGGGAAGAGCTAAGGACCTTTAAATATTAAAAGCGCAATCTTGGGAACAGCTCCCCTAACTGATAAATAAAATGAAGATTTTCAACTAAATAATTCAAAATGACTGCCAGTAGCTAAGACTCAGTATGCTAGGTGATCTGTAAACTCAAGTTGAATATGCTGTAATTAACCATAGGTAATTTGGGCTCCTAATCTCAATAGATACTTCTTGTGGGGTCACAATATGTCATCTGTGATTTACAAATATGGACCATATTCCACTGGAGAGCGAATAAGCAGAGCGATAAATAATTTCTGGGCCAAAATTAATTTACTGATTACCCATAGTATAGTGTCATGGCTACTGGTGGTCAATTTGAACAATTTACTTAAAAATGTTCATTTTACTTATTAATTACGTACATTATATTGATTTCTTAATTAAGTATTTTATTATTTTACTAGTTTTGGAAGAGGTTCTACTTCCCGTCTCCACCCACTCAACTTACAAATCCTAGATGACCAAAATAATATACATGTGCATGTACATCCAATGTCCAATAGTTAGTAAAATATTATGCAGAAAGCTCTTCGTATACAGTATATGTTCATAGTATATACATACCTATATATAGTAATACACAGAGTGCCCAGTTTTATTCTTGTATTTTGTCTCGCCTTATCTCGAAATTAATTCCCGGCAAACAATTCGTAAAAAAATTCGGGAACTCTTCTGCTAATTTTAGCGGTACTTTAGTATTCTCACAGCTAAAAACCAATATTAAATTAGCTGTCACTCCTAATTTGGCACTCTTTTTACGGCTAATACACAGCTATGCAATGTCATACTGCTAAATTAGCCATAAAAAGTGTGCCAAATGGCTAATACGCAGCTATGTAACGTCTCACTTCTAAATTAGCCGTAAAAAGTGTGCCAAATTAGGAGTGACGGCTAATTTAGCATTGCTTTTTAGCTGTGAGAATACTAAAGTACTGCTAAAATTAGCAGTGGAGACTCCTAATTTTTTACCAATTAGCTGTGAATTGTTTGCCGGGTTCGTTTCAGGTGAAATTTAATAGTGAAAATGAATGTGTCATTAAAAAATAGGGAGGTCGTCGCCAAAAATTTTTTTCTGCCATCATTAGTTTTTGAAATAAATGACAAATTAAAAAACGGTAAATTTCTCATTAATTTGCAGTTTTTTATGACCAGTTTGCGAAAAACTAATGGTCACAAAAAATAAATTTTGATAAAGAACTCAAAAAAATTTTTTTCTCTTTTAAGTAGTACTAAACTCAACTTTGTGATTAAATAGTAGCTGAGAAATCATGAAGTGAGAGAGTAGTTTTTTTCAAAATTAAAATGTTGTGAATGTTGCAAAAAACGTACGGATAAATAAACAAAATTTGGGATTGTATTTTATTATACATATATATTTGTTTATTTAAATTTTAAATTTTAGTGCAATGTAAATGATGAATCATACGATATTTACCTAACTTATTCATTTTATCATGCACCACAATATTAATTTCCTATGGTGCGTGGTAACATGAATAATCCTGTATATAATGTCCCCAATATTATGAAAAAAACATCAGAAAAATAAAAAGTTATTATTTTTGCATAATTTGTCGGATGGCCCATTTTCATTGTTTGGGACACCATGTATACGGAAGAGATCAAATACCTTCGCTAATTTTCGTGGCCTCTTCACGTCTATATATTCATTTTCAGCTTCCCAATAAGAAGTATGCAGATTATAATTTTTTTTTTTTGGTTTAAGAAAACCTTCTTTATCGACCCACACCTCAGTCGTATGTCAGTTATGAAAAAAATGAATGGTAACTTCCACTTTTTTGGGAATTGCTAGTTCTGTGAATTGAACCAATGCCGAAAAAAATTTTTCTGTTTGAAAAGCAGTGGTTGTTACCACTTGGCTCCAACCACTCTCAGAGAACCATTTTAGAATTTAGGGAGAACATTAAATGTCACTTTTTCAGTTACTTATTTCGGTATGTCTCTGATCATGAGGAGAAAACAAATGCAGGCAGTAATCGGATTTACACAATTTACATACTCTCTCAACATTCCTTATTTAAGATATTCGGACATTATATAAGCGAAAATTATTCTTAGGTATCTACATGAAAATCGTCTCCATCCTCATAGGATAAATGATATCCAGATACAGGAACAACGCCACAATTTTCTCCAAGAAGTTCCTGATAAAATAAAAACGCATCTTGCAACCATTTACTGTAAAACAAAAGAAACATATGCCAAGTAGGCGCTGTATACTCGGAATTTCTTACCGTTTGTGATCATTCGACGTGCTCGCTTATAATTATAAATCAAATAGAAAAATATATCGTACTTCGTAAGGTGTTCGTCTGAACCTTGAAAATTCAAATAGGGCATAAACAACCCAGCAGCTCCATCACTCGTGGTTTCTGTATTGAATTTGTCTGCCAACACGGTGACGTTGATATCGCGAAATTGTTTTTGCAACTCCAAAGCAGTGGTGAGCCCCACAACACCCGCACCCACGACACAAGCTTTCATTATTTCACTTATTGCTGAAAATAATAATATTCGACTTTTTGAATAATAGGTTAATAATAAAAATAATGAAAGGGAAAATAAACGAGAAAGTAAATAAATTATATAAATACGTAGCTTAATGATAAGTATAAAATTGTTTGGTGTATCGACTCGGATGATTCTAAACTTTAACCTTAAAATGGTCTGAAGATAAGCGAGTGCTATACATTTTAAATTTCGGCGCAAAATATTATCCCGCTGGTAAGCATTCGAATGTAAGTTTTTTAATTAGCATAAATTAAGAGAAAGATGGTTCATGTTCATTCCCGATAAGATGGGAAATCATACGTCAAGCCAAATGATAGAATCAGAATATCTCTATAGATTCTTTAAGAAGTTTTATATCACCCATTTCCATTTTTGGCTCTTTTTCGCGATGTACCTACATACAAAGATGTGAGTGTACGTGTTCACCAAGTTTCGACGTAGGTATCGCTACCATATGAAAACTGACTTTGGAACCCTATCTCAACCATTAAACTTTTTCTAAAGCAATGAAACGTCGAGTAATTCGAGGTAGGCAAGGAAAATCCTGTGAACTTGAAACTCGATATCAACATGATGGATGACATTTTTTCTTTTCTTAAAATTCAAATTTGAATTTTCTTCATTAGAAGAATGAACCAATTTTATTTTTATAACAAACATAACAAAATTAGTAATTAACAAAAGTTGACTCGAAATAATGATAAGAGGATTCTAAATAGGTTTTTACCACCCAAAATTTATTTTACCTGACCTCATTACAGGTCGCAATTTTTGTCCGATAGTGATGAAATTTGGAACGAACATTAGTACTAAGCCAAGGACCTGACCGATTGATTTTGTTGAGGATTGGCCATATGGTGCTTTCGGTATCACTATTTGCGTTTTTGTTTTGGCTATAAAATTTTTAATTTCCCACAAATCATTATAACCTATTACAACTAGCTATAAATTTTAGTGCGCACTGCATTTCCGGTAACCCTATTTTTGCTTTCATTTTGGGTATAAAATGCCTAATTTTGAACCAATAGGAACCTAATTCGGAACAAATGATTACTAAGACCTATTCTAACATGTTACTCATTTTGGCGTAGATCGGCCGGAAGGTATTTACGGTGCAGCTACTGTGGATATCATTTTGGCTATAAAATGCTCGATTTTTAACCAATAACACTAAGAAATTTACAAACAATATTACCTATTATTTATTGGAACATGCTAGCAATTATGGGGAGTACCGTTTTTTTTTTTAGATTTTGAAAGGGATATAAGTAATTGCGTTTTTAAATGCGCTCGTATAAGATGAAAACACGGCAGTTATTAAAATGTGTTCCACTTAAAATATTTCAGACCACCCCAGTAGACACTAAAGGGCTTTTTTTTTTTTTTTTTTTTTTGAGACTAATAACCATCTTTTTTATTTTCAATGAATTTCAGAGTAAAGATAAACCATATTTTAACGAATATAAAATATCTACTTGTTTAAGGCTTCTTTACAGCATCAATGAATGAAGCTCAGACTTTAAAGAGAATTTACTAATTATTTTCCGAGTGAATCCAAACACTCATAGACATAAAGTTTTAGGTAGATATATAAAAACAGTTTTTACCTTAGCTTCAAAAATAAAATTTTTAAATGAAATTTTCAATGAAATTAATTTCCCAATTTTTCTAAATTTGTTAAGATCTTGTAATCATTTAAAATTCATTGTCTTGGGAATAACTGATTTGTAAACGAATCGTGCGATAAATAGGTTATAATAGATAACATAATATTGAAAATACAACGAAACTCTTGCGGTATTAACCACGATTTTATTTAATGTGGTTTACAAGTACCGGTAGGTAGGTACCATTTCACAAAAATAGCAAAACTTCAATGCCATAAAATTCAAATAAATCAAATGTTTGTTAAATTAGGCAGGTAAAATTTTTTCTAAATGTTTTTGTTTTCAAAGCAATAAACAAAAAATAAAAAATTGTCAAACATTTCAAGAAGCTCTGAAAAATTAGCAAATATTATGAATAACATCATAAATTGACAGAAAAATTGGGAAGACATTCACTCAGAGTCATACATATAATATTCACAAGTACAGATGGTAATAGGGTTCACAATAAATTGTACTTGTATGTATAAGTTCTGTGCATTCACATAAATTCAAGGCATTGTCTGAAAACGAGATACAGATAATGAACCTAAAGTAGACAAAAAGACTAATAAATAAAAACAAAAAGTTATTCATGTTAGGTTCACACAAAATATTAATTAGTTGACTATTCTAATAACAATTATTGCAATGACAATCACAACTGTGAGACTGTTGTACCATTGCATTGTAAATTTTGTAATAATTCTACCGCATACGTTGACGTGCCTGGAGCTGCAGCAACGCCTTTTCCACCGTGTCCGTAATTAGGTATTAGCTAAAGGCACAAAATTCCGAATTAAAATTCCAGTAAAAATGATGTCACATATCTAGATAACAGCAGTCTAATGGTCTATAAAAAGACTTTAGTTGGCGAGGAGACTTCATATGTAACAATAAATTTTTGTGAAAAACTGTATGTTTTATATTCCTCTTATAGTGAATGGAGGAGTGATCAATTCTCAGGAAAAAAAATTTTTTGAAATTTATTTTATCTAATAGTACCTACAATATGAAGTGCATTGTGTCTAAATAATTATATTTAAAACACAGATACCAAACATCTGCTACTTGAGCTTTCATAATATAACTGTTATTAGGAAAACTGATTTTTTTTCATATGTGACACTTTCCTCGCAAATTTTCTAATTTAATACATCTTTTACAAATCTGGGCAACCGTTCTCGAATCGTAGGCCGCATTGACTTTTTAAAATGATAAACGTAGGCCTATAATTTTCAAGTGTAAAATGGAGAGTTATATCAAAAATTCATCACCAGAGGGGATTTTACAAATAGACAAACAAATTTGGGAGTAGAGTGAGCAAAAATTTTTCTAGGTGATTTTTTGGTTTCAGAAAATTCATGTTTTTTTCTAACTTTACCCCAGTTTTTATTTTTAAGGTATGTGGTTTTGACCACCAAACCCCCTGTTGTGTACATCCCTGATAACAAATCTGTTTGTAGCTATGGACTGTCGTGGCTCCGCCCAAGAGTCCATTGCGCACTAGCGATGCACAGGGAACTGGCCACAACTGGAAGATACTGGGCTGAGGCGTCGCTGTTCAGTTGTTGTCTCAACACAGAGGCGAGAGCTAGGTGTGTGACAACGACTTATTTTATTGTCCTTGTGACGTTAAACCAACTATAGTAAACTCCTACCACTACATGGTAGCAGAGCAATAGCGTTCCCCCTGGACCTCTGGAACTGTTAGATTTCATGTCCTCTCAAAATTATGTTTTGTCTAGGAATTTTAAATCAATAAAAAACTACGTTTTTTTGACTAGAAAACGGTTCTACAAACTGCAAATACACTAGCTTCCACTCGGAAATATTTTGGATAAAATATGTCTGCCCTAATAGTTACCGGTCCTAAGTAATTTGACATGAAATTTCGACATTGACTTGAAATGATATCGAATACATGGACCGATATTAGTCTAAAAGCGGAATTAAATTCTGAACAAAAAACAGTAATATTACTGGAAAAAATATTCCCGTATCTAAAATACGCAAAATGGATGATAGGTAGCAATTCTACTCAAAAACATTCATCGTATATAATACGTCTAACGGCTGACGAAAAAATAATCAGCATTATTTTTCCGCTGCCCCCAGAGATATATTTTGTCTTCACTATTAAATAGCGCGCAAATATATTGTCGATCTTCAATCTTTTTGTCAAGCAAAAAAGCATTCGAGATAACGAAAATAATTTTTTACTGTATACCTCTCTCGACTTTGCACATTTCTAGGAAACGAGAGAAAAAAAAAGAGGCAAGAAATCGTTCGAATTTACGAAAAAAGACGTAAAAAATCACGATCAGCAGCGATGTTTCATCGGACAGGCTTTGACTGGCCGCTGATTCACACGATACATCGTTTGATTTACCCATGCCTCACACACACAAACGCAACTACCCTAGCAAAATACACTAGCACACTCACACAAACAGAGTTTGATACAGTGAGCTGCGGATACAGCGACGGCTTACGCATGCGCACAACGAATGGTTCAATGACACGTTCTGCATAGTATCCATATGAAACCAACCTCGAACGTCCATTCCCCTTTTTGAATTATATTCAACATTGTTGTGCTAATTAATTTTAATTACATGTGTAAGTGCCGTCTCGTTTTTATTGTTTTTCTTTTATCTTTGTTCGCCATATTTGCTCGTGATTTTATTAATTACTATTGCGATCTCGAACACTTCCCACCTCGGCGTAAATTCGTAATTTTCTCGTGCTGCCATATTCGCGACTTTTGTCGTCCTCGAATTTGCGCCATTTTTCCACAAATTTTCGAATTTCTGAGATTTTACCATTCCCCCCAGGCAGTGTAGTGGTGCAGTTTTCAAATTTGATACCGCCACAAAGCCAAGATATCAACGGTAAGTACTTTGAAGATTTTATGAATCCTTAAACTTACAGTTTTTCAAAGTCCCAATATGGTAGTGGCAATTTTAATTTTTGTAAGCTATTCTTACGCACAAATGTAAATTTTACATATTTCTTCTTGTTTCCTATAGTAAATATAGTAATTTTATGATTCTTTTTCTAAAATTCATAATTTTAGTCATTATTTAATAATGTATTGGGACTCTAAGATCGCCTCATGGTCTTAGCCTAAAATAATTTTAGACGTAATTAGTCATTACGAGTGCAATTTTTCACGTTTCGATAAACACTTATCACCCCAGGGTCAGGCCAAAATTTTTTTTGGAAATACCTGGAAAAATAGGTGACTGTTGAAAAACACTTGTGTATATTTCATGTACAAAAACGTCTTTTTGTCCTCGGGTCACGCCCGATTTTTCGTTTTTTCTAAACACTTAGAAAAAATTTAGACCTACATGAAAACGTAAATAATTTAAGAACCTTTTATTCAACCTTTGATCATAAAAATTTATGGAACATCAAATTCGTACCTGAAATACGTCAAAATTATCCCGTAATTTGAATTACGTCCCGATATTTTGTTTCCCATATGCGAATACAATACGTGTAACCTTGACATTCATCGTAACGAAAAATTTCGTGACGATGACATCGTTTGTAACTAGGTCACTAGCACAAATTTACAAACGATCCCCTAAGATGTTAGGGACTCGTAATTATTTCATTTTCAATTCTTTTTCTCATGGAAAAATCTCGTAATTAATTACGCACCATTAATTGAATAAATCTATGATTTTTTCTACATGTGTCTTCAAACATAAATAAATTAAATTTTGTTTTTGTTTTCTATTATCATAATAGCACCTTTTTTCATGTACTTGTTTACAGTGTGTAATGAGTCAAGACACGTCCCTCCGACCACCTCGTGTGGTGCTGAGGACATTGATCAAATGTTGGATACAGACACACTGTTGAGGGAGGAGGAAAATAACAATCCTCAACCTCCACTGCAACTGCAACCAATTCCGGATCCACCCATGCCAACATGGGCAGACGAGGTTGACGAAGACAAATGTCGGCATCAGGCGGATGCCATCAATCCTCGACAAACACCTGTTCGGTGGGCTGATAATAATGGAAACCCAGTTCCACCACCCACACGCACGCAACGTGTGCCATCAACCTCGAGTTTGATGACGGACAGCATCGAAGAGCGTAACCAGTTTATAGTCACAATCAAGGATTGCGAGGAATATATGTGCTACCTCGAAGACTTGCTGAATACACCCGTCGCACCCGGCCTTAATTACTACCACATCCTGAATGAAGATTCAGCAATTAAGGCCACAGTCAACGATCTCGAGTTCCCGCCTCATGGCTTCGATAAAGATATTCTTCTCGACGCTCGTTGCTACAGACGAAAGCTGTTGGTGCTGCAGGGTTGCATCCAAACCAAGTTTGGCAACCTCAATCCTTCTCAACCCATACAGCCAGTACGTCAAGGGGGTGAACAGGATGCTGATCAACGTGACGAGGAATGCCAACAGGAGGAGGAGCGCCTGGCTAAAGAGGCACTAATCAGTGAACTTGTACCACAGGTCCAGGATGCGTTGAGCAAGTGGCCATTGATTGTAGATCATTGACCTCTTCTGAACAACGTGTTCAGGAGCTGCGGTACAAGATCGCAAATAAGCTTCAGATGGATTTGGAGGAATTCATCAAGAACTTTGTCACTGAAGGTGCCTCCCAACCCAAACAGCCTAGTTTGCAAGCCAGTGGAAGCGAGCAGTCATTGTCTCGTTTGAAACGACTGTACGTCATCGTCACAGGTAATAACAATTCATTATTATCAAAACGTCCGTCACTCCCTGCCCTTTCGTTAGGTGAGGAAAGAATTGAAGGAGAACCCAGTCCCAAAAGGACTTGTTGGGAACCCCCTTTATTCCCCCCTCAAACCCTTTCGACATCTAACCCTCATTAGAAATAATGCATAGGGAACCCACTCAAAATTTATTGACATCGCTTAACTCACAGATTTAAATAAATCGCCTGAAGTACCGATGGATACCGATGTTATCATTGAAAAACCCAGTAATCCTAATTACACTCCAAAATGTTGGGAACACGATTTGAACAATCAAATTGATATTGGATTTGAAAATTTAAAACGCCCCAAATTTTATTTGGAAAAATGGGATGGTGATATTCTAGGATATCCCAGCTTTATCAACTGTTTCAATAACTATGTTAATAAACGGAACGATACAGCTATACCCCAAAAAATAAATCTTCTCCATGGCGCTCTACCAAAATTTTTAGTCAAAAAAATCAGCCATTTTTCTCCAGATAACATAGGATATGTACAGGGACTGAAATTTTTACACAGTCGATATGAAGACGAATCCAAGATTCGAGCTGAAATGTGGCTAAAACTAACCGCATATTCTACGACAACTAACGACATTACGTCAATCCTTGACACGTTAGATACTTTGACTGTCATGGTTGACAGATATCGTTTGGTAGCCAACGTCATAGATAAGGAGCAGTTATTTAATATAATTGTCAAAAAATTCCCCCCTCGCTCGTATCAAAATACTTTAAAAAGTGACGAGCGTCGTGTCAAACATATTTTCGAAGCTGTTAGATCTTTTATCAAAATAAGAGAATTATCGGAACCCATCTGTACTTTTGTACCAACCAAGGGCGATAAACCTAACAATCAATCGAATAGGAACTAATCCCAATTGAACCAAAATTTTTCACAACCTAAAGGCAGGAGATATTTTGCAATCCTTTCGCAAGAAACAGACCCAGCCCCTCGAAGAAAGAATAGATCCATTCCTCGTAGACAATCTAAAAGGCGTCAATACAAAACAGAAGAAGATGACTCACATACTAACCCTTCTGCTGTAGATCCTGATGGAAGTCAGTACATCCAGATGCCATCTGGACAACAAATCCCAGTGGCCATGGTTCGACTGGCGGAGGTGCCCCCTACACCCTGCATATTTTGCAGAGGGCAGCACCATTCACAGCTTTGTCGTGTGAAGAGTACGTTGGAGTCATGATGGGCACATTATTTCAGATTCAAGTTATGAAATTGTTGTGGATATACGCACCCTGGTACACCAGTATGTCAAATCATACCTCCAGTCCACTGCAGGTGGTTCCAGTGCACCAGCACTGAACATCACTTCAACTTCTGTCCAAAGGTGGAGTACCCCATCACTCCAGGCTGTGTGGATGCATGGATAGAGTACCTTTGGGAGTGTAAGAAGTACTTACCAAAAGGTAACTTTACCAGTAGAAATACTAATCAGGATGTAAAAATTCCTGGCTTTAATCCACATAAACCTTTACAGACGATCCGAGCTACTGTCGTAGAGCCAACCGTTGAGATTCAACGCAACGAATCTAGGGATTCGAACGAAGTTCAGCTAGTTTCCGGGACTCCAGTATTAAGTGAGTATTTTACATTTTTTAATACTAGAGATAAAGAAGCTCATTTTTTGACATTTATGTCTTATATCCTCGCTCCAAACGAACCTGACCCTGTAAAAATCAATGGTTTTTTCGATTGTGGCAATAAGCATATCTGAAAGATAATCTCTCAGATTATGCGGATATAATAAAATTTCGTGGTTTAGCTGGACAGATGTCCAAACAAATTAGAACACAAAAAGTTAAATTTCATTTAATTAAACATGATGGAACGAAAGTTCTCATGGAAGCTAATACTATTCCCCACATAACTGATAATTTATCAGAATTCGATTTCGAAGAATTTAAAAAATGGTATCCAAGATACGAAAATATCGATTTCTCAGGTTTGGATCAAGGACTTTCTATACAATTACTTGTTGGAAACAATTACATGTGGTCTTTTATAAAGCACATAAAGCACTTGTCCCCCACCCTGCAACTAATTGAGACTGACTTCGGAGCAATGTTAGGAGGATTCCTAGGATCTTGGACCGAATGTGACATATTCGATCCCTCTTTCTTCACATCCCCAGAAAGCATCGAAAATTTTTGGAAATTAGATGTCCTCGGGATCGAGACTAACAATTTAGTTGAAGATGACGCCAAAGCGGAAGCTTTGCATTTATTCTATAAAAATATAGAAAAAGTCAACAATCGATATCGCATACGGTGGTTATATAAATATAATCCCCCACCATTAATCAATAATTGTCAGTTAGCCTATAAACATTTAGAACGTCAGTTACCTAAACTGCAAAAAGATCCAATCTTCTTTCTTAGATACAATCAGTACCTCCTTTCTCTCGTAGACTTAGAAATGATCGAACCTATCGAAAATGATAGACCATCCAAGCTGGTGCACTACTTACCACACAAAGGTGTTTACGATCGTACAAAGAGTACCCCACTCCGAGTAGTTTTTGATGGATCAGCTAAGTCTAAGAAATCAAACCGTTCTTTGAACAATTGCATGCATAAAGGTAAAGTCATACTAGCCGACCTAGTATCAATGTTAGTAAGTTTCCGTAAAGGTCCTTACACAATAATTGCTGACATAAAAAAGGCTTTCCACCAGATAGGTCTTCACCCTGAAGATAGAGACGTCACGCATTTTCTATGGATTAAAGATCCAAATTTACCTATGAGCTCTAATAACCTTAGAACTTTTAGATTCTGTTGTGTTCCTTTTGGAATCATTTCAGCTCCTTTCCTATTAGCAGCACTGCTTTTACATCACTTTTGTCAAGTGGACATGGAGTTTCATAATAAGTTCCTCGAACGCTTCTATGTCGATAATTTGATAGTATCCTTACCCACGTACGAACAAGCTATAGATCTCTATACCAAATCTAACAAATTATTCAACGACATCTCCATGGAACTGGTGCGATGGGGCACGAATTGTAAACATTTGAGAAAAGACTTCGATTTGGATTTTGCCCTGACTGAACCACTTATCAAAGTGCTAGGCCTATATTGGGATATGGACCATGATATATTATTCATGCCTAACCATAAACCATTTGTAAAACCTTGGACTAAGAGAACATTTCTTAGAGTACTTTCCTCCTTTTACGATCCTTTAGGCTGGTTTGCTCCAGCATTCGTTCCATCCAGAATGTTTATGAAAATCCTATGGTCCAAAGGACTGAAATGGGACGAACCTATACCAGATAATTTACAAGTCATAGCACAAGACATCCTAGATGACCTTAAAATATGTACGTCTTATTGTTTGAATAGACAATTCTATGAAGGAACATACGACCCAACTGTTTGCCAACTTCACGTCTTTGCGGACGCTTCTCAAACAACATATTCTATGACGATTTACATTCGATTCTATAACAAAAAATCAAACTGTTATGCAGTTAGATTTGTTATAGGAAAATCCCGTGTAACACCCATGCGCCCGATCACAATCCCTAAATTAGAGTTGATTGCCACACTTATTGGTGCGAAAGGATTGCGTGCATTATGTAAACCACTCGGTTTACATAATGTACCCACTTTTCTTTGGTCTGATAGCAAATGTGTTCTCACATGGCTATTAGAAAGGAAAGTCTATCCTCAGTTTGTCAAAAATCGAATCGATTAAATTAAAAGTATACTTTCAGCCAAATATCAACATGTACCATCATCTGAAAATCCTGTGGATGTAGGTAGTAGAGGTTCATCAGCCAAAGACCTTAGCCAATCTAGTTGGTGGACTGGTCCCACTTGGTTATGCCAAGATGAAAAATTATGGCCCAAAACCGATCTTCATATCATTGAAAGTCTTCCAGACACATCCGAAGAATTAGATACTCCCGTATTTTGTATTCTGAAAGATTCACTCAATGTCTCCTCTACCAATTCCAATTCTTTACTCATCGCCGATGAATATATTTTTGACAAACATCACCCCGCCAAAATTCAACAAAAGTTGAAGTCCCCCAAAAGCCTGATCCCACATTGCCACATTGACTCACAAACTGATCAATGTGAAGTTATCTTGCCACAGCATGAAGTCCTTGCTACAAGATGGATCCCTGATGAACCAAGTTCATCCCAAGCCATTGATTTGTCCACTAAACCTCCAAATCCGAAATGGGAAACACCTTTCGCAACATTTATTCATCCACCGATGAATACTCCGTTCAATATTAATATTGATAAATTCAACACTCTATCTAAAATAGTACGCACCTTCTTACAATGTTTAAGAGCCGTACGGCGATTTAGTAGACGTAGAATTAGACGGACTAGGTCAATTTCTCCTTATGCTGTTATGGATTGTACTTTCCATTTCGCTCTTCTTTGCTTCATACATGTGGACCAAAGAAAACACTTTGCCAAATTGTTCGAAGTGTTGGAGAAAGATAAACCCTCTCCGTATGTTTCGTACAAAAAATATCACATTCTCATAGATCCTTCTGGGATTTTGAGAACTGTCAATTATCTTCCAGATATTGAATATGCTAAAGATATGCTATCTCCTATCTTAATGCATCCCAAATCACAGTTAAATAAGTTAATCCTGATGCATACGCATACCACCAATGTAGACACACGGTACAAAATTCACCATTGCTGACTTTAGAAGACACTACTTTGTTCCAAAGTCTCTCAAAGTGTTACCCCCAATTCTAAAGAAGTCATGCGTCTTTTGCAAGAAAGCCGAAACACGACCTTTCAAGCAACCAACATTCTCATCCTTATCAGATTTCCGCCTTGTACCATTTGTACATCCTTTCACCTACACAGGCGTGGATATATTTAGCCCATTTATGGTATTTGATAAATACTTGCCAAAAAAGAAATCCCAGTTGGCTATGCCAACCACTCCACCTTATAAAAAATGGGTGTTGATTTTCACTTGTTTGTCTACAAGAGCTGTCCATCTAATCTCAGTATCGAATCTATCTACTGAAGACATTTGGACAGCGTTTATAACCTTTTTCGCAGATAAAGGCATGCTGAAAGTTATCTTATCCGATAATGTGGCGCAATTTCACCTTCTCTCCTTGTACTTACCCGAGTACTGGACAGCGTTCTCTGAAGAATGGAAAATACAAACTAGCTTAGATGAAAAGGCCATCAAGTGGCACTTCATCCCGGCTAAAGCCCCCTGGTATGGAGGAGTTTACGAAAGACTGATAGGTATTATAAAACAAGTATTTTATAAAACCCACGGTCATAACTCTGTCTACAAACACACCTTCAAGGCAAGTTTGAAAGATATTCAAACGATGATAAATAGAAGACTGCTATGCCCATCTCTGGATGAGCTCGATCAGCTAACACCCATGCCTGCACATTTCATGCGAGCAAACTTAGGTTACCTAAGCAATCCGATTGACCAATTGACCCAAGATCCTACTCCCACAGCAAAACAGTTGATAGACTCTTGGAAACATGACCAAGACTATCTTCAGAAAATGTGGCTAGTATGGAAGAGGGAATACCTCCTCTATCTGAGAGATAGACCACCCTCTGCGCTCTCTAACCCAGGCCGCACGGTACCATTTTTACCTATGGTAAATGACATCATTCACGTTTTGGACTACACATCCAAACCCAGTGTCTATAAGCTTGCGAAAATCACTGATTTAGAGAAATCTCGTGATGGCCAGATCTGTATGCTCACATAGAATTCTCCAGCAAGAAAACTTCCACAAGACCTATTAAGTTCTTGGCTCCTTTGGAGTTGTACAACAGAAATGTTGATAAATAGATACTTTGTATCTATTACCTCCGATACTTTGTATTGATTACCTCCGACTGAATCCCTGATTACAACATGAGTAGACTATGACAGACCATTACTGACTTTGGGGTACGCCATAATTGGAAATTATGCTCCTAAAAACAGCATAACTACGATTTTTTGGCATCCACTATTACTGTCTAGTGCTTCGTAAAAGTCCACGGGTAATAGGTGTCAGAGCGCGCTACCAGCATCTTTGATGTTTAACCGACTCGCTAATTCCTACTATTCCTTTGCAGAAACTGTGATCTTTGGCCACTAACTTCGTCTTATCCTTATTCGTCTCTACTGTCCGGCGGTTGTGATGACTTTCTTCGAAAGTAACGTCTTTACTATGGTTCCTGTCGATCGTCAAACATTACCTAGTAACGCACATAGTTTAGTTTTATTTTAAGTTTTTTTTTTATTTTTGTTGTCTTTCTTTCTTTTTTGACGATCTCTACCCACATGTACTGTGATTTTCTGTTATTTTTAATAAAGTTGATTTTCATTTTTGTACATGCGTGTCTAATCTTTTCTAGATTTCAGGAGATTCAGCGGAGGTGGCCTCCGAAGGCCACCCAGGCACACCGCCCCCAGTGTCGTGGCTCCGCCCACGAGTCCCAGGCGCACTAGCGATGCACAGGGAGAAGATACTGGGCTGAGGCGTCGCTGTTCAGTTGTTGTCTGAACACAGAGGGGAGAGCTAGGTGTGTGACAACGACTTATTTTATTGTCCTTGTGACGTTAAACCAACTATAGTAAACTCCTACCACTATATGGACACACATATACAACCGTACTGTTTTTTCTCTGGAAAGCGATGTGTATATCTATTAAATTTTTCTTTTTCCCAAAATTGGCTCGTAGGCTACATTGGGACCTTTTGTGGGTTGCAGGTTGACCAAGCCTGTTTTACAGCTCCTCAACTTTTTCAGGATCCAACATGTTTCCCGTTTTTGGGAAGATTTACTTCTCGACATTATTTGAAAACAATTAAACGATATTTTTATTATGTTCATGATAGGTGCACAAGAAAATTCAATCCATGGTACACCAGATTTACCTTTGTTCTAGTAATTGACATTATATTTAATCTATATAGTCTATCCAAAATAAGAAGCACGAGGTGGGCCAAGGTGCTCTCATACCAGTTGACAATAATGAAGGTAAAATACCCCAATCAGAAATAACTTGTGGTACATTTGTACATAAATTCTGTCATGTTATCCGGTGTGAGATTCTTTCTTTTCTACCCATACCTCACACCTATTTGGGTACTGAAGATGGTGAATGGCGCTCCTTATTTTGAACAGCTTATAAGTGTTTTTGAGTGTGAGTAAGTCTAAGTAATTAATTACTTATTATTAAACTATTTTAAAAGGGAATCCAAAATTGAAAAACTCAATTTATTTTAGCTCTGTCACACTCTTCGAAAATTATTAGACTTTTAGTTTTAAAAATTCTCAGAAACATTGCAATGACATTTGAACAACAAAATGGATGACAATATCAAACAAATGTAATGTTATACAAGATGACATTAGGGGACCAGTTTGCCCAAAAATTAAAGGAAAGTGATTTTTCACTATGGTACACGTATTCCATGGTATCGGGGTCTCCCCTACCAAAATTCAAATTTTCTAAATGAGATTAAGACTTGAGTTTTATTCTTGAGGAGTTGTTTTGCAGTAAGTTTTTCTTTTCAAAATTTTCAACAACTGAGCACACATTTGGAGGGGTAAAATCTTACTTCACCAGCAAAGATCTAGAAAAATTTAATAACTCAATTCATATGGGAAATTGCATGCTCCTAGCATGGAATAATTTCAAAACAACTTGAAGAAACCCTACCATAGACTGTCTCCCTTTTTCCAATTCAACTATATTTTCATTTCGATAAGTCCTTAATCCTACCCAGTTTCTTATTTTTGGCACATATCGCAAATTTGGCAACAATTTGCTGCATTTGCTCACAATTGACTCGGCTGTTTCACAAACCATTGACGTGTCATATGAATCGTAATCTCTCGTTTCACTCAGAGTAACAAAACCGTCGTTGCTGCAAGGAATTATGTAGTTCATTTCGTTATTGAAGAAGTATAATAGTGTTTAATCCAGGGTGCATGAACCTATAATATACGCTATTTGAATTCATTCTAGCTAAATTTCTTCCGAGAAGCAATTCCTCCAAAATTTACTTGAATAATCTGACCTCTAACAGGTATCAAATTGGTGTCAGAACACAAGTATCTGGATGCCAAGCCAATGCAGTTGAAAACTGCATCATACAGATTAGACAATGAGCTAAAATTGTTTATTTTTTTGCAGTATTCAAATTCCGTTTCTTTCCAATCTGTCAAAAAAATAAAATCATTTGGTAATGCGAGTAGCTCGATATACACTAGGATTAGTCTTAATAAAAATTTATTAACAGAATGATTGAGACAGATGAGATAAAACGCCAAGGCTAATAAAAAAAAAATATATGTACTGAGAAGTCCGAGATCTGGACCTTCAAATAAAAATTATTTTTTGACAAATTCTGACAAAATAATGACGTCACAATTCCAGACAATTTTTTGAGAGACAAGATTCGAATTCGGACATTATATTATCCGAATTCGAACTCGTATTCGGATGAAGACGTGAAGACAGAAATAAAAGCTGATTCTCTTTCAGGCGATTATAATACATTTTATTTCAGTAACGACTCTTCCAAATTCAGACAAATTCAGACAATAATTTAGTTCGATCCGACAGACTGGCGCCATGAGATATATATTAGATGAAGACGAATTGAATAGAAATAAAAACCCATCGACGACATGAATGCAGCCAACCTTTTTGCTTTATTTCCGGTCTTTCCACGCTTTGCTTGCAGTTTTCAGTCATTTAATATATTTTATTATATTTTATTATATTTTATTTTATCAGCCATCCACGTGCGTTTTAGCCTATTGTATGTCGACGTATATATTTGTGCTTTCTGTAATCTTATTGGCTGTAGACATTTTATATTTCCTCTCGCTTTTTATGTTATCGACATCGCATGTTTGAAGGCAATTAAGCAGACAATAAGTGGGGAAATTTCCTTAACAAGAAGAACTGATTTGTGAAGACAAATTCTAAATTTTAAATCACTCTCTTCTTTGCACTGGCGATACCTGGTATTGGGTTTGTCTTTGCAAATGAGTCCTTCTTGTGTAGGCGGATAGCAGCAGGTCCAAGTCACAAGTCATATGTCTAAGTCCTCACGTTAGGCAATTTAATATGTGTACCATCTTCGAGATGCAGAATACAATTCAATCTAATCTACCTTGAAGACAACTAGGATGGTAGTTCATATTCCAGATAGGTTCAGTTGAAGACAAAGGCAAACTAGGAATGTTCTTTTGTCATGGAGGATTAGTAGTGACGACACACAAGTCATTTCTAGTTTTGCCAGTTGTACATCGCACTTCAAGGCGATTTTTTGAAAACACCTGCAAGGTGAAGTATCAGTCGACAATACGATCAGATGGAGTTCCTGGCATCTGTTAGGAGGGAAATTTGGTGTGTTGAAGACAACTTTAAGACAAGCTTGGTTCAAGATGACTGCCTTGCTCTATCATTCAAAGGCCGCGTCGAGCCTTCTTCTTGCACATAGTGGATTTGACTCCATCTATGTTAGTAATTCTCTCACCTCACTCTCACTTTCAACCAAAAGCTCCGAGACCTAAAGTTTCATATTAGGAGTCTTTTAAACAACAAAACCATCACTCAAGAAGACACACAATTAGGTGAAGACACAACAGCTTTCTGATGGTTTCCCCTACTTGTTGTCTGCCATAGCTTTATTTTTAACTTTTTATTTTTCCGCTACACACTTTGCTTTGTTCCGCTTTGTTGACACTATAGTTCTTTTGTAATTATAGTCTTTGACAAAATAATTCTGGTGTTTGTTTTTGTAAGTTTCAAACCTTGTATGGATCGAAACTTTGTTAGGCTCTTCTATCCGCACAACTTAGCTTATTGCTGATTCGTCATATTAATTTGCTGAGGTATGAAGACAAATGTAAGCGGCGTTTTGCCGTGTCCGAAGAAGTTTAATTCAAGTCAAGAAGAATTCAGCCGTAGGACATAGTCAAAGTCAAAAAAATAAAATGTCTTGAAAACACAATTCAAGACCCCTCGATTCAGTGTTTCAGCTGCATGATGCCCTAACTTTAGGACATTGTGACGTCATTAGCATTTAAATACCACTATACATTAAAGGTTGACTTTATGACACGTGACAGGAATCGATTTCGTATGCCTCATAAAATATGGCGACTGTGGCAGGAATCGATTTTGGACGCCTCAGTACCAAGAACGGATATTACAGAAAAAAGACATGAAAATTATACGGAAAATATCTATATGCTAGGTAAGTATCTCCATTGTGCAGTGCGCACGCCATCTACCCAATTTTTGTTTAACAAATGGGATGTCGTATCATTAAGGTAAAGTGGGGTAATACCGATACTGAAATGTAAGATTTTTGGTTTTTTCACTCTCAGTTGTCCCCATGTTATCATATTCAGATGTATAATAGCTCGTCTGAATTGCGCATTCATCCTCTACAATTTTATGGGTGAAACATAAAAATCTGACAGTTAGGTTTTGAGTTATAAGTAAAAATGTAAGTCAACCTCAGAATATAGGTATTACTCCAGATCTGAGGTAATACTGTTATCGTCTTTCTTGTCTCGTATATAACCAATACAATCTTTATGGGGCACTACCATTAATGTGCATACAGTTGGCTACAAAATGCTTTTTGGTTCATGAGAATTGACTGAAAATTGACAGAGATATGAGACAATGAAATTAACTGTGTTGATGAATTGTAAAAAATTCTTCAAAATTGTTTAGAGTTTTTCACTTTAGTTCATTATTGACAAAATTCCAATCATTGTATAGACTTGAAAATGAAAATAAACGTCTGCAGTTGTATTTTTTCATAAATTTCGTGAATACATACGAGGGGTTGGGTTGAACAAGGTGTACTTGCTCCCTGTCAAGCTGAAAAAAAGAAAAAATTCAATTCAGGAGAGTGCAAAATGGCTAAAAATTTTGAATAAAAATTGATGCTAAATTTTAATTTTTTTCCTGCTCCACAAATTCCCCCTTCACCTTGCTCATTTCCAAAATCATTATCTTCATCATTGCTGGAAAGGGATAAAATAAACCAAAAAAAAGTAAAAAAGAGGAAAAAGGTAAGAATAAAAAAAACCACACATTTGTCATATGTATATAATATCACGGTTCCAACCATCCCATTTGTTATAACTTTTGCCACCAGGTGGTGCTCTCGGAGATGCTTACCTACCCTATAGGTTTATACCGACAGAAGGTATTGATGAAAGATATTTATTTTATGCGTGTGCACAGATCATCTAGGAAAGATTTATATGCCGTTTGGTACATAGGGCAGCCAACTCATTAATCATTAATAAAGTGATCATAGTGAGAAGCAACTGTAATAATACATTATGCGGAATTATATTTGCCGTATCACTAGCCGAGTAAGTACGTAATAAAACAAAATTTGGTGGCATTTCAAAAGTGAGAATGTATAATCAACATCAGTTCCAAATTTTGTGACTATTGCCCGAAACTTATACTCATTTTATAGAGCCTTTACATCTCTAAAAATGCAACATAAGCTGACAAATAGTACCAGTCGATCGATCTAGACCAAAACTGATAGGTCTCGTAATTGTTGCCTTCAAACTAAAGTTTGTAGGTACCGAATTGCATGACTATTTAACAAAGATTACAACCTGTAATCTACGGCGCGTTTGATAGAAAATTGTGTAGGTACCAATATACATATTTACATAAAAATAATAAACCCTTATGAATCTGAGCTTTGAGGATGTGAACCACACATATATAAGCACGTTTCGTAAGGCTATTGGCGGCGGTGGAGCCGTGTGAATAACTTTGTCATTTTTTCAGATCTTTAGGTTGCCAGTTCGAATCCCCAAACCAGTGAACCTAAAAAATGGTGACATCGACGTGAGTGAACACGTAGCGCTTGACTCTGGTTCACAAACCTTCTCCACAGAGTGGCATAGAGCCATAGGCCTAAGTCTGCATTGTAGGTTTGCTGGTTTCCTCGCATGGCAGCAGTCTAGCTCCACCCTCTGTTGTGTTGTCATACTTTAATTTCAGTGGCAGCACTGGGGAAAGTGGTTGTGAGGATGTGAACCACACATATATAGACGCACCTCGCAAGGCTATCATAGTGGCGGCAGAGCCGCGCGAGTAATTTCTTCATTTTTTCAGATCTGTATGGTCGCCAGTTTAAATCCCCATACTGTTGAACTTACACAAGCCTTTAGAGGTAAAATTTTCTGGGTTCATGAAATGAGAAACATACTCATCCATCATCCCCTATTCTAAGACATTTCACAAGATCAAGAGTAATCGGTACGTACATTTTCATAAATGAAAAGCAAAATAAAAATTTAAAAATTGCCAATGGCCGGCCAGTTGGAAAAGTAAATTTTGTCTAAAATAGACAGAATTTCAAATTATGTAAGATGAGCCAAATCCGGCTATTTAAATTTCTGATTTGTAGACAATGGGGTCAAGGAGTAATTTTTTGCAGATGGGTACAAAATTTGGCATGTGCATACTTTGAATCTGGATATTGGTCAAGTTCGAAGATTAGTCAAACCCACCTATCAGTTTCCAAATTACGGCTTTTCGAAATTTTTGTTATAGTACAAAATTCTCAAAACCTATAATGAACGCAACCCACAATACACATAGAATCTACCTTTCTGACTGGCAGCATTGGAAAAGCAGATTTCACCTAAAATAGACAGAATTTCAAATTATGTATTTGGCGGTTACATTCGTTATAGGTTTCAATAATTTTGTACCATAATAAAAATTTCAAAAAACTGTAATTTTGAAACTGATGGGCCAATTACACCCATCTTCAAACCTGACCGAAACATGAATCTAAAGTGCCCACGTGCCAAATTTCGTATTGATCCGTTGTGAAACACACCCTCCAGTTCGTTCACAAATTTTGTTGTATCCCACAATCATACGTATGTAAATAAATTTTTTAGGGAAGGCTCTTCTTGTGGTTTGTAGACGATGATCGGAAAAACTATAATGAAATTTACCATGCGTCGTGTGACATGCCACCCTTTGCAATAGGTATAGATTCTACGAAGTCTACCAAAAACAGGCCACGAGAAACGAGAAAATTCATAAGTCAATGACGAGCACTTTTTAGTGTATTTTCCAAAGGAAAATACTGTAACGGCCAAAAGAGGTGGTAATGTACCTAATTAGAACCACTTTCAGTGTTACACCATACACGAGATATTGAACACTGGATAAGCATTAATACCTCTATAATAATTAAAATATTCAATTTATCATCCACAACTATCGTGGACCTTAACGTATTTTAGAGACTCAATAATATTTAAAACACAAGATTGAATTAACACTTTTAATAAAATAATAATTTGTACGACAACAGTACATCGATTAATACGTTAATAAATATACATATGGGATTACAACCCTTTAGACAAAATTGTCTATTAACTAGGAGCTCTATAAGAGAGGCTCTAGGTACTGAGTGTAAATTCCTTCAAATTGGGGGTTTATATACTCGGTTGGGGTATGTAAGTGTATGACTCGCAATATACTCAAGGGACAGGCACAATTAGGTCATGATTATACAGACGTTATATCTATATATGTAAAATCAAATACGCGTAATTTAGTGGTTGTTTATAAAGAGCTATAGGATGTTTTCATTATTGATGAATACCTACATTTTTGTTATTTGAAAACATTTAGATGAATATGTTCATCATATTTAAAAATAGATGAAAATATGCGTTACAAATACAACTATAGCATTCAGTGCAATGACGGGCATGGGGTGGGACCTGTGGCAAAGCGCCAATTGTGAGTCGTAGATCACGAGTATATAGGTCACTCAAATTCTTCTGTACACAATATATATATATATATATATATATATATATATATATATGGATATATATATATATATGGATATATATATTTCCACTTTTTGCTCATTTTGGAACTTTTTAGAAGTCTGTGAACCCTCCGCTGTTTAACCTATGACAATGAAACTTGGGGTAGTGTTAGAAGCATTCCTGGGCAACACATTCGTGTTAAAATTTTTGAAATTCATTCGTTAGTTTTTGAGGAAGGGGTTCTCAAAGTGTTGCAAACCCAGCATGTTGTCATCACGATAACTCCTATAAATTTTATTTAAAACGGAAATTTTGCTACCATAAAAACGAGTAAGAAGGTAATCAAGTGAGTTAAAGTTGAATAAATCGTTGAAATAGAAATGATAGGTATAAATTTGACAGACGTTCTCGGCTGATTCCAATTAAATGTAAACTTCAAACTTAAAACAGTATAAAAAGAGACCGAGTGAGTGGTCGAGTACTATGATGCCCATGAATTTTAATTTCAGTGCAGAATATTGAATCATGTCAATAAGTAATTAGGTAACTTATTAAAATACTATCTTTTTTGGATTAATTAATGTAAAATATTTTAAAGCAGACTGAAACGTTGATCGCAATGATACATTGAAAATAGGTTTTTTAGGATTATTTTTTGAATCTCTATTAATGCAGTACTCAAGCAACAACACGAAAAATCATTTTGAAAAGAATTTTCAAATGTTAAAGCCTTCAATTAAACTTGTTTTATTTTAAAGTTAATTCAATAGAGGTGCTGTATAGAAAGAAAGAATTTTCTCATTTTTTACCATCATTTAAGGTATAGACTTAATGATCAGAATAAAAAACGTTTTTTTAGGATTCACCTCCAGAAATATTAGCTCAAAAAAGTCTCATTTTATTAGAAATTGATGATTTTTTATACTTAAAATTAATATTCTAGTTGAAAAAAAAAAAGAAGAAATAAAAAGAAAAACCCATTAAAAACGAAATATATGGTCATAAACTTATTAACATATAAAAAACAATATTAAAATAAAAATACAAGCTATTATATTAGTACAGCCTTAATAGACCATTTTTATAATTTGCTATTGCTCAAATGGGATAAACGAAATTTTTCAACTGCCTGATGAGCCGTCCCAGGAGCTGTTGTAATTCCGTATCCTCCATGACCATAGTTATGGACAATCTGTTTAGAGAAAAAAATTTCGGGTACCTCCTTCACCACAATGATAACAGAATATAACATATATAGGAGCTTATACTTCTAGATAGGCTTACCATACTTATATCTGCTCATATGAAGTCACGTCTTTCTTATTTAGGATAGAGTATAGAAAACATTAGTAAAACAAACTCTACTAACTTTGGCGCAAGTAGTCCACAGAGTGAAACACGCCTTGATTAGATAAATACCTTTCAGTTTCATGTTAGATGAAATAAAATGGCTCCGAGTGTAGTAATTTTTTCGATGCCAGTTGTTACTGTACACAACATACAATCCAATAGGGGAATACTGGTCAGGACGAAGGGGAGAAAAGTGAAAGTGAAGCTTGAGCTTCTGATCCCCTTATCTAAAATCAGCCTCGCATTTTCAAGTCTTTTCATTTTGAAGTCTTTCTTACGTGATTTTTACATAATAACATTAAATTGACACGAGGAAAACTTACAAAAAATCCTAATCTTTGTGGATTGAAAATAGACTCTAAAATTATGCCAGTTTCAGGCATAAGTATTGAACATCATTTTTTTTAAAAAGTTGACTCAAAATGCCACAGTTCATTTTTCTGCAGTTTTGTGTCAGTGTTTCGTTCAATCTAACATCTTGAAATCGATGGGGGATCTTTAAGTTTATTCGGTTAGTATAAGTATTATTAGGTAGATAGGTACCAAGTCTAAAATCGTACCATCCGAGGATGGTTCTGCCATTTTCGTAGAATCCTAAGATGATATAAGGCATTTTGTACAAAGGCCGAAATTTTCGACTTGATTCAAGTTTTCTTATACCTACCATCCTAGAATAGGACAAAGTTTTGTACAAAGTTGTATTTTTGGTCAACTTTGTACAAAATTAGTTGCACCAAGTCTGATTTGATCATTTTTCATAAAATTTTCTGAAAAAGACTGATTTTATTTCTTTAACTCTTTCTAGTCAGTATAAATAGCGAAGACAGTTAGGTAGGTAAAGGAAAAAATGTTTTTGTTAGCATTTGACTTTTTACGTACTCTATTTTTTAAACTGTTTATTTAATTTCGTAAAGTGCGAAACTTGAATTTTAAAGTTTTAAGTTTTCATTTCTCAGAACTGACGCTAAAATTATGAAGTAGAACTGAGAATAAACTTTCAAACAGAGCAGCTCCATAACTAAAACTCTAATGAAAACTTTCGAACCTAATTAAAGCTTTCACTTGTTTGAGGTTTTGCTTCTCCGAACTGACACTGAAACAGAAATCATTAAACAGAATTGAGAACCAGCTTTGAAAAGAAGGAACTTTCGAACTCAATTACAGCTTTTAGAATAGAGCTTTCAAAATGAAAGTTCGCAGAAACAATCTAAGGATGGGCATTAACGTAAGGTAGAACTTTTGGATGCAGCGACAAAAAAAAAGCAACTTCAATTTATAATATGGAAATGTGTGTAATAAAATAGATTAATTCATGAAACAAACCAATGTAATGTGATTAATTCGGACTTAGTACAACTAATCTCGTGAAAGTTGATCAAAAATACAACTTCTCACAAAACGACTATTCTATCCGAGGATGATAAAAAAAAACTTGCACCATTAAGTTCAAAATTTCGGACTTTGTACAAAATGCCTTGTATCATCTGAAGATTGTACAAAAATAGCTGTAACATTCTGGGATAGTATAATTTCGGACTTCTTATGTAACATATATATATATATATATATATATATATATAATACACGCCATAAGAGTAGCCAAGGCCTACGTAAAACTATCTCATAAAGCTGCTGTACAAGGATAGAGACTTATAAAAGCTACTGAAGGATCCAAGAATGGAAGACTGTTCGATCAATATATATTTACCCAATGGGCATAGCTTTTCAATGTCTACAACACAGTAAGAAACTGAGAAATGTCTTTCAAGGAAAATAAACTTACTCCAGATTGGTTGGGACTACTGGTAAAATAGCCTTCTCTCTCGCTAATAAATATTAACAAAACATATTGATATACTTTTGAAAACTAACCTTTAAATTGGCACGATTTTCGATTTCCAATCGCAGAATATGTCGATGAGGTCTAAAACCAACCCATATGCTGACAATTCTCGCTGTAGCCATTTCGGGCACTAAAGTTGTGCACCGTTCTATAATGGAGGCGGAATCGTGTTTGTCGATATTTGGATTACATCCTTCGTACTGTTTACAAGTGCCCATTGTCGCAAATCCTTCGCCGAGGGGAATCACAAAGGTGTCTGTATCGTTATAATAGAATTTTTTCAACCATGGTGCCGAAACCTAGATGAACGAATAAACAATGTGCCTCTAAAAATATGATAATATTTTAGTTCTTGGTCAATCAGTCCCCCTCCATTTCTTTCTTCAATTCATATTTTTACTTGTCGCATTTATGTGATCACAAAACTTTACACAAAGTGACAGTACTCTGCAGTTGATGGGAGGTTTGAAATGACCATTCATTTTCAATTTAAACCAATATCCTCTACAATTACATTCTAAAATTATTGTTAGTCCCTCGTTTTAAATACCTGCAAGGTACATTTTTTAGTGGCTAAATGGCCTGATTTACAGATAACCACTTATACATCACTAACTCGGACCTAGACTAATTCATATATTTTATAGAAGGAAACTAGACGGGATGTGATCCGGTCCATTTATTATCTGCGCACTACCCTTTTAACACTGAAAATGTTTAACTTCGTGGGATTGGTGCACGATTTAAAACAATGTAAAAGTTTTCCAACATTGACAATTGACAATGTTTGTGCACAATGACACATCGTTAGTCATTAAAAAAAAAAATACTAGAAAAATTACTGAAAAATACGAGAAAAAAGAAATAATGAAAATTGAAGGTATATAAAAACGACACAAAAACTATTGGGTAGTGTGTGCATTAGAAAACTTGTAAGAGGTTAGAGGATCAGCCTCTCGACAAGTTGTCACAACAAGGTGACAGATTTTGTGCACTGCATGTTAAACACATTGTATGTTTGTTTGTATTTACTTGCAAATTCATGTAACTATTTTGCAACATCTGGACCATGATAAAATGATAGTTCACATCTTGGGTGATGTCACAATCCAGACGATCAGTGCACATGCCATATTTTATCCATTGCCATAGCAAAGATAAAATACGTCGCAATTAGTCATCACATACATGTACGTATTCTTTACATATGTGTGTTTGTGTGTGTGTAAGGAGACAGTATATAAGCTCACGAATCTGGCTACAGAATTGCCAGCGTTTGTCGAAGTCTTAGCTCCCCCATATCTTAAGTATGATTTGTGGTGAACACACAATAATTGCAGAACACCTTCTGTTGTTGGAATATCTTCCACAACATAAGGTATTTCATAGGTAGAATTAATAACTAACTTTGGAAAGAACAGGTTCCAAACTGAAACTTTCAAACTTAATTACAGCTCTCAGAATAGAACTTTTGAAAAGAAACTTGGCAGAAACCATTTAAGAATAGACGCCTATGAGGTTGAAATTTTGTGAAAGTCTGTTAAGTGGAAGAGGTGTAATGCTGCGACAAAAAAGAAAGCAACTTCAATTCACAATAATATAGATGTGTATAAAACTGTGTGATAATGCACAAATTTGCTAAATTCCTCAAAAAAAAAAGGTGCAATTTTCCGTTTTATTTTTGAATTTTTTCAAACTGGCTATTTGGCTTAGTAAAGTGAGAAAAAACTACTATGAAAAATCTAGAAAAATTGTTTCATAATACAAGAATCGTATTTAAAGAAAACTTTAGGGTAAAAATCGAATAAAATTTAATTTTTTCTTCAAAATACATGATTTTTTAAAATTTTTAATTACATATTGCCATGCTAGAAGTTATACTCATGCAACAATCCTGAATTCCTGAACATTCATAATATAGATGCTAAGAATTTCATCGTTTAGGTGAATTCTATAAATTTTCTCAATTTGTTTTTCAAGTTAGAAAAAAATCTCATTAATTTTAGCATAGATTTTGAATGATCATGAGATATTATATTTGCAACTCCTGAAAATACCAAAAATAAAACCTAACTTTGTTTTTTTAGAGATCTCCGTTTTATTTTTAGATTTTAAAACTATAAGAAAAAATTTCAAGAACATTTGACTGGTCAAACATCAAAATCCGTCAAATATTGGCGAAGATACGACGTAGGAAAAAAAAGGGGGTGCGCGTAATAAATGGACTACATCCAACAGAATTATAATCTATCCCTACCTTAATCAGCTGACCACGAATCGGTACCATGTGACGATCGTCACACAAACGCTTCGACTCCAAACCTGTGCAGTTGAAAACGACGTTGTAATCATTTTGTAACTCGATGAAATCGTTGATTTTTTGTTTTAAGAGTGTGGCTTTATGTTCTTGAATTCTACGAAAATAATCGAGATGATGGGCTTACTTTTGCTCCTTTTGTTTTTCATTTTTTTAAAATGAAAAGCAGGAAGAAGAATTCAAACAAACCTAATCAGTGCCCAAGGTATGAAAGACGAGCATTGCGTGAGTAATGTTTCGAAATAGGAACCATAGTTCCACGTTTTTCCATCAAATCGTAAAAGTTCGTCAGGATCAGCATCACGATACACAGGTAACAACGATTGTAAGAAATGATTCTGCAAGAGATTGAAGTTTTCATTAAAATTGTTATACCTCAAATTCGGACGTAATTTTTTAACCGATAGATCACCTTGACGTTTGACTGACTCACGTCAGAGAAGATATATCCGCACACATCGGTAACACCAGAATTGGCTACGGGTATTAAATCCTTATAAAAGTGGAATGAGTAATCGACAAATTGCCTGCGAACGAAAACGCATCAAGACTGAGCTACTTATCTTCATATTTTCACTTTTCCAGGCAAAAAATGCAAAACCCCCAGCCTACCGTACAATATCTGTAGGTAAACCTCCGAATTGTGAACCAGGTCTGAAAATGCCTGCGGGACCGTAACTTAAGGTTTCTTCGTTGAATTTGTCGTCGATCAGAGTAATGTCAGCGCTTGGGAATCGCTGCTGCAGATGTAGCACGGTATTTGTGCCAATGACTCCAGCTCCAAGAACTGCTATCTTTAAATCACGCATTACCTACGTAAATTATGATCTAAAATAAACCGGACAAAAAAATAAGTTTAATTCTTTCTACGAGCAAAATATGAACATCAAGAGATGAAAATATGCAAAATTAAGATGTCTCATTCCTTCATATGTCTTTTGAGATTACAATACGCTTACATGATACCTACATTAATTTAGGCTACCTATGTACTTTCATATAGGTAGCTGACAAAACATGGAGATCCGTAGGTTGTTAAGAGAAATCTTGAATTAATTTATGGTAAAAATTTTTTCTCAGCTCGAACAACCAGCATGCCTCAAAATGAACTATATCTTTCAGAATTTCAACTTTCGATTTTAATCCCAATGTATTAAAGTGACTAATGTTCTATTCCTTCAGATCTAATTTAATATAGAAATAAATGTCAAATTGTTTTCCTAAACAACCGATATACAATACCTACTGTCCAAAGCTCCTCAAATTAATGCTTGTATGATACTGAATATGATTTAATACAGTGAAAGAAGTAGAGATGAATTATTCTAACAACAGCACTGAAGAATAACTCAAACTAAAAGTATAGGTATTTCTCAATTTCTTAAAAACTGCTAGCAGATATTTCATGGTGACATAAATATTAGAGGGAGAAGTTGAATAGCAATATCACAAAGATCTAACACAATGTAAAGATTTAAAAAATATACAAAGAAATTTTATAGCGCAGGATCACTACTAGAATACCTACAGTTTGCACATATATTTTTAAATTTCATTTTACAACTGTTTACATCTCGTTTTAAATCTATCTTACATTTTTTAAACATTTTTGTCAGATAACTTTTCACATTCCTTTTCATATAATTTTACATCTCTTTTTATACCTTATTTTATATATTTTTGACTTCTCATTTTATATAAAGATTAGTCCAGGAACCCTTATAGCGCCGTATGGCGCTTTAAATACAAAACTGCTGCTAAATGCTATGCATAAAAGATGCTCGTTTGCTCTTGCGCCATAAATACGAGAAAGGTACTTCAAGCAACACCTGCGACTGATTTTTCTCCTGCAGTTGTTTTTTGTTTTACATTTTTCTCCAGAACTAGTGAATTAATAGGCACCAAACTTCTATACCAGACCTGGCCATAAAAACTACATTTAGTGAAAATTTCAGCCCTATCACTTAATCCTGGAAAAACTATTTTTTCAGCCATTATCCGTTTTACATTTCTTTTTTTAGAAACTCATGAACTAATATGCACGAAACCATCATCAGACCCGCAACTGTGTAAGGACTAACTTTTGTAAAAATTTCATCCTTATCCCTTCAGCAGCTTTCTCAGAATTCTAGAAAAACCTTTCTTCCAGGAATTTTTTGTTCTCCAGTTTTCTCGGAAACTACTTAAGCAACAAGTATTAAATTTCAATCAGACTTAGTACCATACTTTATTGAGTTACTTTTCTTGAAAATTTCAGGACTATCCTTTTCTTATTTTTCTTAAAACCGTTAATACAAAACTTTCTCAAGCAATTTTTTCATTTCCAGTATTCACGGAAACTATTGAAAAAATAAGCATCAAACGTTGTAACTACATAAGAACAATCTATCGTGACAGTTTTAGCCTAATCACTTTTTCATTTTTCTTAGAATTCTAGAAAAACCTTTTTTTCTAGGAATTCATTATTCTCCAGTTTTGTCAGAAACTACTGAACCCATCAGCACCAAATTTCGAGCAGAGCTGGTCCGATATATTACTTTTCATAAAAATTTTAGCCCTATTCCTTTTTTAATTTTTTCAAAACTGTGAACTAAATCTAGGCAATACATACATCTATATGTATATGTATATAAAAGAATTAAGTGGTTTTTTATGTTGCAAGTTAGCTCCAGAACCAATGAACCGATTTGAATGCATCTTTCACTATATTAATCATCCTGATCATCTGCTGGTTTAAAATTAATAAATTTAAAAATCTATGCGATAGAATTTTAGTTATTAAAAAAAAAAAATTCCTCAAGTGGATTGTGTGACTGTGTGCATGTGGCAGTTACAAAAATACCTCTGTGTCTCCAATTGGGATTACAGATGAAACTACATAGTGATGCAAATGGGTGATCATGGAGAAAAGATTCTCATTCCCTATTGATCAATAAGGCGATAACAGGTACCAAAATTTGATTTCCATTTAAATAATTAAATTAAGAAGTTCGTAGAATTATTTTTAAAAATATTTGAGGATGAATGAAGCCTAAATAATTCTACAAAAAAAGTTTCCCCATCACTGTATAGAAAATACCAAATTTCAGCCTCAAATTTTATATGAGGTCTTATGTATTGAGGCGTCCAAAATCAAACTGCTCATAATGTCTGACCTTCATGTATGTTGGTATTTAAATGCAAGTGACGTCATAATGCCCTATGGATAAAACATCATGCAGCTGTAACACTGATATTGAGTTTGTCTTGAAATGCTCTACTATTTAAGACTTTTTTATTTTTTATTTTGAAATGTCCTACAGCCGAATTCTTTTTGACTGAAGTTAAGTTTCTTGAACACAGCAAAAAATAGCTTACTTTGTCTTCATAATTGATCAGCAAATTAATTTGCATTAAACATATTAGCAATAAGTGTAAAGTGTTGACAGAAGAACCTAACAAAGTTTTAATCCATACAAGGGTTGAAACCTACAAAAATAAACAGCAGAATTATTTTGTCAAAGACATATAATTACAAAAGAATTATAGTGTTGAAAAAGTGGATAAAACAAAGTGTTAAACAAAAATAAAATAAAAACTATTGCAGACAATAAGTAGGGGAAACCATCATAAAATTCTTTCATCTTCACCTATTTGTTTGTCTTCATAAAAGATGGTAATTTTATTGTGTGAAAGACTCCTATTAGAAACTTTAGGCTTCGGAGTTTTTGTGTGAAAAATGTGGATGAATGAGGTCAGAAATATGATCTAACACAGATGAAGATGGATCAAAACCAAGATGTCATTGTGTGCAAAAGAAGGCTCTACACGGCTTTTATGGACAGAGCAATGCAGTCATCTGAACAAAGCTTGTCAAAAAGTTTGTTGGCAACCCATCAAATTTTCCTCTTAGTTAGGACAAGAACTCCATTTGATCATATTGTCAACTATTAACATCACCCGCAGATGTTCTAAAAACATCGCCTTGAAGTGCGACATAAATGACATGATAGGGAAACTTTAATTGTCACTACTGATCCTTCGTGATACAAAGAAAAATCCCTAATTGTCTTCTATCTTCAACCTAATCTAGCCAAAGTTAAACTACTGTCCTAGTGTCTTCATAGGTAGATGTAAGTTCGAAGTGTCTACATCCGCAGATGGTATGATTCATAAAATTGCCTATACGAGGACTTTAACTTACAACTCGAGACTTGGACTTGCTGCTATCCTTCTATACATGAAGGACTATTTGTAAAATGAACCTAGTACCGGGTATCGCTTAAACAAGAGTGTTTGAAAAGTAGACTTTGTTTTACAAGGTAATCTTTCTTGTTGGCAAGGTTTCCCCACTCATTGTCTTCATTTAGTCGTTATGAATACAAGCATAAGCAGATAAAATAAAAGCGTAAGAGTCGAAATACAATAAGCGAAGCAAAAGTGAGAAAGCGAAAAGTTGTTGGCAGCATGCATGTTATTGGTGGGGTTTTTACCATACATCCAATACTACATTGCGCCGTATTCTGTCTCGAATTATTTGTCAACTAAATGAAATCTTGTCGTCTATACAAGGTGTCAAATTATATATATGATGACTCTATAATATAAATCTGATGAAACATTAATAGAATTGTCTGAAAAAGAATTTCATTTGGTTATTGTCTTTATAAATTTTCATCTTCATATCATATTTGCTTTGAACACTATATTGTCATGATTTGAGTTTTCAGTCTGCATGATGTCATCATATTATGTTGTCATTATGAGTTCAAAAATATTTTTATTTTGACATCAAAAAATCTCAGAATTCTCAGTATTTTGATACATGATCACCCATTCCAAGGTTCAACGAAATTCCCTAAGATGCCCACTATTTTTGATCTTAAACCCTAATTTAATTTATTGCATTTCATTTTTTTGTTCTTCAACTTTGATATTTTTTTAAAAGGTATTTTTTAGATGTCTATTTGGGTAAAATATATGCGTCTGATTTTTTTTTATTCTTTTATATTATTCAGTTAGTAGGTACTAGGTATACATAGCTATTGATGTTATTATGCACTACTGGAAATTAATATTGCGGTGCATGATAAAATGAGTAAGGTAATTGTCATAAGGTAATTTTCATAAGATTCTTTATTTATATTCTTTGACTATACAGTACTGACCAGTAAAGAAAGATGATTTCTAGTTAGATATGTAGGTGCTAAATAGGCAACCAGGGTATCCATCATGAACTGAATTGATATGAATTGATACTTGATATCCATTCATACCCCATTTAAAACACACATGCTATCAACTCTTGTCAATTATCAATTAATATCAATTCAGTTCATGATCGATACACAGAGTGTACCTTTTGACATAATTTACTTTATGTTTATGTACGTTATTTTTGTGAATTTAAGGGATGTCTTTATCACAAGTATTCTAAATTGATGAATTCAACCAAAATGTTGAAAATATGTAGAAGGTGTGCTAGGGTTGCTTACCTTTTCACAGGCATATCTTGGCATTAAAAAATTGGTCATATGAAGCTTTACTAGTCCAGTATTATATAGTCAAAGTTTACATTTTACCAAAATTTAAAAGTAAAATATAAAAATAGGTAACAAAATACACAAGTAGGGAATCATGATGATTTAACTGATTAATAAGTAAAATGAACATTTTCAACTAAATAGTTCAAAATGACCACCAGTTGTCATGACTCAATACCTTGGATAATCAATAAACTTAGCTTGAACCACAGAGTATTAAATATAATAGAGGACGCATGTGAGATGAAAAACAGTACCGTTGAGACGAAGTATCTAGGATCAGTACAATTTTTGTCTCATTTCAATCTACAAAATTTGGTTTGATGTTAATTAAGAAAACAATTCTTATCATTGTTAATGGGCGAGAGTGTGGGCGAACAAATTTGATTTTGGTACCAAAATGATGGATACAGCTATTTAAAAGTGATGCCATTTTTTGTAGCAGCATTTAGATCAGCATGCATCCTCTATTATATTTAATATTCTGTGGCTTGAACATTGAACATGCTCTAATTGACTTTAGGTGATTTTGGCTTCTAATTTTAATCTCTAGGATTTTTTTTGGTGAGGTTATATGTTATCAGTGATTTACAAATATGAACCATATTCCACTGTTGAGAGACTCGACTAAGTGATGAATGATTACTGCGCCAAAATTGCCTGTGCTCAGTTAGAGAATGTTCAAAATGCTTTTACTGATTGCCCATAGTCTTGTGTCGTGACTATACTAATGGTCTTTTTGAATGATCTATTTGAAAATGTTCATTTTACTTATTAATTACATTATCTTGATTCCTTAATTGTGTAGTTTGTTATTTTATTTGTGTATTTTACTTTCAAAGTTTGGTGGAATGTAAATGACAAATCATATGATATTTAGCTGAGTTATTCATTTTATCACGCACCACAATGTTAATTTCCTATGGTTTGTGATAACATGAATAACCATACATATTATACAAGCTCTAAAGTGACTATTATGAATTTTAATGTCCGACTGAATGGCAACAGCGTATCCTGGTTTATTGTATTTTATTTTTTCATTTTAATTAACTTGTAGCATTCTTTCTCCCAATCTATTGTGTGGATAGTTTCTGAATACAAATCATAATGCCTTTTTAATGTGTTTGTTTGTTTATGCCACAACAGTTTGGCGATGAGAATAAGTGTTTTATCTTAATATTAATCATTCCACCATCATGGAAGAGTTACAAACAGTATTTCAGTCACTCTTAGAACATATGGCTTATAACCACAATCATAACCAGAACAATAACCACTAAAAACCTAAACAAATGATAACACTGATTTGGGAACTGATAACCAAAACATAAAAATTTCACATAACTAATAACCAATAATCATAAAATATTTAAACCATTAACCAGACAATGACCAGAAAGAATTAGTTTTTATTGGTTTTTTTGAAATACCAGTATTATTGATTCTTTTTTTTTCAAAAATTTCCAATTATTTCCAGGAAAATTATCGATTATTGATAATTTGACCGGTGGAAATTTTTTTTTATCCATTTTACCACAAATTTTATCTCAACCAATAATCTGTAACCACAACTAATAACTATAAAAGTTCTTTTAGTTAACTGGAACAATAACCAGAAACCAGAATAGATTTTTATTGATTCCCATCCCGGTAACCAATAATCCTAAAAACATTTTGGTTATAAGCCGTACAATCAATAATAAGTAGTAGCATGGCTTCGAAACAATATCACAGCAATCTCCAACTATCTTCAACTTTTCTATAGAACTATCAAAAGTCTGGAGGTACGTAGTTTGTAGATATCACCCAAACATGTTTCTGTAACTACAGAAAGATTGCTTGAATGGATTTTTATAAGGTAAGCTGGTAAAACCTACAGAACATTACAGATTCTGTAGTTTCCCTAGTTGCCCGAACAGACTTATTATCTCATCTTCTGAGGGCTCAACATTGTTGTTCTTAGTCTCATTTTATTCATTAGCATCTTCTACTTAATTTAGAATGTCTAATGAAAAGCCAAATTTTCTGTAAAGAGAATTACTTGAAAAAATTTGAAGGCTGCTATATATATACTTACCATTCATTTACGTCCTTTGTTTGCCCACATAGTCATATATACTGACACAAATGCCACAGTTGATCTTTTAGAGACAATCACCCAGTAATGTAAAATTTTACCTTACAAATAAAATATCCTTGAAGTGCTGGTTGTACCAAATAGTTAAACCATCGATGAGTAGGGTTTAACTTTATTTCACCATACACCTTACCAGTTAAATCGGGTTTATTTTACAGTTAAAAGTTGGTACAACCTGATCTAAGTTGGTTATTGATGTCCTGATCCTTAAGGGACTAAGGATAAAATATACATTTAAAAAAAATCTTTCCACTGAAACTTTGGTTAGAGGAACAGAAATAAATATATTTAATATATCAATTAAGAATGTAGTATAAGAGTGTTTTTTTTTTTGTTACTGGAATTGGATAAACTTTATAGATGGGCTGAGTCTTTCCTCATTTCTATATGCATCTATTTTAGCACTAATTATTGATAAATTATTAGAACTATTAATTTCATTACTGGTCCTTTTGACCAATCTGTTGGTATCTGCAATAAATAACTAAAAATCACAATCACAATCGGTGGATACATTTTCAGTAGCAGCTATATTACTTTCATTTGAATTAAAAAAAAGGAAATGACATTTCATCTGTAAATTATGGACAATTTACCATCAATTAGTTCAGTATTACTATGGATTCTCATTGAATCATCCATGAATTAAACTCTTTATCAAATTTTAAATGAGCTATCTTTTGAGACATGCAAATGATAAAATTCAAGGCATTTTTTTGAGCAAACTGATCCAACAAATCACATAATCTGGGATTTAAGAATTGACAGGTTTGAAAAAAGTATGACTCACATAACACATTCTCCCTTTTCTCCAACAACTTTTAATTTCACTTGAAAATTGGGAAACTAATATGGAATCATTTTAATTGGTTATTGTTTATTGGTTACCAATTGATTGTTTAGGTTTTGGTATAAGTTATTGGTTGTCCTTAAAAATTTTAAAGCAGTTTCAAGTGGTTTTGGTTTTGATTCACATCCCTAAAAAAACGCAAATTTTTCAAGTTTTTAATGTATTTTTAGATGAAAATTTGTCATTCTTCATTGGAAGGAAAGTAGAACACAAATTTGCCTTTTTTGTCAGTATTTCAGCAATAAATCTCAGGAACATGACATAGTTTTAATATTTATTAAGACTACTGAGATTAAGGAATGTGTTTAGTTGATCCTAAAACTACAAATTTGCCCTTTTGATGATATCTAGTTCACTAGTTATACTTTGTGATGAGACTAGATCAAAATAAGAGAGATGTTTCAACAACATAGTACAGAATGAGATGGGGCAATCAGTGTTACCATGGTATGAGATGAGTAAATGTATAAGTTTGTAAACAGTGTATTCAAGTGAGCACGTAGTTGGAGTGACAAATTTGGTCCAAAACCCCTTGAATTTTATACTTTGACTATATACATACTGGACTGCTAATACTGATAAAAATTGTGTTCAAAACAAACAGGTGTATCCCTGTTCAAAATGTTAGTTCATTATCAAATTTATTAATACTTATTGTCTTTTCCTTTGACTAGGTCTCTTCTTACCACAATTATTAGCTCTGTTTGATTGGATTACACTAACTTACACCAACCTACACCAGTAGGAATATTCCACAAACATTCAAATAAAACTTGGCGCAAAGTCATATAACATACCTACATTTGTTGAATCGCCCTCCTGGTTTAGGTTTGTGTAAGCTGGTGTAGTCCTATCACACAGAGCTATTGCTTTTAATTACGAATTAAATCGGTAATGTTGTAGTTTTATAAAACTCAGAAGTTCAAAAATTTCAGTTAAATCAATTTAAAATTTGATTTATTGAAGCATAAAAATAATCTTTTTTGTTGCTGTATGACGAATGTTTTTATCTACTTGCGAAATATTCTTATAAATATGTCTAATTCTAATTTTTACATAGAAATTTGTAATTAATTCGGTTAAATGCGGATTAGGTAGCTCTATGTTTTTAAACAGCAAACTAGTAAACTAACATTTTGAACGGGGATGCCGGTGTCTGACTCAACTTCACCAGTTGTTCATTAGACTCTGTGTTATTCTTATCAGTATTAGCAGTCCAGTATGTATATAGTCAAAGATTTTATACGACACTAAATAAAATGATAATACAATGACATTTGTTGTATATTTAAATTATAAAAAATTTTGAGATTAAATGCCTATTTGGAACACGTATATAGAAATACAAAAAAATTTGAAGTTGCTGAAAAAGTAAATATTTACAAATTTGATTATTTACACTTTTAATCTCTTTTGGATTAAAATAATTTCCTATGGAAAAAAAAAATAAATAAATATAAAAAAATGACTAAGATATCAATAAAACATGCTGAAATAAAATAATATAAAATAAGGGTAACATGGGGAAATGAATAAAATGGTAAATGCAACATTCCTACATATTTGTTTCATCTATTTATTTTTTGGTATTGTATTTCGTAAATCTGATCAGAGCCAAATAAATTTATCTGAGATGATGAATTATTTATGTAATATAATGAATGTATAATTTGAGGCGATGATTTCTCTAATGGTGCTAAGTATTTTCATGAATTCATAATGTTCAATAATGATATATGGTAACGTATTTTTGCAAACTGCAATAAGAGTATGTCTTTTGCTTTATTGCTTTTTGTGAGTGCAAATATTGCTGCGATGAAAGGTTATGCGTGGTCTAATTCATGTCCTGAACCTAACTATACAAGTATTCATTGTTATACCCTTCTAGTCGTGTACAAGAATTTCTATTTGACTTGTTTCTGCATTGTATTAATTTTATTTCTCTTATATATTTTTTGATGTACCTACTTACAAAACTGATCTGTTATTAGCGAGGAAAAAAGAATAAATACAATGAAATAAATGTATTGTATCGGACTGTGGGAAATGGATAAATTTTGAATGAAATGTGTTGTTCCAAGATGGAGACTGTTTTAGATTATAGTGTTTCTTATCCAAAATATTCTGTATTCTTCATAATCCTGCTTAAGATGTTTTCTAATTTTATTCTATCCAGACTTTTTGTTATTACGTAAGCTAATTGGTCTTCTGATTTTACAGATCAAAAATTAATAATTTTGTCCTAAAATGCTTCAAGAATGGCGTAGCACTTTATCATTAATGCCCTTGATTTACGTTGTTTTCCTCCAGAACAGATTTTTAGTGCAGACATATTGTCTTCATATAAAAGTCGATGAGCAAGTGTAAGATTTGTTGTCCTGTGTTACACTCATTTAAAAAAAGAATGCCAAACTGATAACCTTCCGTGTTGTTATGGTACAAAAAGAATGCCACTTGACACTGAGGGTAATGCCAAGAGTAGTGATGCACGCTCAGTGATTAGTTCAACTGATCAATTTTTTGATAATTGATTAATTTTGACAAAAGTAATCGATTAATCAATACTCATTCAGGCTCGGGCAAAACTGCAAAATCAAGGAAAAATTTTCAAGGTCATTATTTTTATTACTTTTCACAAGAATTTGATAAATCTGATTTAATTGACAGATTCGATATTTTTTTGATAAAAAATCATAATCGATTACTTGCTCTTTATAGAGGTTGAGGACCGGAGTTGTAACAGAAATGAAAGATTTGAGTGAAGTTACGTCCAAGAAGCGAATGTTTATTTCATAAGTTACATAATTTAAGTAAAGTACATTTTTAGAGTAACGAACGAACGGTAACGGAAATAAACGAGTGAGCGGCGAAAGTGGTATATCAGTGTAGCCGCGAATAGATATAAATAAATGTGTTCGATATGTGATCGTGTGTTCGTAGGAGTGAGAGGGGAGAAGGATTGGTGGTCTCAACACCCCCCTACAATCTTTTGAACCGATCACGACTGCGGATATTACAAAAGTGTTTTAAAAAGTTCATTACATTTAGTTACAAAAATACAAAAATATAAATTTTAAAAATTGAAAAAGTGTATATATAAAATGGTAACTGATTTGGATGCTTATGGTAAGTATGTTGATTAATAAATATGAATAAAATACAATAAATATGGTAACATGCAAAAGTAATTTATATTAGGTAACGAGATAAATGACATGCAAAATTAGATAAATATAAGTAAAATATGTTTTTGTGATGGTTTCAGACAAAATTTCGGTAATGGAGTTGACTTTTTAGGGATCACAATTTGGGGATTCTAGGATTTTATTAGTAAGTAAGATATGCTGCTTACTGGATAAGGCTTTTGTGAGTAAGTCAGCTAGTTGATCTTCAGTAGCTATTTGTTTAAATATGAAAATTTTGTCATTATAGGCTTGAGCAAGTCCATAACATTTGATCATGAGAGTTCGAAGACGTTTTTGACCACCTCCAGAGATGACGTGAATAACAGAGATATTGTCTTCATAGACAGTTACTGGAGTGTCAATTGAGAAGAATTCACGATTGAGAAGCCAAGCAAGTTCAATGTCCTCGAAAGAATCGTGAAGAGCAATTAATTCAGCTGCTGTAGATGAAGAAGCATGGATATTTTGGCGATGAATGCCCCAATTTATTAGGTCACCATACATGGTAATTAGGTATCCAGTTATTGATTTTCCTTTTTCTAGTTCAGACATGTTTATAGGCTGATCGTCAATGTCGGGGGCATAAGATGCATCGACATAGGCTGATATGCCTTCGGATTTAGATCTATAGACAATTGCAAGATCGATTGAGGATTTCAAGTACCGGATGATTCGCCGTACATAGTTCTTTTTTGTGTCATCGGAACAATTTTGAAATCTTGACAGGTAATTGACTGAGAAAGATATGTCTGGCCTTGTGCCTCTAGATACATATAATAGTGCACCAATCATAGACCTGTATTCTTTGTTGTCTGTGCCTTCAGATTTGCTTAACTTGAGGCCTGTCTCCATAGGCATTTTGGAAGGATTTGAATCACGCATTTTAAATTTCTGGAGAATCTTTTGGATCTGCTGTTTTTGGGTAAGTTTAATTATTTGTGATTCACGATTTCTTTCAATTTCGAAACCTACAAAATGGGTTGGGTTGTTTACAACTTTCATAGTGAAACGAGTTTCAAAATGAGTGGTTATTTCATTAACCCATTCAGGACGATTAGTTGCAAGGAGGATGTCGTCTACGTAAATTATCATGAAGGCAATACCTTCTGAGTCATCTTTACGTGTGTATACGCATCTGTCGATTTTTGACTTTGTAAAATTGGAAGTTTGAAGATGAGAATCTAGTAACTCAATCCAATTTTTACTAGATGTTTTAAGGCCATAGATAGATTTTTCGAGTTTAAGTAATTTTGTTTTTTCGACATTGCAACCTTGGGGGATATTAAGAAAGATGTCATTTTTAATTTTTGAGTTTAAATAGGCTGTTTTGACATCATATTGAACAAGTTGTAGATTTAATAGGTTAGTTACGGATAAGATCCACCTGATTAGCCAGAGTTGCACAACAGGTGCATAGGTCTCTGTCATAGTGTACTCGGATCTGTCCATAAAGCCTTTAGCAACAAGTCTAGCTTTTGGGCACATTATTCCTCTTTCATTGGCTTTGGCCGTGAATATCCATCGTGTGTCTATAGGTTTGATATTATGTGGGCGATCTACAATTTTCCACACATTAAGATCTGACATGGATTGCAGTTCATCATTGATTGCCTTAAGCCACTCTTTCTTAAAAGGATTCTGGAAAATGTCACTGAAGCTTACTGGCATGCAATCTTCTATAAATAGTAAGTCTTCTGATGAGGCTTGTTTAAGTACATTGACCCTATAGATTGCCTCAATTTCCTCTTCTAAGGGTTTTACTTGTAGTTCCTCTGGTTTACTTGTGAAGTCGGCTAATGTTTTCGTCTCATCGAATTTAACATCGCAGGATTTGTAGGATTTCATTTTGATTGGGTCTAGTATCTGATAACCTACGTTCAAAAAGCCGATCAGAATTGTTTTAAGGGCTCGGGGCAAGAATTTTGGGTCGAGATGCTCCTCTTCGTTCTTCTTGGCTTTTACTGCTGATTGCTGTCTTTGTTCGATAGGAACGTGTTTATATGCAATAGCACCAAAGACTCGAAGGTGGGAAATATCGGGTTTTGTTCCGTATAGTTTTTCATAAGGGGTCATGTTTCCTAGATTGACGCGGGTCGGACTTCTATTAATTATGTGGGCGGCGGCTAATACTATTGTTGACCATAATTTAAAATCAATTTTTGCGTCATATAATATAGCTCTAACTCTTTCGAGCAGGGTTCTATTTTGCCTTTCGGCTATTGCATTTAATTCGGGGGTGTATGCCACGCCATCATCTAGAGTGATTCCTTTTTCGGAGCAAAATTGTGTCATTTTGGAGTCGGAGTATTCTTTAGCTTGATCAGTTCTTAATACTGAGATAGGATCATTGGGGAATTTTGTGTTAAAAGATAAATAATACTCTTTAAATTTATCAAAAGCCTGGGATTTTCTTAATATTGGGAAGGCAAGAGTATATTTCGAGTAATGATCAATAAAAGTTATTATGAATTTTTCTCCGTTATATGCCTCTTGAAAGGGTCCCATGATGTCTGATGAGACTACTTCCATTCTTCTCGTTGGTCGAGTTCTCACGCCGTGATGACCAAGTCGGGTGGATTTTGCTTTTATACAGATTTCACAAGTGGCAAAGTCATCGTCCTTAAATACTAAATTTTGGGGCATATCTACGACTACTTTCGATAGTGCTTTTAGGCTTTTGCCACTTAGATGACCTAATCTTCTATGCCAAAGAGTTTTAGTTTTGGTTATGTTTTTCTTATGCTTTCTATTTATTCCGACACTCTCTCCGTTTAATTCATCCTCAGATTCGGAATAAATCTCCTGAGTGACCGTATCCACTTCGGTATCTTGAAAATTTTGGGGATGGTCAATGTTTTCCTGCTCTCTTTGTGGATTGCTTGTTTCAGCCTCATTCAGTTCTTCAAAATTTTGTTGAGGATCATCTACATGATCTTCCTGTTCTGCAGACGTACTAGGTACAGGCATACACACAAGCTCCTGATAGACCTTATTTTCCTCTTCTTCATCAACTATCTCATAATCAATGTAGTACATAGAACCTCTCTTTGGAGCGGTTATAGTAATTTCACCAGTATTTTTATTTATGATGTCTGCGTGATCCGTGTCGGTTATGATTTTGAATATGCCAGACTCCATGATTTTAGCTCCTGACCAAATATCAAGGCTTAAATCAGGATCATAATATACCTCTTTTAGGTGAATAGTGGAAAATTCTGCGTTAGAATTGCAGACGTTAACGTACATTGATCCAACATGGGTAGGGTTTACGAATACGCCTTTTTTGGCACAAAGTGCTCTGCGAGAATTGTCAACTTTGCGTATGTTTCTTAATTTTGAAATATCATTGACCATATGGTCATCTGCTCCATTGTCTAGTAACATCGTATGGAGTTGGTTTTTTGGGGGAGCGGACTTTGATACTGTAGGGGGTTTAGGCCATTGAAATTCATCTTCGATGTCATCAAAACTTAAATGATTAAGATTTGAATGCAACATCATAGAATATTTGACACGAAAATTGGATTTATCATCAGACTTTTTCTGGGAGTTCGTGTTATTTGAAATTTGGGGTTTCGAGCTACTGTTCTGATTCTGGGTTTGTGGAGTATTACTGGCAGTAGGTGTCTCATTAGGGCATGTCCTTGACATGTGTCCTTTTTTATTACATCTAAAGCACGTAATATCCATCTGGGACACATTATCTTTAGGAGAATAACTATTCTGTTTGTTTTGATTGTTTTTGTGATCGTTTAAATAACTCGTTGTATTATAATTCGGTTTAATGGAATTTGAGTTATTATTGTTATTACGAAAATTTCTAAAGTTTCTTCTATTATTATTATTCATCGGTTGATAAGATGATTTGGGCTGATCAAACCCGGGAAAAGTTTTGTTAGAATATTCAATTCGATCACATTTTTCTAGTATCATTTTTGTAAGTCTGACAGTAGTTCGTTTTTCAATTTCTAATTGGCGGAATTCTGTGAAAACAGTATCAAATTTTTCGGGCAATGACATCATTAATTGATCAATTTCATCGGCTTCCGATAGGGGGTAATTAGCATCACGTAGTTCTTCCACAATGGTTGAAAAATATTCCAAGAATCTACGGATGGTACCTCTCCTTGGATCGAAGCGAAGGGACTGAAATTTTGCCTTTAGTACCATGATGTTAGTAGCAGTTTGATTTCTATATCGAGCATCCAAGATTTCAAAAATTTGAGAAACTACATCGCACGTTTTAACATGATGAAGTATTCTTTTGTCAAGTCTTTCGAATATGTGGGCTTTGGCCCGTTCCTGAGTTTGGAAGAATTTAAGCCATTTAGATGTTAGGCGTTCCTCAGATGATGTATAAATGTAACTAGTTTCACGAGCAGTAGGAAAAATTGTGGAATGGCAGCCTTTACCTATAAGGGTGCTGATGACGGTTGCACGCCATCCCTCATAGCCATTTCCTCGGAAGACGTTTGAGATCCTTTCATTATTTTCAGTGTTCATAATTAATGAATTGACTGAACTTAAAAAAATTAAAAAAAATAAAAAAAATAAAACAAACGGATGTCAATCCCCAGCAAATGCCGCAAGACTAGGATTGCCGTACCTGTGCTAACCAAACAATTTGTAGATTTAACGATAGTATTTAAGTTGTCCTTGTGTGTGTCTCGAGTAGGTCCACTGCGGGCAAGAGATCACACACGTTAAAGATGAGACTGGACGCTTCCCAATAAAAAAAATAAAAATAAAATAACAAGACTTTTTAACCCAAGATGATTCGTATTAGAATTCGAAATTCGATAAGATGATTAATTAAATTCAAAAAAAAATGAAAGTGTGAGGTGAATATGAAATTAGCTACTTTCAGATCGAGGGAATTAGAAAGGAATAAAAATATTGAAAACAGGGGAAATTTTGTTTGAAATTATATACCCACAAAATAATTCGAAATAAAGTTGTAGAAAAATTAAAAAAAATGCAGGTGATTTAAGAAAAAAAAAAATTTCACCAAGTATTACGCAAAAATAATTCTACTGGTAACTCGAAGAAGAAAAAAAAAATTCACAGTAGATGAGAAAAAAAATTTTGAAATATGTATAATATTTTCGAATAAATAATTAAAGTTGCTCGAGAGAAAAAAAAAGCAAAGTAGAAAAAAAATTTAATTTAATTTAAGTGTTCATATTAGAAAAAGAAAAAAAATCAAAAAAAATCGTTAAATATTTTCGACAAAATTGTGCAACGGCAAAAATTTTCAAGTTGCAACAAAATGGTGGTTTGAAATTGAAAAACCGCGCCAACGTATTTAATGAATGGGCGAAGATAAGCGTTCGTAGGTTCGTTGCACTTAACAAAAGGTTAATGTACAAGTTCGAACGAATGAACGAAACGAGCCGTGCATACGTCACGAGTTGTACACTCCAAGACAAAAGTGGCTGCAAAAGTTTGCACACAACTTGCCAAAATTTGCGCTTAGAAAAATTTTGAAAAGGCCAAAATTATTTGAAATTACTGTTATTTTCAAATATACAGGTTAAATTTTGAATCGAAAGAGTTAAGTTTCACGAAAAACACGAAATTGAACACGAAAAATATACGAAAAAATACGAAAAATTATGAAAAATATGTTTTTTATTACCTTTTTTCAGCAGAAAAATTTTCAAGTTATGCCTTTTCAATCGTTGATTTTTTTGTTTTTCAGGTTCGTTTTCTGGAATTGATGAAGGTGGTACTTTGGAACTGCTGTTTGAATTGCGCTTCGGTTGTTTTGAACGTACTTCGATGAGAGTTTGAGTTAAGTTTTTTTGAGTTTTAAAGATGATACCAAAAGTGAAGTTGAATTAAGACGATGAATACCAATTTTGACGTTGTTGAATTGAAGCTTTTACGTTGGTTTCTGATCAATTTGTGACTGCTCAAGGCGATTTACTTCCAATTGATGACTTCGACGAATTAGTTCATACACAAGCAGGGCAGACACTAATGAATTTACTAGTTTTCAGGCAACACAAGCAGGGTTCCTGAACAACTTAGCAATCGACGAGTCCTGGAATTTTTCGATACACTTGGCTGGATTATACACAAACGGGGCAAATCCTTTTCAGCAAACGACGAAACTCATTGAACGTTTACAGCATTCAAGGTGGAATTAAATTTTTCGAGAACAAAATTTTAATACTCGAAGAAAAAAAATTAGGTTGGAACTAAGTTACCCAACACAAAATAAAATTACGAAAATATTAAAAAACACAATTATTCACGAAGGATTTTTTTTTTTTTTTAAATTTGACTTAAAACACGAAGAAAATTCACAAAAGTATAAAAATTTTAAATTAGTATTTTTTTAAAACTGTTACAGGTACGAAGATTGTTACCAAGCGATGCTACCATATAGAGGTTGAGGACCGGAGTTGTAACAGAAATGAAAGATTTGAGTGAAGTTACGTCCAAGAAGCGAATGTTTATTTCATAAGTTACATAATTTAAGTAAAGTACATTTTTAGAGTAACGAACGAACGGTAACGGAAATAAACGAGTGAGCGGCGGAAGTGGTATATCAGTGTAGCCGCGAATAGATATAAATAAATGTGTTCGATATGTGATCGTGTGTTCGTAGGAGTGAGAGGGGAGAAGGATTGGTGGTCTCAACACTCTTGACTAATTGACTAATCGATTTTCCAAATTAATCTATTTATTGGAGGATTCAATAAAACAGTAATTAAACACGAGAAGAATATATTTTGTATGTTCACCATAAGAGATACGTTACAGAAGTGAACTCATCTTAACGTGAGTTCCTGACATACAGAGTTTACATGATTACGTGAGGTCACACAGAAATATTATAGTACGTATTATTAACTGTAGAGTGTACCAAGGTGGAGACGAGATAGGACCATCATATATAGCTGGAATTCTAACACTCCCTCCTGGTACTCATCATAGTCGACATCTTCTTGATTATTCTGCCATCATTGAATTTCGTAGGCTAACGAATTAACTTTGTATTCACGTAGAGAAAGTTGTCACTAAGAGAAAATTATTGAAGGTAATTACGTACCTAACACACAGTTGAATATTTCTTGAATTATTTGATTGAAGAATTGTCACTAAGAAGTAATTAGTCGTTGTAATAATAATAAACGACATTAATTTTATTCACAATCAACATATATATGTACATATCACAACATTATTAGGTATTAATGAACACATCAATTTTACAGCAGTTAAATTATAATGTTGACTAACAGGAACTTTTTCAGCGAAGTGGAATTAACCGTATTTCTTGAGCTTTTATTCATCACGTCTTAACGACATACGATTATTAGATATTCGGAATGCTATTAAATAAGAACACATCGAATAATTCAATTAGTAATATTCATAATTACGTTACGGAAGCTTTCGAATAATGGTCGAGGAAGAGCTTTCGTAAATATATCAGCCAATTGTTCCTTTGTAGGAATCCATTTTATATCGACTAATTTTTGAGAATATACTTTACAGACATACTTATATTTTAATTTCACTAAGTGTCTTAATGCTTTGGATTGACCAGATTTTACAGCTTCAACAGTAACTTGATTACCTTTGAAAATTATAGGACTAACCTTTTGTTTTAAAATTTTTGAACACAAATTTGACAAATATATTACGTCTTTACTAGCTTGATTTAACGCAATATATTTGGCTTCCATAGATGAGGTAGCAACACATTTTTGTCATTTGGTACCCCAAGCTATTGAATCACCAAATATTTGAATTAAATAGCCTGATGTGGACAAACCATCTGGATCAGTCGTGCCTAAAGAAGCATCACTGTAACTAATGAAATTATGACCATTACCTTCAAAGTATATTCCAAGGTCTTTAGTTCTTTTTAAGTATTTCAACACACGTTCAACTTTAATCCAATTGTAAATGTCATAATTACTATATTTACGAGTTAATGTATTCACACAGAAAGAAATATCAGGTCGAGTACACATAGTTTAATAGAGAAGAGCACCAACTATTTCTCAATACGGAATATGATGTTTTAAGTTCAACGTTGTTTCAATTTTAGGTTCATACTTAGCTTTTTGATCCACTTGATTAGTGACCAAAGGAGTATCGCACTCCTTACAGTCTTTCATGCCATATTTAAACAATATAGACTCGATGAAACGATTTTGTGACAAACACATTTTTCTTTGATTTTTATTACGATTAATTTCAATTCCTAAGCACTTTTTAGGTTCACCCGTAATTTTTAGCTTAAATTCTTTATTTAAACGACATTGAGTTTCTAAAATTTTATCTTTATTATTTCCGGTAATAAGAATATCATCGACATACGCAACAATTATCACAAAGGTAGAATTTCTTTCTCAATAATAAATGTTAGCTTGACCTTCATGGACAATAAATCTTATATCGGACATAGCCTTTTTGAAATGAAAATGCCAGCGTTTGGGACTAACCCAAAGACCATACAAAGATTTCTTTAATTTACATAAATGTGTGCGTTTGAACTCATCGGATTTATTAACACCATCAGGAATTTCCATTTAAATATCTTTCTCAAGTTCACCATTAAGGAATGCTACATCTACATCAGTTTGTATAACATCCCACTTTAATTTATTTGCGATTGCTAATATAGCTCTGACTTCAGCAATACCTAAAGTTGGAGCATATATTTCAGAATAATCATATACATTTTTATCTTTATAGCCACGACTTACTAAGCACGCTTTAAAAAGAATATTACCATTTCCTTCAACTTTTCTAACAAATATCCACCTAGAATCAATTGTTTTAGTATACTTAGGTCTTTTAACATAGTCCCAAGTATCACTATCTTTTAAGGATTTTAATTCTTTATCTATTGCTTTTAACCACTCAGATTTATTTTTACATTTGAACACATCATCTAAATTTTCAGGTACTTCATTTAATTTACACATCATAGAAAAATACTTCTTTTCAATTACTTCAGGTTTATCTTTAGGATTAATTATTTCTAACTCATTTTCAATTTTATACTTACTGAAAGTTGTATCACTGAATTTGACTTTCTTACTTTTGGACACATAGACAATTTCTTCATCTAAATTACGTTTATTAGAGCTATTTTTATTTTGGATTAAATTGTTCGAAATATCTACTGCAAAGTCAGTTTCAGGGACTTGTTCATTTTTGTCCTAAGTATTAGTATCAAAAGTAGGGAAACCATTTTTCGAAAAATAATCTAATGGAAATTTATCTTTGAACATTACAGATTCTGAAAATTCAACATCACTACATTTATGTAATTTACCTGTTGTTGGATTTAAAAGTTGCCACGATTCAGAATTACATCCGATGAGAATACACAATTCTCCACGGCCTTCTAACTTTTCAACATTTTGTTTTTCATACGGTATTTTTTGGTATGCCACACAGCCAAATCGATGAATATATTTAATTGTAGGAACTTTATTCCGAAGTAACTCATATGGGGTTTTAAATCCCAACTTTTTGTGAGGTAACCTATTCTGAATATGAACAACTTGGTTTAACTCAAGTTCCCAAAACTCAATAGGTAGACCACTATTAATGAAAAGAGCTCGAATTTTCATAAGTAAAGTTCGATTTACTCTTTCTGCCACAGCATTAAGTTAAGGAGTATCAGGAGGACAAGTCTCGACAATGATACCCTCATTTGCAATAATTTTCTTCATAGACAAACTCATATATTCTCAACCACCGTCGATACGTAAATAATTAATTTTAGCTGAGCTATCACCAAGATTTGCTCGCATTACTTTTAGATATTCTACAAAAGTTTCAGCCACACAGGTTTTATCTTTAATACTGAACGTCACAGTATATTTAGAAAAATCATTGGTAAAAGTTATTATGTAAGAGCTTTTCTGCCAGACTCCTACTGGTTTTATTGGGCCAATTAGATCGGAATGAACTCTTACTAAAGGTTTTGATGTGACATCACGCACAGCTTTATGAGGACATTTTGTTATTTTTGCCAAATTACACGCTTCACAATCTTTAATTTTGTCTGCAAAATTAATATTTTCGAGAAATTTAAAAGTTTTCTTTGCTTTTTCTAAATAGGCGACTGACACATGTCCAAGTCTTAAATGATAAAGAAGACCTAACTTCTTACGAATACTTTCTTTGTTGAACTTATCTATTTTCTTTAATTCTTTGATTGTAATATTAGCACCAATATCTAGAAATTCTTCTAGACCTTCATCATCAAGTTTTTGAATATTCGTATACCCTTGAGTTGAAATATAATCATGATCATGGTCATTGTCCTGACTAACATTTTCATTTTCTGACTCTGACCATACATCATGAATTTGAGCATATCTATGCTCTTTATTTATTTGTTGCTGACTAACAGCTTCTTTTTGTTTTGTCACACAGACTTTTTCATTATTTTCACTAATTTTTAAATCTATAATCCAATAATTTTGAAATTTATGTCCACACAGAATAATTTCACCCGTTTTCTTATTTATTATTTTATACTCAGTATTTGTAAATATTGCATTGTAACCTAGTTTTGTTATTTTATGTAACGAAAATAGATTATCACTTATTTCTTTAGAATAATTTACGTTTTTCAACTCAAGTGTATTACCACTAAGATTTTTCACAAAGATAGAACCTTTATGGGTTACGTATAAATTTGCAACTTCATTTTTATTAGCGCAAGAAATGATTTTCGGTTTCTTTAATTTTTGAACATTTTTCATAAATTTAAGGTCAGACACAAAGTGATTTGTAGCTCCTGTATCACTAAGAAAACGAATTTCATTTCTCGGCTGTTCATTAATATACATACACTTAGTAAATTTTGATTTGGTTCTTAAAACCATTGCTTTACCTTTCGGGTTTGGAGACTGACTCCTAGACAAACTTGAACTTTTGGACAAACCGGAAATTGATGTTGATGAGGATGACAACGAACATCTTCTTGTGGATCGAGCACCATGTCGTTTGCTTTTCTTATGGTGCTTATGTGAATGCTTGGATTTGTGATACGACTTATGTCGTTTCTCCCTTCATTCTCCTTTGTTGCGGAACTGACCAGATATTTTGTTTGTTTCGGACTGACCGGAAGAATCATTAATAGGCTCTAATCTAGTGGTGGCTTTACATTCCGCCGCTAGATGACCACGCCTATTGCATTTATAGCACTTACGAGTAGCTAGGTCGAACTTATTCGCTTCATTACTTTCTCCTGCAAAATCAAACTTTTTATTAAAATTGCCACAAAGTCTTTTTTTTTTTTTAAATTCGGATTATTAAATTTAGCTGCCTTAGCCGCAGCTTTATCTAACTTATAGGTATTATTTCATTCTTTTAATAACATTTCTTCTTTTAAAGCAATTCCTTTAGCTTTTTCATAAGTAATATCACACAGAATTTCACTATTAGGACCAACCTGTTTACGATCTTTACATTGTATTCTAATATTCCGAAATGGAATTATCATATGATTTAGGAAAGCTTTGAGCTTTCGTTCTTCGGACCAACCATTATAATAAATTGTTAACTTACGAGATAATTCCTCAAATTCTTTCAGCCATTCTTTTAATTCTATATTTTTAGGATTAAAAGTTTTCTGATAGATTTGAGTTATGTATGTGTCACACACACGACCTTTTGGTTCTTTCATATATTTAATTTTGAGGAAACACACCGTAGGATCAGATTCACCAAAAATTAATTTTCTATGAGTTTTGTCCAGCCATTCACATAGAGTGGCTCGGGCTTCAATTTTAAGTTGAGTTTGATTTTCTTCTAAGCAAATATGATAATTAATATCAAAAACATTTTTAAATTTGAAATGAGAAATATACATACTAAATTAATCATACCATAGTCGGAAATCGGTCTCCTTGGTTAATTTAACTGGAGTAATACGAACCTTGGTTGAAAAATAATAATTATGGTTATCCTTATCCCATGGCTCCGAAGATGAGTATTGTGTACCAATATTCCTGCCTCTATGTTGGATCGGGAGGTGTCTTTCCTTCTCTACCATCAAACGGTCTCTTTCTTCCGCATCTGGGAATGCCTGATCTCTCCTCTCGATAATTTCCCGCATTCGACGTTCGTTTGCTTCTTGTACACGTTTTTCTTCTTCATTACGTAGTCTTTCTTCTTCTGCCTCCTGCTCTTTTCATTGCTATAGTTGTTGTTGTTGTTGTTGTTTGTCTCTCCAACATTGCTCCGATTCACGAGCTCTGTATCCAAACGCTTTTTTACTCTTTCAGCCATTACCTGATCCTCGCGTATTTGGTGTTGTCTTTGCGCCTTTGCAACCGAGCTCTCCCAACGCTGCCATTCTTCACTTGCGACTTCACGCTCTTCTCTCGCCTGTTCGTCTTCCCAAGTTTCTTCTTGGATTGTATCCAAGCTCGTTTGGTTTGTCACCGGACAATAACTTGGAGTTTGTGGAGCTACAACACACGTAGGTTGTACTTCGGTTTGAGATCGACTTACGGTAACTGTTCGTTGCTCCTGCTGATTTTGATTTTCACCAGCAAGAACTTGTGCATGTACAACTAACATTTCTTGAGGTTGTGAAGATTTCGATTGCACTACTAGTGCAAACAATCTTGTTGTGGACACCCTAAAGGTTTAGGTTGTTTTCAATTTTGTCGTGGACACACCGGCATTATGCTCCTGCATAATTCTTTTGTTTCGTTGACAAGCAGTTTCTTGAGTAAGATCAACTTCCATGGGAGCTGAAGTTGATTTACTCACTGTGGCGGACAAACCAATATTTTGTGGTAATGTGGACTGACCTGAGTTTTGCGTTGATACGGACTGACCGAAATTTTGCGTTGTTACCTGACTAACAGGTTCTACTTGACACCGTGCCTCAGATCTTTGATTTTCTATCAAGATATTTTGGCATATTTTCAAGTAGTCCTCAGTTAGGATTCCAGCTAAATTAATGTCATATGCCATGACATTTTCAATGGCCTTTTTGAATTCAGCCATTAATTTAGCCTTTCGCAATGCATGCTCTATTTCGTAATCCGTTCTGGCATAAGTAGGCGCCAACGGATTTAAGTTTGAACTTACGGAATGCTGAGTGTTAGACAAACTGAATAATGGTTGAGCGATCAAACTAATCATATTTTGGTAACTCTGTTGACTAGAATTTGGTAATAAACGTAATGGCACAGTAAGCCCTGGAGGTGGGGGAACATTTTCATTCGCCATCTGATTTGGCGGTATCTGAAATAATATACGTGAACACACAAGAAAATTAGGTTTTTACAGCCACGGCCAACGATCATTTATTATACTTCAACGGAATGACAAGTCACATAATATAATTAGACAAACTCATCATACGACACACGTATGCAAATGTATTGCCTTCTTTTATCGTACATACCATCGAATAAATTTCATAAGGTGCCTACTCCCACAGATATGTAGGTCTAGGATGCTTTATGCCTAGCCAGGACTTTACACCATATTATATCATTGCACTGAAGGACTTGATTACACACAGATGAGCACTAACTCATACCCAAATACGTCCTTAGGATTTGGGATTTACTCGTAAAAACGAGAATTCATTCAAAAATGATCGAAAAGAATGAATATTTTAATGTTACAATACACAATTTTTCACACAGAATATACTTCTCCCCGTTAATTAAGTACTTCAGTACCTAGCCTTCATTTTTTTACACTTTCAAAAAATTTATTCATTAGCTCCCTCCAAACTGGGATTTTCGTATTTAAAGTGCACACTCAAATTACGAAATAATTAATTTTACATACCTGGTATAACGATAGATATCTTATTATTTGTAATGTTTCATCATCCATATTCATTTTATTTTATTAAAATTAAAAAAAAATAAATAAAATAAAATAAGACGTACTTTTATAAATTTTTATAACGAACACTCACATTTTCAATTTTGAATGAATGTTGATCAAAATTACTACGCAGAACTGACTGCTTGTTTTAGTGGTAGTAAGTCAGTTGATTTTTCCAGCCAATCAGGGTTCAGCAAAGTTCATCGGTGAATTCATTAGAATTAACACCACTGGACACACCAATACAAACACAATAAATTACGTAATTACTACCCTTGACACTAAGTCTGAAATCTTTCGGACTAACCATATTTCAAGATTTTGTTATTACGGGTAATTATTCTTATCACACAGGTATAATAACAATTCAGAATAATAATTATTGGAAACACATTCCTTTAATTATAATTACGTAATTTAGTGTCTGTCACCCTTAATGCTAAGCTCCCGATATTGGCGTCTTTTGTATACGTGCAACAAATGCGTATATAAATCACAAAGAGAAAATTTTACCATGACACACATGGAATATTGTACCATTTTGAACATGAAAGACGGCTTCTTTATACACCTCTCTTCTGCTTCTGCCGTCTTTTATGTCTGCGCACTTAGCGTAATTTCATTTATTCAAACACCACGTGTGCGGCATATTTGCCTAAATTTATTACGTAGATATTTTTGACTGACAACTGACATTTGTTTCAGACTTACTGAAGGACGATTTTAGGTGATTTGTAGACACACTTTATTTTTTAGATTGTCACTGAGACCACAATTAATTATATATCACTTAGAAATTCAATGATTATTACTTACCCTTATGGTCCTTGTTTTGTATCTGGACGTAAACTTTACCGATGCCAGACTGTCACAGGATTCTTATCCACAATACTTAAAATACACTTTATCACTATTTTATTGCACAAGAATCTAAATTATTATTATTAATTAACCTTTCGATGCTACCATATTGGAGGATTCAATAAAACAGTAATTAAACACGAGAAGAATATATTTTGTATGTTCACCATACGAGATACAGAACAGAAGTGAACTCATCTTAACGTGAGTTCCTGACATACAGAGTTTACATGATTACGTGAGGTCACTCAGAAATATTATAGTACGTATTATTAACTGTAGAGTGTACCAAGGTGGAGAGGAGATAGGACCATCATATATAGCTGGAATTCTAACACTATTATTTATGTTGTTCTACACTCCACCTACACTCGCTCACTAACCGTTAGCGCTACTACTTTAAACAACGTAAACTAACACTTTCAGGTTGTGTGAACAAACACAACTTTTTTTGTCCGTTCACCCGAGAACGCTGAAACTCGTTTCCCACTCAAACTGTAATCTCGTAATGGAGGAAGATCGTTGATCTTCCTCAAACTTATAATTTGTATTCTCGATCATTGCATTAAAGTATCTCTAACTAACTTATTCCTTTCTTTGGATTTCAACCTCACTTCAATTTAGAGATGTGCGTTTTAGTTCATTTGGGGGATTTAGTTCAACAGGTCTCGATCTTTTGAATGAACTAGTTCAAAATGAACGAAATGAGCTGCATGAATCAAACCTTTGAGTATGTATTATTTCATATGGAGAGCAATTTGTATACATTTTCTATACGTACTTACTTTCAGACATAGAAAGCGCTTTCATTCCCCAAAAACGCTTACTATTTTGTTTCGGTTTTTGTTGATTGATAAAAAATTCCACTCATCCAGTGATTAACAACAATGCTGTGACGTATAAGGGTGAACTAGCTTGTAGGTCTATACAATATAACTTTGATTTGATATCTTTTAGTTCAAAATGAACTAGTTCATCCTCATCTTTCGGTCTCGTTCATTTAGGTCTTTCAAAAGATTAGTTCAAATGAATTAGTTCTCGGTCAACCGACACATCTCTATTATTATCTGGTAATGGATGACTTAAAATAATTGATTAATTGAACATTTTTTGATTAATTGCGCATCATCACTAATTAACTAACTGTTAAAAATGTTGTTTTTCGATGAGTCTCACAGAAGGAAGTTTTTTCAAAAGGGTTGTATATTATGATGTCATGATTTAGGTTCTGTTGGAAGTCAAAAATTTTACAAGTCCTTATCAGTAAGTATCCGTTTCTTCAATTAATTAATTCAATAAATTTCATATTTTAATTCCTGCTCTTTGAATAAATTATTTGCAAAATAAGAACTGTATTAGTGTTCTTAGTGATAATCATTCCGATTTTTAAAAAATTTGAAGGAATTAAAAATTATTGAGAGGATCTTAAAGAGAACAGTCATTTGTAGAAAGCTGAAATTTTGCGAAAACATCGACGTATGTTAATTGAAGATTCAGTGAAAATTCGGCTGAAATCATACATTTTGTTTTTGAAATATTACTGAAATTCTGTTCTGACTGGGTGATTCAAATGTTATAAGAATTCAATCTAGTTGCGGAATTACAGCAGTATCTCGAGAACCAAACGTACAATTTCAGCCAAATTTTCACAGAATTTTCAACTAACATACTTCAAAGTCTCTCAAAAATTTCAGATTTCAACAACGAATGGTTCTCTCGAAATTCTTCAATTTCCCGAAATTTTTTCTCGTTTTCTATGATAATCATCAGGAACACTAGTCAAGTTCGTATATCGCAACAATTGGTGATATGAAATTTGATTACTGGAAAAGCAACAATTTATTCAAGAAACTAAAATACGAAATTTAATGAATTAATAAATTAAAGAAACTGATACTTACAGATAAGGACTTGTAAAATTTTTGACGTCCAACTGAACCTCAATCATGACGTCATAATACGTAACCCTGCTCAAAAAACTTCCTTCCGTAAGACGCTCCTGATTTACGTTGATAATAGAACAAGACCTAATGTAATATCACTAGTATCACCTATTTTAACATTTTTAACGCCGACTTGATGATGAGTTCATACAATGCAAAAATTCTAACGAAAATTCGTTAATCTTTCGTTAAGTCAACGAATGATCATAATAATAATCCAGTGCTGCATAATTGCCTGCATGAGCGCTGACTCTGCAGCTTTCATACTCTATGAGACATTACAGATCTCATAACACAACACAATAACACGAACCCACATCCTAAGGTACGATATAATCTCTCACCACACGCTATAGTGGAAGTTGACCCAGTATACTTGAGTGATTTATAAGGAAATGAATGCGAATACGTAAAACAATGAGCAGTACAAAACAATGAGAACAAAAAATGGTGGGTGGGGGAAGTTCCGCGAATTCATATCCACACTTGGTTGAGCAAATATAAATAAGTAAATGAATAAAGAAAAGCAGTCCATTGACGAAGTGAGAATAATTACAACCTATAAAAGCAGAATCAATTATTTTATACCACCGATAAAAATATAAGAATAAATTACGTACGAAGCCAAAGCAGTAAAATGTTCATCTAGGCGTTAACATCGGGTTAAACGATGCAATTCCTCTTTGATAAATTTTCGCACTAAACACAAACCACCAAGTAATATCTGGAAAAAAAAAGTAGACTTCAGATTCTAAAGTACTACCACTACTAAAACGAAAAACAAAAATAAAAATAGAAAAGTAAACAAAACGTTCGAGTTAACGAGATCTTTTCAACATTCAGCGACTAATCACGCGTATCTCCATCAAATTGAATTCAAAATATTCAAACTGGCTGATAAGCGCACCCATATCTTGAATTTTTTTTCAGTAGAAGTTGAGACTTATCGCATAGAATATTTTACGTAGATGCAACCCATAAAATTTAAACTTTTTTAATAAGAAAAGAAAAACAGAAAAACTCCGTCAATGAAAAGAAAATTTTAAAAAATGAAAAATTATATAAATTTACTAATATATTTTTTCAATATTGAGACGTTAGTCCAGCATCGGGCGTGAAATATTTTAACCACCATTTTCTAAACGTTTGAGATTCGAAACTTATTTTTCTCAATTAAAAACGAACATTTTGGGTACCTACTCTTTTTAGTAAAATGTGTTTCCGTTTATCCTGTACTGTTTCTCTCTACGAATTCTATAAAACCCCTTTGGCTGAAGAAATTTTGGGCCATTCAGAAAAATTTAGTAAATAGTTTTAATGCTCTGCGACCCCTTCAATATTGAGTATAGTCCATTTGTTGACATTAAAATTTTCATACTTTCTCAATGTACTATTCATTGATGCAGTATGGTGGACCACTCAGAAAGCACCCTGTACAATAGAGGTAACTAATATTTATTATAAACTCCTTTCCTACACGCATTTTCAATGAAAAATCATAAATTAAGAGAAAATAAGTTCAATATACTTATTATACAAATAGATAACAATGGAACGCTGGCAAGATAGCTGGGCAGCCACCATATCATAAGATCGTTGATTTGGCCAATCATTCTGTCATTTAGCAAAGTTTGAATTCTAAGCGAAAATTTCCTTACAATATTATTCAAAACAAATATCCTACTTATTCTTCCAAAAAAGTATATAATTCATAATCTCTTCATTGTATTACAATAGGATTTCCGCATCAACAACACAATATTCAGAAAAACGATTACAAAATTATTGTCACCATATGATTTAGGAAATTAATTCGAAGCACACAAAGAAGACGTGCTGAAGCGAGTCAGACGTGACTCCCGTTTTAATTTGATGATGGACGCGCTAAAATAGCTTTCGTGAATGCTACTGTCAATAATAAACAGGTAAAAAAAAAATTAATCGAAAATGCTAAAATAGCTACGTGTGGGTGTTGTTTTCCGACACTACCGAAAGAGACGAATATATGAGACATTAAACAATTCGTACAAAATTCATAGCAATCGAAATTCAAGCAATTGGTTAACAATTTACTTCCAAAAGTTTTAAGCTGTTGGTGGTGTACCTTTTGAGGAGATATGGTAGTTACTAAATCATGAATAGCCTACAGCCTATCGACGAGAAAGTGACATTTATTCTTTAATACTTACAAAATAAATTCTTCGAGTTTCAATAGCTCCTTGAACAAATTTCACCATAAATACAAAATGAAAATTATGAAAAATTTCTAATTGCACGCAAAAATTTGAGTAACTAACGAGAAATTTCAAACGGAATTCACCGAACAAACAAATAAAAAAAAAGTAACTGAACTTATACATTTCTCCAATGCGTGATCACAATACCATTCAAGAGAATATTTGCAGGCTACATACCTATCCTGAAAAGTTCTTCACCAACAGGATTGCCAGATTTCAACAAGTCATACTTTTCTATAGGTATTTCACTAGAAATCGACATTATTACGAAGCAAATGCATTTTTTTGGTTTTTCAATTTCATAAATCTTGTACAAAATACTTCAAACTGTGAGTGGAGGCGGTGATTCTGAGAGGCGAAACCTCTTCAAGGTAAAGCACAATTTGTTATAAATTTTATTTATTAATCAAAAAATTTGAAATCCATCAACATATGAACAAAATTTTAATGGTAAAATATAATTTTAAAATTTTAGACCAAACATTAAAACATTGATTCGAAATTCTGTCAAAATTAAATCGAATTGTTCGATAATTTCAACTAGAACTCTCTTAATAGGCAACGGGAGACGTATGTTGCGTAAAAGTTATACCTTCTGAGAGAGATATCGGTACATTAAGCGGTCGTTCCCTTCTCCTTGGGTGATGTATCATGTCCGCTTTACGAGTAGGTTTTCTAGGCGACTGTTTCTCCAAAATATTCACCGATTTATCACTTTTAATATTGCTACGCGTTGGTGTTTTCACACACTACAATACAATATTCTCCAAACTCCAACACACAGCAACGCCGCAACGGCATATGGAATTTATTCTAACAGAGCCTGAGAATCTTTTATTTTCGTTACCACACAAAACCACTTCACAAAACGTACAGCTCCGATAGATTACTCACAAATTGACACCAAATTCACGAGAAATAATTTAATTAGTGACAGGAATACGCACGTCTTTTTTTTCGTTCATTTTTTTTCCATACGTTTGCATATTTTGTTTCTTCTAAAATTATACAGAATAATTAAACGAGAATTTTAGTTTATCGCATATACACGTACAAAGCAGAACTTTTTCCAAATTCAACACGATTACGAAATTCAAAGAAAACAAAAATAAAAAAATTCAATACTCATTTTCAACAAAATTGTGGGGAAACTACTCAAATAAATGTACACTTAATGTTACAATACAAGTAATAAGCATCGCTATTTTAACAAAAAAATAAAAAATAAAGAAAAATGATAGAAATAAAAAGGTATTAATTATATATAATCAATAAATAAATTAACTATCAAAACGTACGATTTATTCGTAATGACTATTCAATTTTTTATCATTATTATTATTTTTTCACCAAACTCTTATCAACCAGATAAAAAATCGGACGAACTGAAAAATTCTTTCGACAAATAATAATAACAATACTTTTTTTTTTTTTCAAAATCATTCAAAGACGATAGTTAGGTATAACCGTAAATTGTGTTTATCAACTTGTTTCATTACTTTTTTGAAAAAAGTCAGAGTACCGAGCGGATGATATAACGTACAAAAATACCAAAAAAAAAAAATTTGCAAGTAGAAGCTTATAATTTTCAAAATTTGGTCCGAAAAATAAGATGTTTAATATGGAAACAATACAAAAAAACAACAAAAAAATACAACTTTCAGTTAGTCAGATCAACACTTACAAGGGGAAAAACGAAAAAAAAAAAAATCAAGAAAGCTTTCGATTGGTACTGAGCAACAACAATTCATCGTCATATGGGACGGAAAAGGTATCTTATAACTATAAACGATATTTTCGTCCAAAGTTTAGATGCCATTCGAGTAAGAAACTCTATCGATACGCATAATTTTTGTAACTACCATCGAAAGAATGACAATACAAAAAATTATAAAAAACCGATTTATTCGAGAAATAATGAAGAATCGTTTAAATGCGAATTCTTAAGGATCGTTTTTCTTTTTTTTTTTTTAATTTTTAATTTTTTTTAAATTTTTTGATTGATCAATTCGATATTATATACTTAGGAAGTACCTACATTCTTCGGAGGTAGCGTTGAAGAGATATGAAAAATTCATAATACTGGCCCACGTAATGCTTTAAGCATGGAAGAGAATCGTTGAGAAAATCTTTGGCTGGGAGCAACGAGTAGATCAGAACATTACCTGTTGAACAGAGATGATAGTTTGAACAAACAATAAATGAGAATTGAAACGAATATCGATACGATATGAAGCCTTTGAGCAAATTATGGAGCCTTAAAAGGACGTTACGTTTGCAATCAATGTTTTTTTTTTTATTGTCGTAAGCACGTATTGTCAGCCGAGTACCAATATTAAAAGTTCGTAAGTAATAATGTAGTAATAAAAAAAAATAGAAGGCACTTTTTTTTTTTTTTTGCAGAAAGATCAATACTGCCTTACAAAATTAGAAAATTTTTGAACAACCCAATAGCGGATGTAAAAATAACATTGGCTTTTTTTTAAAAGCTGAACAGCAGGCAATATTCTTAATCATACTCCAATGTATATGAAAAAGGATTAAAACATCAAGTAACGAGGGTTGCTAGCCTATGATTCCTTTGACCGTTTCATCAATCCTAGTTCCCTGTTTAAATTATTACTTTATAATTTGTTAAATTTTAAAAACTTCTTACTCCACGAAAGTGTCCCAAGATTAAACTTATCATTCTCATACACAATTCTTTCTACTGTTTTCAATAAATTCCAACTTCTAATAAGTCCGACCATTTTACTCCAATTTTTCAACTAATTTTTTTAATATTTTCCAGATGCAAGTTATAATTCTGCGAATAGTTATACCTACATTATTCTGGTAATAGATATTTTATGATTTCGGCTGGACAAACTCAAAAATGATGGAATACCAAAGAAGCAGTGCGGGGCCTGGCGTTGCTAAGATTTAAAATTTAGGGGAGCAAAGATCTTTTTTTCAGAAGAGGGGGATTCAAGAGAAGAATTTCGAGTTAAATTTCCAAATATTGGGTACAAACTTAGAAACTTTGGGGGTGGGAAGTTGCCCCTCAAGTCGTATGCTGGAACTGCCACTGCAAAGAAACGACTGATTTGGCAATAGTATATAAAATTAATGAATTCTGGTTGCGAGTAAGCATCAGCAAAAAGTAGAATTACAATATTGCACACAACATAATGATTTCCGAATAATTCTGCTTAAGAATTGTATCACAATAAATTTAGGATCCTTAATAAGGTTAGTTACAAATTTATAGTCGGAGTAAAAAAATAAATTTTTACGATGACTGTGAAACTTTCAAGTAATATTTCAAGAATTAGTAATTATCGTTGATATTTCGAGGAATAATCTTGTCATAGACAAATTTAGTGAGTAAAAAAAAAAAAAAAAAAAAAAAAAAAGAATGTCAGGAATTTTTGGAAGCAAAAATATTCGCTTTACAGCAAAATACAAAATAAAAATGACCGCTAAAAAATTTTTGGAAAATTATAATTCTGCTGAATACAAAGTTGGTATTTTTTAATCATTTATACTAAAAAAAATACACAAATGATACAGTCGTTCAAACTGTAAAATAGAATGTTTTGAGATTTGACAGGAATGAATCCGCAATATGAGAGAAGAATTTTTTGTAGGGGCAGCATTTCCCCTCATTTTTTAGCCTTACGTAGAGGAAGAACGTTAAGACTTACTAACGATTGTAGAAGCAGAATAGAAATCTGGCCTCTACCACTTTAACCGCCACAAAACAAAAAGCTGTGATAAATAATTTTGATTAAGAAACTAGGAAATTTGTAGATAATTTACATGAAAAATCGAGGATATTAAAATTAATAACAGACATGCAGAAAATATAAATTACCTACATTCTTTTAACTCGAAACAACTAAAAAAATGTATAAAAAGAAGATCTACGTAATCTTTAATTCAAGTCTTAACTTTCATGACAAGTTAACCTGGTACCTATATAAATTTCGGGAAACAAGTAGACGATCTTTAAGTTACAAACTTCTGTTTTAAAAATACATGGACATTGAAGCTAAATTAATTTTTCCCAGTGAAAACAAAAGCAATGTCTAGTTAAATTTTACACCTATGAGGGAGACGTTTCCTTGGGTCTGCAAGCCCTCGGAATAGGACGCTGGCAGCAACAATTCAGACCTAGAGAGTGAGAAAGAAAAACACAGACGATGGACCCTGATAATTCTCAAAAACGATAAACAAAAAATAGACATTCGATTTTTTTTTTTCAAAACGATTCTCTTCCACACTTCTTATACATAACAGAATAAAAATTAATATACACGAAATCAATTACAAAGTAAACACTCGTGCGAGTCATACGTAGAGAGAAGTTAGATTTCTACCCCAATACCAGAGTGGTCACTCGAGAAATTAGGCCAAGGCATTGCATCAAATAGGGGGAGAGTATGGTGAAGCGAAGGAAGATGAATGTATGCCTAGACGAGCATTTCGAGGACATTGGAGCGATGTATAATCGAACACACTACCTACTGCTCCAATTATCAATAACAAAATATTTCAGGTACTCAGGCACGACCATCGAAGAAGGTGCCGATGATGTTCACCGACTCATCATCACGACGAAACAAACATTACGACCATGTTTTCAGCCACATGAGGGGCGATACCATTTTACCAGGCCTTCATACTGAAATGACAATGAGTCAGCACACTGGCACCCTATAGGCTGGGGAGGAGTATTGGAAAAAATTTCAAAGCCTACGGAGGTCTGCGTCACCACCATAGACTGGCTAATGCCAGGCCAACGATATTCGAGTGGCCACTTCGTGCAAATTTAACTTACAATATTTCGATCATCGAACATGAAAAACAAGTCCAAACTGTTATAGGTACCTACGTGCACGAACGAAATCACTTCGATGCGTGTGGACTGTGAATACTTTACAAAAATAGGGAAGTGCCGTTGCATTTACGGGGCGACGAATATCTACGTATCGTTTCGCAGCGACTGCAGCGACTCTTTGAGATAGGGAGAGGAGATAACATGTACAAAATTTACACACACAATTTCAACACCACAGAGTACCCCTGGTGATGAGGTCATGCTCACCCAGCGACCACAAACACGTGTTTAGTGTGTTCTAGACAGAGGAAGAAAATTTTGAATGATAGTGTTTGGCACCGACATTAGAATCGGAGTGTCGTGCTATACGAATCGATACGAAATTTCAGTTAAATCTCGATTCGTACAGGTGGTAGCGATGAAAGGCTAAACCAGAACTGGATGGCTAGATTTGCGTCAAGCTTTCTTGAAGAAACTAGACGAAGAAATTTTCTGGATGTAATTTACAAAACAACTCGCCCGTCATTCGACGTCAGACGTGAAACATGAAAAATGTGTACCTCAAAATGAAATTTTTAGCAAATAAATTCAACATTAATTATTTAAAAAAAAAAAAAAAAAAAAACTCTTATTTGTGCTATAAATTATCGTATTGATTGCACAAAAATAATTCATCAAAAATATCAACATTTATGGGATAATCTTCAACAAAGAATAATACTGACTACATGCATATTATAATATCAATAAATTTTTTAGAATCGATTTCTCATCGAAATCAATTTCAGATGTAAATGAAACAAAAACCAAAGAACTTTGTCTTTTAATTGCGTAAAAATGAATGAGAAAGGCAGCGGTATTTTTTTTTATTTTTCATTTTGTAATTTTATTAAAAAAATAAATAATTTGTCCACGAGAAAGAGGGTGTAGCATGTTAGTTTTCCGGATTTTAAAAACTAAATTAAATATAATGATCAAAGCCAATCGTTTGTTCACGAACTCGATTATTTAAAAGAATTAGGCTAACAAAAAAATGATTAATTACTGTTAATGAATTTGGGGATTTTCAAGCATTACCATGTACCACATACTTTTTGGAAAAACAAAAAGTTTTGAGAAATCTCAATCGCTTTGAAAAAGAGAGAGAGAGATAAAGAGCGAAAGAGAGTTACGGGAAATATTTAACCATATTTCAATACACATGAAGTCGCAATTCTGTCATAAACGTGAAACTTTCAAAATTTTTGAGGTTTGCGAAATATAAAAATAAAGATGGTCGTTGATAGTTCGATAAATTAAATTAGACAGAAGACTACCAAGGTTGACAAATAATGAAAAATTTTTCGCACGATGTAAGAATGTCGAAAATATGCAAATAATAAAAAATAAAATACTGAAAAGGATAAAATCGTGACGAATACAATCACATTGAATGACTTGCGACTGCGAGGCTGATATATAGTTTTCTCTTTAAAATAAAAAAAAAGAAGTATATTTCAAATTTTTATAAAGCGAAAAAAAGAATAATCAAATGAATGAACCAATTTTTAACGATGTTTTAGAAATATTTGTCAAAGCCGACTTAAAAAAGAGGAGGGGACGAAGGGCATACTCACAATCATCTCAGTTCTGTTCAGGGATGACTTGAGTGTCCAATGTAATGAACCTCACTGGGACAGAAGTCATTAACCCCGAAAATTATCAAGAAAAGGCTTTCGAAGCAGCCAGAGAAGAGATTTTTGATCGAATTTCACAAAAATTCGACAAAAATCATCGACGTGAATAGAAAGACGAAAAACTTCCACGAACTTTCTTCATGTTATCAATTTATTTTCACGTTTGCAGAAATAACCGACTACATGCTTAACACTTGAAAGTAGAATTTCCCGTGATCACCAAGTTGCTGATATTCCAACAGGGGGGAGGTTGAGGTTGAGTATAACGTAGGAAGGGGTCGATGTGACTTCATAGTTATACGTGGAAAATCAAGGCGAATGTGATTCACTAAAACTTCAAATTTAGCAAACAAAAGGATGACGACAAACGTCAGAAACTGCATTTTCTTAAAATACATGATTAAGGATACTGTAGACAAGTTTCATCGCGATTACGCAGTGCTCGTTGTCGGATCAAAAGAAAAAAATTCAAGTCGATTTCGATGAAAATTTTGTAGACATCATCGCAATAAAAGAATTTTTAGGAAAATAACTGCCCTCTGTTGGAATATTTACAAATTGTATACACGAACTGAACGGCCAAAAGTCGACAACTGCATCGACTGAAATTCAGTAACGCGGAAACAAAGCGATTGAAATGACCTTAAACTCGTAGCCGCAAAAATAATAATTTTTAAACCATTCGATTTCAACGGCTAATCGTGTGCAGCACAATAAGGGATGGCGAAAAAGCCAAATTCGATAAAACATTTTACAGCAAATTTCATTGTTCGTGATATATTATTAAAATTGAATAAATTTCCTTTAAAATTGGATATAGATACTAATAAGATGAACGTTTTTTGAATCTCTGGAAGTCAAGTTTGGGATTTAAAAAAAAAAAAAAGGTCAAGGTTATGCTTCAATGTTAATTTTAAATTTGAATTTCGCTGATGTACATTTCTGTCAAGATTACTGAATAAACGAGGAAACAAACGGCACTAGTTTAACAAGCAAAATATCAGATTTATTTGTTAAATTTTCATTACTAATGTTCAATTTTGGGAAGCCGCAGAATTATCACAATTGAAATTTTCATATCATGTCGCGGAATCTTCAAAAATGATTTTTTTGTATTAGGAACAGGCAGATTATTTCTAACGAAAGAGAAGGAAATTTATACTACGAGTAACAAATTTCAGCAACACTCAAAAAATTTCTCATGTTCCTTTTCGAGTATTCCATCCAAAACGATGTGGTCCTATAAAATCGATACTAATTTAATTTCAAACTTTTGTTTATCAATTCTTTATGGAGCAACTCTGATTCAAAAAAAAAAAAAAAGGAGTTTAGATAAATTTTAAAGAGATATATTATCTCGAAGATATTTTCAGTCAGGTTTCTCGTACGAAAATGAAGAAATTTTATTTTTGTCTATTTTTGTCCCAAGAGAACTTGAAATTTTCAAATTTAAATTTATGCGTTGAACTTATACCTGAACAATCGTTTGAAGCTGAAAAGGGCATGGCATGTTTTGAATTAGAAAGGGTGATTAAAATGTTTTAGCTAAAGTTTATTTGTGATTTCTACCGATTGCCTCCTATATTACGATCAATGTCCTGTCTTCGCCGATTTGAAGACAGACTTTACACATTAAATCCTCCATATTCTGCTTACTTCATTTACTCCATCAGTTGGTACCACAGAGTATTAAATATAATATAGGAAGCATGCGAAAATGAAAAGTGGCACCACTTTCAAGGTGAATACCCATCCATTGGGTACCTATCTCCCTCACAATTTTTAATCTACTTTTTATCTACGTAATTGATTTTTGTGGTGATTTCTAAATTTATAATTTATTATACTTATTAGTCATTTAATTCAATTATTTAAAACAAATGTTCACATTATTGCCAACGGGCCCGAATGCGGGACAGGTAAATTTGAATTTAGTACCTTAGGAATGGTGGAAATAGCTACAAAAATGGTGCCATTCCACTTAACAGCATCTAGAATAGCGTGCGTCCTCTATTATATTATTTCAATACTCTGTGCTTGGTACACCAAAATATCGTACATCACGGGCACGACAGTAGATGAGATTTTGACAGAAAATTTGAGACACTGCATTACACCCGAAATGAAAACATCACGTGACCATTATTATCGTATCATCACACAAATGAGAGTTTTTAAGCCGTTTGCATCGATTTGGTCAACATAATTTCTCCACGTATAACGCAGGTTTCCACACACGCTAAGATTATTTTATAACTGATCTGACGACAAATGAAACGGACATTTGCACTTTTTCGAAAAAATCTTTCGATTTTACATACATTGCAGTTTTAAAGAAAGTAATGTTGGCGACACTGCACCGTCGTAATAGTGTGCATATTTAGTTCGAGTGGCATTTACTACGATTCGTATAAAAACAAAACTTGACCCAATGTCACGTCAAATGAGTGCAGTTTCCGATTGAGCGTGAAATTCAAATACACACGAATAATGTTTGCTCGATTCAATATTCCAATGATATTACTACGCAGTGCATCATCGAGCAACAATTTTTGCGTATAGCATTTTGTAAAGCTTTTTCATTTTCCAAGAAATTACTATGCAAAATACGAGTGCAATAATAAGGAATGTAAAAAGAGAAAAAATTGAAAAATAAAAAAATAAAACAAATAAAAAATTGAGAAACAAAATAATTTGTTAAAATAATCGGACATATTATTCTTGTGGAGACATGACACTGATTCGAGGGATCAAAAAAAAAAAGAAAAAAAAATTACGTTTCATAATTTAACAAACTTTTCATAATTCGCGAACAGTGCTGGTCGCAAAGCGCAATTTACCTCATCACACGCAATTTTTTCAATTACTACATTCCTGCAGACGATTATCACTGTTCAGTTGAGGCATTAGTAGTGTGGTCACGTGACGTTTTCGTACCTACAATAAAACGAAAAAGTGATCTTGATTTTTCATCACTCGCAGCAATTTACTGTCATTTTAAGAGCAAGTCATTGCGTCTACGGGGGGGGGGGGGTACTAAACAATCGTAAAAACAAAGTTAATTAACGAATAAAATTTTACGACAGATTATTATTTTTGAACATTTTTTTTTTTTTTCATAATTCGAGTTTACTTCCGTGTACGGAGACAAAAATTCACCTTAACACAAAAATTTTATTACAAGAAACACATTTCGAAAGGTCAAAGACGACGAACTCGAGGTAAATTTTCTAGGAAGAGAATGGTATCATTTTCCTAAATAGGTAGAAAAATACATAAATTTTCAAAAACAAAACTTTTTTTTTTGTTTTGTTTGTTTGTTTGAAGATGGTCAAATATTGATTCGTAATTTTACGACCACCAAAGATGGGTTAATCTCATCCGTTCGATGTTGCATAATGCGACCGCTGAGCTTAAAGCACAGTGGCAAATTGAGAAAAATGAAAAAATTTAACTCAATAACACACTTTTTCTTTTCTTTTTGAGAAGGTGAGATTTGGAAGAAACTATGTACCAAACGATGGATTTGAGAGTGACAACAGTAAAAAATAAGGGAAAGAGAAAAAATCGAGCTAAACGACGAACGAACGCGGGTGGAACGGAGACAAAACTCCTGGTCAGAATTTCAACGATCTCGAAGGTAAGTGAACGAGGGGCTTGGGTAAGAGACACTTGGGTACATCACACGATAAAGATGCGGCAACAGCGGAAGGTGTAGTAGGGAAAGACGTATTTATTCTAAACGAAAAAAGGAAGAAAAAAAATTCAATTAATTAAATAGTAGTAAAATAATAAAAAAAAAAAAAACGACGAAGACGGAGGGGGGCTGCGATTGGGTGGGTAGGTAGAAGACGAATATAGGGCGATACGGTGGGGGCCGAGGATGCGCGGGGATAGCGGATATATGTATAGGGGTACGTTAGTTTACATTTAACCATTTATGACGCAAACACTGGGCAGCCGTAGCTCGTTTGGCCGGATCATACTCGAGCATCGGTCTGAGGAAGTCGGCGAATTCTCGGGCCGCGTCCGGATCCCATCGGTACTTCTCGGTCAGAACGTCGTACAGGTGCCACGGCTTAAGGCCGCTAATGTTGCGCAGCACGCCTTGCCGGTTGAAATAGTTGTGCGACTGCTTGCCGGTGTCGATGATCGACTTGGGTATGTCGCCCAGCAACTCGATGATGTGGGCCAAATGGTCTTCGTCACGCGTGTATCCGTCACCGGAGTGCGGCTCGAACAGGTAATCGCCAGTGGCCAGCTCGAAGGCCATGCAGGCGACACTCCACACATCGGCCGACGTGTTGTAGCCAGCACCGATGAGCACTTCCAGCGCGCGGTACTGGCGCGTCTGTATGTCCTCGGTGAAGTGTTTGTGCGTCCAGCAGGCGTTGCCTAGGTCGGCCACCTTGACGCGCATCTGGTCGCACGAGTCGTGCGACGGATCTAAACCGTCACACGATAACTGCAACGAGCTAAGCTGCTGCTGCTCCAGAGACTGTTGCTGCAATTGCTGCTTCTGCGACCGATTTGAACCACCTATACACTTTTCGACGTTATCCTTGACGCAGCAAGACTCGCTCGTGTCCAAACAGCTATAATCGTATTTACAAGTGTTGGCAGCGGCGGTGGCAGCAGCTACATCGTTGTCGTTGTCGTCATCGTCATCGTCTTCGTCAACACCAACGCCGCTGCAGTCCATCACGTCGTTATTGGGTGTCGTGGCGACATCTTCGACGGCGTCCGCTGGATTCGATTCGTCGCCGTAGCGACGGCCATTTTCTAGAATAAGTTTCGCTTTGTCGGCCAGCAGCTTTTGTAGGTCACCGCTGTCGCCGCACAAAATCGCTGGTATCTGATAATCGCCGGCAGATACCTCTTTGGTGGCGGTGGCTGTGGTCGTCGGGGCCGTGGTCGTCGTCGCACCGGAAGCGAGACTAGTGGCGTAGTCGACTACTCGCGGAGGCGTTTTCATAGCGTCATCAGCATTGGTGCTGGTGGAGGTGGCGATGGTATTGGCTGCGTCACCACCCTGGTTACCACCTTCCATCTCCTCGAGTTGTTGCAGTTGCTTTTTCAGCAGCTCCGAGTGCCGTTTAGCACGTTTTTTCAGCTTTTTCTTTTTATTACGCGACATATTGGCGTTGAGAGCTGGCGTCTGGAACTCTTTGGGCGCGGTACTGCGCAATGACACCGGCAACTTGAGTCCGCTCGAGTGCAGCTCTGTCGCTTCAGACGCCAGCTTACGTATGTATTTTTCGGACACGCACAGTAGCACGTTCTCCGGCTTGATATCGGTGTGGATGATGTTGCATTTCGTGTGCAGATAGTCAAGGCCCTCCAGCACCTGTCTGACGATTGCCTTCACATTCAGCAACGGAATACCGCGATAATTGCTCTTAATGATTAGCTTCAATAAATTATAACCTAATACCTCGAATACCATGCATACGTGTGTGCCGTTGATGCCGCTGATTTTGAAATCGTTCAGCAGCAGCACCACACGATCACGTTTTGCGTCGCCTGGGTCGCTTTCGCGAACGCACTTCAGCAGCTTAATTTCGTCGAGCGCCGTCTCGGTGAAGTGCGCGGCGCTTTTCACCACCTTCAGCGCGACGAAGCGTTTGTCGATGAGGTCCCAGCACAGCCACACCGTCGAGAAGTGGCCCCAACCTAATTTTCTAGTAACGTGGTATCGATTTAAAAAAAGATCGCCTATTTTGACGGGATGGTAGCCGCCTTTGCAGTAATCGCCAGTATCCTCCTGCTCTTCCTCGTCGGAGCTGTTCACTTCTTCGGCTTCCTCGGCGCTCGACTCGTTTGATGACAGATTATTCGGTTCGGCGTTTTTGGACGCGTTCGAAGACTTCACTTTGGAGGGCGGAACGTTCATGCCTTTCTCGTCCGGTTTATTAATGGGTTTACGTTTACCGCCGCCTCCTTTATGTCGTTTCTTCTTCGCTTGGATGGCCAGAATACGTCGGTTGATGTCTTTGTTCATATTTCAAACGGTTACGGCGACGGTACACGTATCGAACAGCAAACTCATTACACACGGGGAAACTCACTTACTTATCCCGGGGTACCTTTCGAAACGAATTTTTTTTCTTTTCGTTATTTTAGTAAAAGGTGTACACGATACAACTTTTACGCAGCACCGATGGAGGAAATTGCGAACGCGCGATCGAATAATTAAGGTGTACGCGATTTACGAGAAAAAAAGAATCAAACAACGTAATAATTTAAACAAATAACAATAATTCTGTTGCATTTTAGTTCTTTTCACTAATTTTAACTGTATGTACATTTTTTGTCATTTTATTTTCAAAGATCGTGACATCATTTTCTTCTTTGATACAACGACTCAACACACAACACAAGTCATAACAGCGATTATCTACGTTCAGGGTTTACACATTCGAAGGCCTAAACGAAAACGTTTCACAAAACGACGTAGGCGACACGTTCGAACAAAGCGACCAAAAAAACAGAACTTGTGTGTTTTCAACATTGTTTTCCAAAATGAAAAACATAATTCGTTTGCGAAAACAGGGGTGGGCAGGTTCACCAAAAAAATGACAAATGAAAATCAGTGATGAAGACTGGAATTCCCAATTTCCATTCCCCGAAATTGACATTTCCATTCCCACAAAAAATGTTTCCAGGAATAAAGGTCATTAAAGTTTTTTGCCAAAATTATACTAAGGTCAGGGCTTGACATCCACAAGTTGAGTCACATCTACAAAATATGACACGAGTCTAAGTCCAAGTCCTGAAAACATTGTTCATAGACGTTTACAAACTGAAAGAGGCAATTAAGAATGAAGTTGATGCTCTTGCTTCAAACTGAATCTGGAAGGTGGTCAAACTTCAGTCTAATGAACTGACAATCACTTGTAGATGGCTTTTCACTAAGAATATTGATTCTGTTGGCGACCTTTATATTTAGAAGAGAAATTAATTACGAACAACTATCTCAATTCTAAACGTAAATTGACTTGATTTAACCCATAAATAAAACTTTAACACTATAATAATAGAAAACTAATTTATTGTAAAAACGAAACATATTAATAAAGTATCGCCATATTGAAAACAACAAAGTTGAATGAGCGTCACCTCTTGACCAGAAAAACAGAAAGTGATAGAAAGACACAGATAAAAACAACGAGAACTTGACTGTGAGAAATCTTGATTGCAGTAGTACCAACTACTGACATCTAACACCCCCTTCCAGGCGAGTGTCGAACCATTTTTATTGGAACCTCTTGATAACAAATTTTCTTGAATTATCACAGACACTTGAGAAATCACAGGAACTTGAATTGACTTAAACTTAACAAAATAAAACGAGTATGATGCTCCAAAAACAAAAACAAACTTAAATTCTGAGCAAAATAAAATCACAAAATTAATTGACCAGAAAAAAAAACGTCAAAATTAAACAAACAAAATGAGAATTATAAAATTAATACTAGGTAACGAGTCATCTGCAAACAAAATAATATTAGTATTTTCAAATAAAAATGATACTTAAAAATAATAAGTCTTCCTGAAAATAAAGAACACATGATTAAACAGGAACAAAACAAATGTAAGAATATGTATTCACATTCTTAAAATAACCACAGTTTCTGTCTGTTTCGCACTCGCTGATATAGTGAATTGCAGAGATCTTTCATATATATATTAGATTTGTATTACATTCATCTATTGATGGATTTTAAGTATGGAAAGATGAAAGATGTGTCTACATGATTCTTCATTATTTTCTAAAGAGCTTACAAATCCATCAATACATGCCAAGCTAGTGGGATGATCTTGAGGAAGACGGAATGCTAATTAGTAAACGATCAGCTCAGTTCTTTCCCTAGTGTGGCTCCCCCTCGAAGAATGGGGATGTAAGAATATGTATTCACATTCTTAAAATAACCACAGTTTCTGTCTGTGTTTCACACTCGCTGATATAGTGAGTTGCAGAGATCTCTCATATATATATTAGATTTGTATTATATTCATCTATTGATGGATTTTAAGTATGGAAAGATGAAAGATGTGTCTACATGATTTTTCATTATTTTCTAAAGAGCTTACACAAACATAAAAATATAAAAGCATCTGAAAACGAAAAGAAAATACAATTATTAATATTATTCTTGATCGAATGTTCGAATTCATCTTGATGGAATACATCTGGAACAATAAACAGATATATTAGTATTTCATCAAATTAAGTAGATGAGTTCATCAGACTGCTTGACATCAACTTGGTCTTGATAATAAAAGAGAGAAACTTGATTTAATAAAAATGTCGACTCTTGAGAAAAATTAATTTACTTGAACTAAACTTGTCATTATTTCTTGAGGTTAGAGTCAATATTATATCATAATTTTGAGTCTGGGTATCGATCGATGAATTATATTCAGCGAACTAGGAGAAATACAAAAATCGTACCCAATTTGGAATTATCCGAACTTGAGTAAATATTTTCTTGATTCTTGAGCTTGAAACTTGATTTACTTGACCGTTAATAGTTTTCTAAAATTTATACAACTTACAAATTTTGAGAAATTTCTTCTATTTATGAATAACAGAAGTTTAACAAATTTTCATTTGTGAATAACGAAAATTTTATTAACTTGATTTGACTTGAACAATAGAGATGGTAACTTGATAAATTAAAGTTTTCGGGTATACTTGAGTGACTCTCTTGACTTACCATCTTAATTTCTTAATAGTTTTTCACGTAAGAACTCATGTTGCTGAGCCATAAGAGGTTTTGTTAAAATATCAGCAACTTGATTGTTGATACATGAACTATTTTGAGTAAGTTATCACGAACATACTCTTTTACCTTGAGATATCGAAGTTTGATATGTTTAAGTTTACCATTATTATAGAAGATAGATAATAAGTTACAGGTAGACTGATTATCTTCATACACGGTAACTTGAGTTTTAAACTGAGGAAAAGTTTCTTCAGTTAACCTACTACAATAGAGCATATGACTTGAAGCAACAGCAACGGCTACAAACTCAGCCTCAGTAGTTGACTCAGCAATTACATCTTGTTTTCTGCGGCCCCAAGCAATTGTATTACCAAACTGTTTAATACAATTGCCAGTAGTGGATTTTCTTGATTTATCTGCTGCAAAGTCAACATCAACATACCCAACAATATCTTCATCAGGACTTGAGTAGGTTAAACCTAATGTCGGGGTGTGTTTTAAATAACGAACTACATGACTTACCAAAGTACGATGTAACTCCATAGGTTTTTCTGGAAATCTAGCTAAGAAACTTACAGCAAAAGAAATATCTGGGTGAGAAGTATTAGCTAGATATAAAAGTGACCCAATAGCCGTCCTATAAGAATTATAAGGTGGTAGGGGTGTTTCTTGAATTTTTGGAAAATTGGCAAAAGAGTTCATTGGAACTAAACGTTCATCACAATTTTCTAACTTGAATTTGTGAATTAGGGTTTTGATGTAATCCTCTTGATGTAGACGAAGATTACCAGTGTTATTGTCAATTTCAATTTGAAAACCAACATAACGACTTGGGGAACCTAAGTTCTTGACTTCAAAATTTTCTTGGGTGGACTTGATAGCATCTTGAACAACTTGATCGCTAGAGCCCATAATTAAAATGTCATCAACATAGGCTAACATTATGACAAAATTATTACCACTTGATTTCATGAAAATGCAGCCTTGACGTAATAATGGTTCAAAACACTTACTCTTGAAAATTCTTGAAAATTTTACATACCATGACCTAGGTGCAGTAGCTAATCCATACACAGCTTTATTTAACTTGAGTGCATAAAGTTTATTGTCGAGATCAATACCCTGAGATATTGAGGTATATTTATCTCGATCAATTTCACTAGTAAGAAAAGCAGTCTTGATATCTAGCTGTGTAATTCTTAACTTAAGTTTGCAAGCTAAAGAAAAGAATCAACGAATTGTGGTTGCAGTTGCAGTAGGTGAGTGGGTATCTTGAGTAGAATATTTTTCTTGATCAACAGCACCAACTATTACAAGGCGAGCTTTGAAAGCTCCATCAGGCTTAATAGTAAAAATCCACTTCCACGGAAGTAGTTGATGACCCTTAGTATTTGATTTTGGAACAATACGCCAAACCTTGTAACAATTTAGAGACTTGATTTCTTGAGTAATTGCTTCCTTCCATTTGGGCCAGTCTGATGATTTTAATGCCTCTTTATACGATTGAGGTGCATTAGGAGAAGAAACCTCTGTTTCATCTCTTTTATTATTCGCATCAGAGATACGAAGAATTTGCACTGAGCCATCAATCACTTGACTTTCTTGAGAAAGATCCCAATTATAATCAATTTTGAATATCTCATCTTGGAAATTATCTTCACCAACTTGAACTTGAACAACAGGAGGAGCAATATCTTGATTGGGACTTGGACTTGAATCAACTTGATTTTCTATCAAACTATCATTACAAGCAACGTTAGTAGATATAGAATTATCTTGATTTTCAACTTGAGTTAAATTTTCATCAGGAAAATCTAATTCTTGATTACTAAATTCTTGAATAGTTTCTTGATGTTCATTAATAACATCCCTAAATGTTTTACTTTCGTCGAATTTGACATTACAAGAAACGTTAGTCTTTTTAGTAGCAGGATTATATAAAATATAACCTGTTTTAGTATACCCTACTAAATATTGTTTTGTACTAACTACATCAAATTTTCAACCAGTAGGTTAATTTTCTTGAAGTACATAAGCCAGACAGCCAAAAAAGTGAATACTTAATAAATCAGGCTTATTACCGTAAAACATTTCATAGAGTGTCTTGAAATTTAGTGCTCTGTGTGGTGACCTATTATATAAATATTCGGTAGCATCAGCAGCTAAGCCCCAAAGTAAAGTGGGAAATCCACTCTCTTGAATTAATGAATGAATCTTGACTTCAATAGTTTGATTAGCCCTTTCAGCAGTACCATTATGCTCACTAGTATAAGGACCAGAGGTTTCTCTCTCAATTCCTAATTCTTCAATTAACTGATCCATGGCATGATTCACAAATTCAGAACCATTATCACAATGTAAAGTTTTACATTGACCTTCTTGAGGGAATTGAGCCTTAATTCTCTTGACATACATCTTGAAAAACGTAGTCACTTCATACTTTTTCTTGAGAGCAAAAATACTAATATAACGAGTATAATCGTCTAAAAATACTAGTAAATAAATATTTTTCTTGACAAAGGTAGGGGGGGAGATAGGGCCAATCACATCAGCGTGAGTTAATTCACCTGGTCTCGAAGCTCGTTCACGATCTTTATCGAAACGTTTACGAGTCATTTTCGTTTGGTTACAAACTTGACAATCTTGAAATGTGTCCGGATAGATTATGTCCAGGACACCAATAGCAATAGAACGAAGACGATATAAATTTGGAGAAGAAATATGTCCCATCCTACAATGCCAAATATTCCCTTCATTCACCAATTTTGTTCTTTGTTCGTCACTTATCATTTTCTTGACTTTTCGATTTTTCCTTTTACCAGTTTTCATACGATAAACTGGTAATGAATTTGAATTATTCTCAACATTACTTGAATTCTCTTGACTTGATACCCCCTTCAAATCCTGCACAATTTTACCAGAATATGCAGAATCGATATTACTTGATTTATTTTGTTGACTTTTACTTAACTCCATTTTATCGAACTCATCGATCCAGGAGTCATCAACATTGGAACCATCAGTAGCAACATTAGACCCATTACTATCAGACTTTTTGTTACCAGACGATTTACTTGATTTGGGGGACTTGACTTGACTTTTATTACCCAGACCACTTTGATCAGCAATTTCTGACAAACTCGGATCATTAGTGTATTCAGATAATAAAATTGATTTACCTTTAAATATTCATGATAAAGCCTTTTTGTAGTTCTTGATATTTTTATTCGTACTTGAGGGGACAAATTGGTATCTACCTTGACTTGATACTATCTTGATGAGCAGTTTACTTAACCCGACCTCTTCTTGCCTGTGAAATGTAACTTTATTAGACTCGAAGAGTAACTTGATGTTATTGTCATTAACAAATTGCTTAACACTAATAAGACCATTTGCTAGACTGGGAATTATTAAGACTTCTTTTAGAACAAAGGTAAATATTCTTGACGACGATTCGTGATTTAAAGTAAATAATATCATACCCTCACCTGTAGCTTTTAAGACATTATCTTTGCCAGCTTGTCCCAAAGTTTTGTCTTTTGAGAAAGCTCGATAGTTTAAAACTTGGTGACTGTAGGCTACAGCATTATTTGTTGCCCCACTATCAATCACAAATATATCAGTATTTTGATTACACGAATTTTGATGTAAGGAATCTTGATTATTAATTACATTTAAATTAATTAAATGCAACTCACTTGAAATACTGTTCAGATCCGGTTGTGGCGCAGGACAGTTACGTGCTTCATGATCTGGTTTTTGGCACCGGTAACAAACCTTTTTGTTACTATTGAAGCACTCACTGGCAGTGTGTCCATTCCAGCCGCAATCCTTGCAGCGAACTTTCTTAACTTGATTCTCCTTCTTGACATCTTGATTTTGTTTTGCGGGAGTAGTAGGAGTTGTCTTGACACTTGATTTAATACTTGATTCGTCGTGTGACTTATAATTAACATTACTTGATGATGTACTTGATGTTGGAGCAGGTGATTTACTTGACTGAGGTGTCGAAGGAGTCGACGCTGCTTTACATGTGTATTCTTGATGCTTTGGAGCACTCTCCACCAGTTTAGTAGACGTCAACTTCTTCCTTTCTACGTAATCCAAAAGGGATGTACGTAGCATTTCCTCAGACAAGTCTTCACCTGCTCGAGCACATAAAGTATCGATTACCGCCTCGAACGAAGGATTTAATTTTTGAATCAACTTGATAACCCAAAAGGATGGTGGAAAAACTTGACCAAATTCCACTAAGCTTTGTCGGGCGGCATCGAACTTTGAAAGAAACAGAATTAGTTCTGTATTTTCTACGTACTTGAGATCGTCAAGACGGTTCTTGACAGCGATCATGTCATGAATCATCTTACTACCATACTGCCTCTTGAGTTCTTGATAAATTTCTCAGGCTGATTCGAGATGAAAGATTAGCGTTTTGATCGGTTGTGTTACATTCATCCGAATCAGGTTCTGCACTTGAGCATCGACTCCTTGGCGAATGTTTTCAGGAAGATTGAGATGTTCAGCTCTAGGGAATGCGATCCACTCAATCGCATTTGCCGCCGCTAAGTCGTTCTTGATGTCCTTCTCCCACATCTTGAAATTTTGTTTACCCTTTAGTTTCTTATTATTTCCATATGTATGCAATGGAACCATCTGAAATTGTCCCATCATCGGGTAACATTGATACTGAAACGAAGTATTCATTGGAGTATAAATGTTACCCGATAACTTTTGATTTGCATCGCACACAAATGAACTTGAATCTTGAAAAGCCGTAGGGTAACTTGGCACTTGAGGTGCAGGCATAAAGCCTGCTCTTGATTCTTGATAATTTGGTACTTGACCAAAACTTGATTCTTGACCGACGTTAGTTAGACCAGGAGGAGGGACAAAATGACTTTTTGCCGACATTTTTGAGAAATCGAGCGCCGCGAGTGCGTTTGACACGGAGTCTGCTACCATGCTGTCGACATTCGACGACGATTTAATTTCTGGAAAAACACTTGAATAATTTTTATTAATGTTTACTTGACTTGAACTCATTGACATGGCAGACGGCAATTTGCTTGAACTTGATGTTTCTGCTTGACTCGACGAACTACTTGATGGACTTGAGAATGACGTAGACGAGATATCTTGACTTAACATACGTAAAGGTATTATTTTATCTTGATTAGGCTCGATGGATGGTGATGTCAAATGGCCTGGTTGAACCTACTTGACGATCTTTCCAAAATCCGAGAAAGTAACGGTGATTGTTGGTTCAGCCATAGTACTCGTGGACATCTTGATTTCACCAGCCATATCAGATGGTTCTTGAACAAGCAGTAAATCTTAAATTTGAACGATCTCGTCTATTGTATCGGTTGTCACCGTATTTACCACTGGATTAAACGATACCTTCTTGATTTTGCTTGACACCTGCTTCTTTTTTGTGACCAGAAGAGCAGGAACTTGAGAACGGCCTTTACGTGTTTTTGGAGCCATAAATGTCGAAAACGACGAACGCAACCCGCAAATTTCTTGAAAAACAAACTTGAAAAATTAAATGATCTTGATTTACGGACTTGAAATTTTTTTCGTAAAATAAAATACAAACGTAATTCTTGACGATAACAAAGGTGAGAACACGCAAACCCACTTGAACTCTGCTACCACTTTATATTTAGAAGAGAAATTAATTACAAACAACTATCTCAATTCTAAACGTAAATTGACTTGATTTAACTCATAAATAAAACTTGAACACTATAATAATAGAAAACTCATTTATTATAAAAACGAAACATATTAATAAAGTATCGCCATATTGAAAACAACAAAGTTGAATGAGCGTCTCCTCTTGACCAGAAAAACAGAAAGTGATAGAAAGACACAGATAAAAATGACGAGAACTTGACTGTGGGAAATCTTGATTGCAGTAGTACCAACTACTGACATCTAACAGCGACATGTTGTATAAAGCCCGAATTGTAGCTAAGGACTGCCAACAAAAAGAAGGCTTTAACTTTACTGAAGTATATGCCCCAGTTGCATAGTTATCAACCATTTGAACTCTACTTGCTCTGTCTAATCAATTAAACTTCCATATTTATCAGATTGATATTTGTAGTTGATGTGAGGTATACCGTGCAAGGACCAAAAAAAGAACACGAGACTTTAATTTGCTGAGAATATATTATGCAGACTAAAAACATATTCGAGAATAAAATATAATATTGTATAAGATGGCGAAGCACAGCGTTATTGGTAACTGAAAGTAGGGGAAGTGTTGCCTATAGCAAATCATTTTCGTTTAAAATAATCTGATTTGTACTTATATTTTCATCTGTGATCGTAATATCATGTCTCATGTTCTCATGTTATCAAGTCACACAATTACGTTTATCTGTGTTATAATGTTTTTAGTCATTCGATCATACACTGTTGTAGAGCTTATGTGAATATATAATGGCTCTGAAATTTGTTCTAGTCATTTGTGTTAATTCAAGTCTTTCAATTTTTAAAATGTAGTGGTTACGAGATCAAGTTTACTAGTCGAAATGTCGTAGCGTTTCATCAAGTGTTTGTGTTTTAATTCGGTTCTGGTTCATCACTCGCAATAGGTTATGGGCCCAGTCACTGGTATTGATGAAATTTCAAATTCAACCATTCATCTTAGTTGGTAATGTCTCAACTTGATCGTCTCATTACAAGTGTTATTCTTTGTTTTGGCCCAGTGCCTGGTTCCTCTCATCCATTCTGTTGCTGAAATTCATTTATCATGGATGCTGAGAAGAAACACAAATTTGAAACGCTCAATGGAAGCAACTGGCAGAGCTGGAAGTTTTGTTTCAAACTTTTCTTATGAAAAAAGGACTTGTACGATGTGGTGAAAACATTAACTCCTGTATGTAGTCGTGATAAAGTTTGGGCTGATAAGAATACTGATGCGATGTACCATATTGCTGTGAATGTTGTGGGCAAGTTTTTGGAAACCATTAGAGGGTATGATACTGCCTACCATATGTACGATGCTTTATCAAATATACATATTTCCAATTCTGAAGTAAAGCAAATTGATCTTCGAACCAAATTATTTGCGTTGCGCTACAAGTTTGGTGATAGTCTGGAGAATTATATTCTTGATTATCGTAATCGCAGTCGTCATCTAACAGAGCTGGGCAATTCCACCTCAACTTGTCAGTTCATTTTACATATGGTCCGAACTCTACCATCGCAGTATCGATATGTGCGCCTGTCATTGGAAGATAGCAAATTGCTAACGTTGTTGGCTTCAAATAACGTAAGATTTATTAAACATTTCAAGACTATAATTTGCAATAAATTCAAATGTAAAGATCTAAATGAAGTAAGTAATTATCTAGGACTACAAATTTCTTACGAAAAAGATGAGGGAAAATTGTATATTAGTCAAAAGATGCTAATCGAGTCCATAGCCAAATGTTTTGGTCTTGAAAAATGTAAGCCAACTTATTCACCAATCAAACCTCGCCTTCAGCTGGAGACAAATCTCAATTCAAGTAACGTTACAGCAGCGAATGATTATCAACAGCTTTTAGGCTGTATTACGTATGTCATGTTAGGTTCCCATCCGGACATTTGTCATTCCATCAGCTACTTCAGCCAGTTCCAAAGTGCGCCCAATAACAAACACTTTTCTTATTTGAAACATATTCTTCGGTATCTCGTGATTATCAAGGACTTGAAATTAACTTATGTTTGGAATAATAATCAGAGTAACTTTGTACTTAAAATTTATAGCAATTCAGACTGGGCAAACTGCATAATGACTCGTAAATCTATTTCAGGTTATTGCTCCTTTGTGTATAACTGTTTAGTGTCATGGAGCAGCCATAAGCAGCCAATTGTTGCATTCTCTAGTACCAAGAGCGAGTTAATAGCAATGTGCTATGCTACATGTGAGGGTCTTTGGCTTTGTCGCTTACTATTTGATTTCCATGTTAATTGTACTGATAAATCTGTAATATACGAAGATAATCAGAGCTGTTTAGCTATTATTGAGTCTGGTGCTGGAATGCAAAACGCACTAAGCATATCGATGTTCGTTACCATTTTATTTGTGATGTTTTAAATAAAAAATTATTTGAGTTTGAAAATGTCAACACCACATCTCAAATTGATGACATGTTCACAAAAGGTCTTCTGACTGTTGCATTTCAGAAATTTGTTGAGCAATTAAATCTCAAATAATTTTGTGCCTAATTTTTGAGTTACCCTCCAGGTGTATGTATCAAATTTTAATTTTAAGTGATTGTCGTTTTAAATTTTTTAAACCTTTTTAAACGTTTGAATTTTTATATTTTTACTGTGTGTTGATTTTTAAACTCCTATAATTTGAGGAAGTGTGTTGCGTATAGCAAATCATTTACATTTAAAATAATCTGATTTGTACTTATATTTTTATCTGTGATCATAATATCATGCCTCATGTTTTCATGTCATCAAGTCACACAATTACGTTTATCTGTGTTATAATGTTTTTGTCATTCGATCATTATCATGAACAACGGTGTCGTACACGATTCGATAACGATAATGTGACACAATATTGTTATCTCATTGACGTCATTGATCAACTCTATGACATCAGTAGAACAGACCTATCAAAACGTTACCAACTTACACAAACACAGACAACACAGACAAGTTTGTTACAAGAAATAACAAACAACGTCATTCGGTTAATGGCGACAAACGGGAAAACCATGTTCTTTTATATTTGTCTCACTACATGGTAACAGAGCAAATACGGTCCTTGAAAAGCAATTTATTTCTTAATTTAAGTGAAATTGTGTATTGATGTTTAAGAAGTGTTTGGTTGTGATAAAGTAGTAATAAATAAAGAAGATACAGACGACCTCCAAACAACGCAAACACATGTCCACAACGGACATCACAGAACACAACAGACGTAAGTAATGAAACACAATAAATACAGTAAACTTTATTACAGAACATATTCATAGAACGTATATACATAAACAAGTGAGATAAATGTAATAAGCTAGACCAAACTCCACGTGCGTAACACATAAATTGACGTTGTATATTAACAAAATATTCGTTTCACAGATCCAGCAATAGGGAAAAAGAAACAAAAAACCACAGAACCAGCAAATCTACAGCAAGAGAATGCAAATTGAGATGCAGATGCACACCCATCACCTCTACGCATCCCAGAACAGCCCAGGCAACATCCATCACCACTCACACAAAACTTAACAACAACGACATCAAACCCACAACAAACCTCAGTAAATCAAACAAACCCACCAGGATTAACATTAGAACCCAACAAACCCATACCAGTAATAAAATCAATTACAATAACTTTACCAACTACCGCAACTCACACACTAACAAAACCGATCTCTTAACAGACGTACTCATCCATAACATTTACAGATAACCAACAGGTATTGAGATACAGACCTACTACAACGGCATTACTAACAACAGTTAATACACGACACGTAACACAAGGGATATTACCTATTCCTAACATTACACAAACTCAACCAATGCATAAACCACAAAAACAAACCTACTATACTACAACAAACCCTCAATTCACACAACAAACGTTTAAAAGCCCCCAATGCACATACATAGAAATATCAATGGCAAGAGTGGAAAACAAAATCCAACAAGCCAAAACATACAATGTAGCAGTATACCAACCTGCAGATGTACGCATTTTTCTAAGCGTACTACAATTTCAACTAACAGACCTAGACAACCTACCAACAGATGCCGACACACAATTTTACCAAAAAATATACGATATCAAAGAAGAACTCACAATACAAATTACTAAACTCAACAACGAATACGAAGAACTACAAACCGCAAGAAAACTACAACAACAAACCGCCTAACAATATTTACAGACCAAACAACCTGCTGAAATTTACTGCGAAACAAACATCACTAACTCACCAAGCAAACGTCAAAGAACAGTATCACGAACATCCAGCAAGGAAATGCAAAGTCCTCGATCCACTGGACACTACCGACCCGGATCAGAGGACAGATACAGACCCGCAACACCTCCAGGTAATAACCCAGATATTCCAACAATAACTCTTGAACAAACACCGATAAGAAAACGATCATCAAAATGGACTTACAAAGACGATCAAACACCACAAACACCAACTATAGAAACAAAAAAATCAAAGAAAAGGAACACAACAGCTGAAACAACACCACTTGACTTAACACCCACGAGAAGAAATACTAACACAGATACGAACGCAATACTGCAAAGACGTGCCATAATAACCAATACACACATACAAACTCCAAACAAACAACCTACAAACGTTATTTTAGACCAACCGACAGAAATAATAATGGAACAAACAATTCAAAACAACAACAAACAAGAATATCCAAAAAATATACAAAACTCCACATTACAAAAGAACACACTTCACATATCAAAAGTTTGGGAAATACCCATTGGATCAAATACATTAACACAATCATGTTTCCTTAAAACACCAAAATATAAACTACCGAAATTTAATGGCAAACGTTTATCATACCCAGATTTCATAACATCGTTCATGAAATACATACACATACGAGAAGATATCATAACACCACAAAAATGTAAAATATTAGAAGACGCTATGCCTGACAACATCAAACAAAGACTAACAACATTAGGCCATAATGAACAAGGCTACTTCAGAAGATTACAATATTTACATGATGAATTTGGCGACAAATCCAGACTATGATCAGAACTATGGCAAACCCTGAATAACATACCTTTAGCACAAAACACAAAAGAAGGTTTATGCACTGCATATGACAAAACATGCATGTTACTAGACACAATACATGACTTTGTACCAGAACTAACAGACCATCTCACCTTCCCAACATTACTAAGAATTTTTCCAAGAAATTCATACTCCAACAGGATAGACATATTTAAACCAAACTCAAAAGCAGTATACCAAGAAATCAAAACAAGAGACCTAACAGAAAAACCAGACATAACAAAAGAAGTATACAGAACACAAGAAACACAACAACAAAATAATACATACTGCAGAGACAGAACATATAACAACCCTAACAGACATCAGTACAATAAACCACAATACAACAAACCTAATAACAATAATAAAAATATAACAGAAACTTCAGTACAGTTTAAAAGCAGCCCCAATTTTCATACAAATACAGACCAAGGTAAACCTTCGCCAGAACAATATATAGATAATGACATAGATGATTTCTCTGTTCCAGCATACCACTCAAAAACAGACCCGGATACTAGAATTCCAGAGCAACTTTACATATTCCCGGTAGTACCAACAAAACAAAGATGTGTTTTGTAAAAGCCCACATTGGAGCTACCTCTGCTGTCACAAGAACTACAACACGCTAGAAAACAGACGTACATACTTCAGACAGTACAACTTATGCCCCAAATGCGGAATCTTAGCTACTGCAGATCACTGTAACCAACCACAATGTAGATGCAGGTGGTTCCAGTGCCAACAGACCAGTGCACACCATTCAGCGTTATGCCCTAGAATCACATACCCATTAACAAAACACGAAGCAAACCGATACCTAGAAAAAGTCATAGAACCACAAACCAAATTACCACCATGTAAGCAAGAAGAAAACAATATAAACACACACATAGAACAGGGTATTAATGATGATTTAATTTCCTTACAGCACCTCCAGAACCATGAAAACAGACACCATCCTATTACAGAGACTAATCCAACGATACCCAAACAAACCATATCAGCATCAATGCAAATTGAAGAAACAGTTCTCCAACCACCAATACCAAGTAAGTTAAACCTATTTACAATCTTATCCACAAATAATAAATTTCTCACATTCTGCACAAACATACGTAACACACAAACGCTACAAACTTACCCAATAAATGCATTCTTCGATTCAGGGAGCACTAAAACATACATATTAGAAAGCATTGCTACACAAACACTTCAACTACCAATTATAGGCACACACTCCCTAAAATTAACAGGAATACAAAATCAAACAACACAAACATTCCATACCTACAAATATCGTCACCTTCGAAATAGAACATACCATACAAAAATTCTCAAACATAATAGCCAGAACAGTAGAAAACATATCAAACAAACTAGACACTCAAAACATAACAGAAATCAAACGAACATACCCAAAATACAGAGATTTACAGTTTGCACAAACATTGAAAACAACATCAAAAATACATATATTACTCAGGAACGAATATATGTGGCAATTCATTAAATCGATTACACACATATCACCATCAATACAATTAATTGAAACAAACTTCGGATTTCACATAACCGGACAACTAACAGATAATGAACAACCAACCCAAAATGAACATACATATTTCTCATCAGAACCAGACATAGAAAACCTATGGAAATTAGAAACAATAGGGATAACAACACCAGACCTAACAATAGAACAAGAAGAACAAAAAGCAATAGAACTATTTTATAAAAACATAAAACTGGAAAATGGCAGATATCAAGTTCGATGGCCATGGAAAGTATATGCACCCCCACTACCAGACAACTACTCTTTAGCATTTAGCAGATTTAAAAGTCAAATACCACATATGCGCACTTCACCTGATTTTTTCAAAAAATACGACGCATACTTTCAAGAACTATTCAAAAACGATATAATAGAAACGGTCGACAATAAACATTCAACAGAACTAGTCCACTATTTAGCACATCACGGATTAATAGACCCAACTAAACTTACACACCCGATCAGAATAGTTTTTGACGGATCAGCAAAAACTAAAAAAACAAACCACTCAATGAATGATTGCATACACAAAGGATTAAAACTTCTCGCAGACCTAGTCAAACTATTTATAACATTCAGATTAAACCCAATCAGTATAAGTGCAGACATCAGAAAAGCATTTTTACAACTAGATTTAAACCCATCAGACCGAGATGTCACAAAATTCTTATGGCTCAAAGACCCAAACAAACCATTGGCAAACAACAATCTTATAATCATCAGATTTAAAAGAGTACCCTTTGGAGTCATGGCATCACCATTCCTACTAGCAGCAACATTACTCTACCACTTCCAAACCACAAACCCACAATCTACAACATATTAACAAACAACTTTTACGTAGACAATCTAATTACATCAGTACCAACACACGAACAAGCAGTAAAATTATATAACGCATCAAACAAAACATTTAATGACATCTCTATGGAACTAGCACAATGGGCAACAAATGATGGAAACTTACGATCATTATTCACTGCAAAAAAAGCAATTCAAAATCCCCCTGTTAAGATATTAGGAATTCAATGGGATTACAGTAATGACTTACTTTATTTACAACCCAAGATCAAAACACCAGACCAACATACCAAAAGAACTTTCGTCAGTAACTTTTCAGCAATATTCGATCCATTCCCTATTGACAAATGTATCTCAAAAAATCATGGAATCCATATAGTAATTGCTATTTAGATATTTCAATACAGTATAAATATCTTATAAACATAGTAAATTGTCACATCGCTACTTCCTATATCGATACAATAATGTTACAATGATTTAGGAATATTCCTACACTGAATTAATATCGCAACTGTCTATATCAATTAATATAATCATAATCTACATTGATACTAAATTAGTAAAATCAATATTGAAACATATAGGTAAAAGTAATATCAAGTCAATATTGATTTTAAAAATATTGTTAATATATTGATATATCTATTGATATATCTATATTGATATGATATTTGAAATCTAATTTTGATCTATATAGATACAAACTATATTGAAACAATATCAATATTAGAAATATTGAATGTAAATCGATAGTACTTTATTTCTGTAATATTTACAAACTCAATATTAACCCATAAAGGTGGAAGCTATATTCAAGTAATATTATCTTACTAATGAAGAAATAATATCATTATTTTTATATTATTAAAATATCAGTATGATCATAATAAGAAAAAAGCCACATAGTATAATTATATCATTCTGCTGTTATAAAAAGCTATAATTTAATAATTTACAGAAATTGTGCTTATTTTTAAGGTAGCAGTTATTTTATGTTAAGTGTTATGTTTAAATGTGAGTGCCGTACTTAAATGTATTAAATTGGGTATATTGTGATGTTTGAGAAAAAATATTAATATGGGATGCATGCTATATTTACTTCCACATGTTATATGTTTGTGTGTAATTTTAAAAGAATATAATTTTAAAAAATGAAAAAGGTTAAACTCAATACATTTGGCAAAATTGTAAGTGCTAAATACCATCGAGCTTCAATTAAAAGGAAATCTGAACATGTTCAGAAACTGGTAAGTACCTATCCTTCATTATGCGTAGCAGCTAGACTTCCATTCATTTTATATGTGTCATTATAAATGTGAAAATTAATGTTTTCTAGTTATCAACTCCGTTGCCACTAAGGCAAATTTCAGTAAAATTTCAATTTGAAACACAAAATACTTTAACTAATGATGAAGATGATAATCCTAACCAACCATCATCGGTTCTAGAAAATGAATTGCTGCCTTTACAAGTAACTTCGGCACATGATCCTCAAGATGAAATTGAAGTAATTTCAGCACGTGATGAAGATAAAACTGATCCTCAACTAACACTTCCACTACTAAAGGTAAAGCTCAAAGACATACACAGGTATTAATTATAATGTGGAATCACTTTCAACTTTGACTATGATAAACTGATCGCGACATTCTTCAACAAATTCATTGATAAATCTTAACGAATTCATCGATGAAGTCGTTTGGGTTTACCAATGAATCCGTCGACGAATTGTGAATACTTTCGAATATATTGCAACTAATATCGATACCTTGCAAATATTGGTTATCTCTGGCTAACACCATGGGTAACTAGTAGGTACCAACAAAGTTTTTAAATTATTGACGCAAATTTTGGAACACAATTCAGGATATTTGCCTCGAGGATTATATATGTACCATATTATATTATCGATATGTATAGGAGGTATATTAGGAATATTCACAATTTGTCGACGAACTCGTTTGGTTTACCAGTGAATCCGTCAACGATTTGTGAATATAATACATTGATGGATTCGTTGATAAATCTCAAGAAATTTGCCGATGAACTCTTGAAATTTATTAACAAATCTGTCGACGAATTAAACCCAGTTCATCAACGAATTCTTTGAGATTTATCAACGAATCAATCGACGTAGTATATTCACAATTCGTCAACAAATTGAGAATATACCTAATTACTAATATACATACATATATACATATATCGAGATATAATATATACATATCGGCGGATTCGTAAATAAATCTCAACAGACGAATTTGTTGAGATTTATTTACGAATCCACCGATATGTATATTATGTACTTATATATATTAATACTTGTATATTCTCAATTTGTTGACGAATTGTGAATATACTTCGTCGACTGATTTGTTGATAAATCTCAAAGAATTCGTTGATGGATTTGTTAATAAATTTCAAGAATTCATCGGCGAATTTCTTGAGATTTATCAACGAATTCATTAACGAATTATATTCACAAATCGTTGACGAATTCATTGGTAAACCAAACGAGTTTGTCGACAAATTGTGAATATTCCTAATTACTAATATACATACATATTATATACATATATCGAGATATAATATATACATATATATATATATTAATAATTAGGTATATTCTGAATTTGTTGACGAATTGTGACAGCGGGTTGTACAAACGCAAATCACAGAGCAAATCATAGTGATTTGTTCATCAACAGGAAATCTTCTGTTGTATAAACAGAAATCAAGTCTGTGATTCTAACATGATTCTGGAATCATGTGATTGGCTAATTTTGGGCAAATCAAAGTAAAATCAAGACATGATGAGGAGTTGATTTTAAGAAAATATTTTTGTTTATTTTAAAAAATAAATTGAAATGTTCTTGTTGATTCTTTGTTGTATTTGTAATTATTATTTCATTTGAATATAAATAAATAAAAATGACATCATTAATACCAAAGAAGAAAATTATGAAATCAGAGCCTTTTACATCTAGTGAAGATACTAGATTGATGTCACTAGTTATGAAATACAAAGATATAATCGAGTGTAAGCAGACAGATCATAAAAATAATTTGTAAGTGTTGTAACGGAAATCCCACCTTCACTCATTCTTCATCATCATCATCACGATCACTATATATATGTCATACGTACACTCTCGTCGCGAAGTGCTTTCCCCCTACTACTTTCGATCGTACATTGCTGTTGCTTCGCCATTTCATATTTCATTTTATAATGTATTTTTCATTCGTGCAATAAACCTCAAATTCAACACAAGTCTCAAGTTCTTTCGATCCTCGTTCTATGCGCCTCACATCATGGTAGCCATCGCTGCGGTAGAACTATGAGGAGAGACTTTAAAATTTAACAAATGAAATAATTTTTTTTGATTTTATTTACTGTTGCGCGAAAATCTTTCTATGTTTTCTGTTGAGTAATATATGAAGAATTAATTGTTTTTTCTTCTCGAGAAATTCAAACTCGAAATTTAATTTATTGTTGATTTTTTTGAAAAATTCAAAATTAAATCATAAATCTGAAGCTGAAGTTCCCGACTTAATAACGGCCGAACCTGGAAGTCATCGAACGCTAAAACCAAGAAGGACCGCCAAAGAGATCGAAGGAACAGCCCAAGGAAACCTGCTCCCGTCGTCGAGGACTCATTGCAGATCCACAAATCGAGGACCCCAATTTTTCGGCCAACTCCAAACCAAATTTAAGCAGGTAGTACAACGGTAGACAGCAAATTACAGAAAACTGGATTATTCGTCAGCGCAACAGAAGGAAGTAAAGTAGAATAATTTTTTCATTTTTTGTAAAGGTAATATTTATTGAAGCTAGTTATTTTTCGAGTTTGCATAATTGTATTTTTTGAACTGAATCTGAAAAGAGAAAATTAAGTAATAATTAAATTTTTATGCCCCCGATAATAAGTTTGTGCGAAGGAAAATTAGGTGAATATAATATTGAAAAGGAAGAACTAAAAGAATTAATTAATAAATTTGAAGGAGAAAGAGTTATAGATATAAAAATTGAAACTTACGATTTACCATACGTCACATATTTCACAGGAGAAATAGTATTAGAGTCCTTTGTAGTGGATATATCCGGAAGAATAGAAAAAATTAGTAGCCTAAAATATATTAAAATTGTAGAATCTTCAGTAAACTATTTTTCAAATAGAATCTATAGTTCAGAAAAATCAAAGGAAAAGTTTATGAATAGATTTTTTAACTAATAAATAATAAAAAGAAACTGGAAGATATAGAAGGAAATAAAGTTGAAAGAAGCGAAAAAGAAAATTTAATAAATAAAATTGAAAAAGAAAAAATTGAAAATAAAAAATACGCATCTGTTTATAATAAAGAAAATAATTTATTAGGTTTTGATAAAATAGAAGAAGAAATGGCATCCCCAAACGAAATTAAACCTATCCAAGCCCCACTGGGAAAAGTTTTTAATGGGAAATATTATTTGGATTGGCGTAGAATGATTATATCTGCAATTCGAGGTGCAGGATATTACGACATCTTTGGGGAACACGAATTTTTACAATCATATATAAATAATATTGATGATTTAAATTTTCGGCCAGATAAGAACATGTTAAATTACTGCAAAATGCAGGATAATGCAAAGGCGTTTATATTAGAAAGAGTATCAAATGACATAACAAAGCAAATACGAGATTGCAATACAGCAATTCTTATGTTAAAAAAATTAGATAATATTTATGGCACGAAAACTTCTGTCACTGCTAATATAGCAAAGGCGAAATGGATGGAATTTAGATTTCAGCCTGGAGGAAATATGAAGGGATTCCTAAAAAAATGGGATGAGTTAGTAACTGACGTAAGAGATAGTGGTAAAGAGGTCACGGAATCAGAGGAACTCGAAAATTTGCAATTAGCCTTATGTTACGAACAAGCAATTGCAAAAATACAATACGAAAATTTGCCTTCAAATGAAAAAAATTTAGATAATTTTAAGAGAATATTAAGAGAAGACTCTGACCAGAAATTCAGGGATCAAACTTTAAAAAAACAGAATGGTAATAATAACCAAGTCAATAATAATTATAGAAATAATAATAATAATTATAACAGGAATAATTACAGGGGAAGATATAATAATTTTAAAGGTAGAAATAATTATAGAGGAACCGGAAATGGTCGAAATGGTTACACAAATAGTAATCGAAATAATTTTAATGGTAATAATGGAAATTTTAATAATAATGGGAATAATGGTATCAATAATGAACCAAATCAAAACCAAAATAGTAATTCGAATAGTAATGGGAATAATGGTAATGGAAATTATAGAGGAAATGGTTATAGAGGAAACTCAAATTATAGAGGTAATAATTATAGAGGCAACAATTACAGAGGTAATAATAGAAATTATTACCAAAATAGTCCGAAATGTTATAGATGTGGGCAGTTAGGTCATATAGCACAAAACTGTGGAAATAATAACCAAATAGAAAATAATAATAATAATAGTTCTAATAATAGTCAAGGGAATTATCCCCCAAAAACAAATACACCTCAAATAAATACGAATAAAAAAGACAATTCGGAACAGCAGGTGAAAATGTCTTGTATGATTAAAAAATTCAACAAAAATAATAATGAATGGTTGTTGAACGAATTGATCAATAATAATAAACATAATAATAATAAAAATTACGATATATTAAATCACAGAGCAATATTAGATGGAGCTGCAGAAGTACATTTGACATCTGACTTAAATAAATTAGTAGATGTTAAAAAATTTGTAACTCCAATCAAATTACAATGTGCAGGTAGAAATACTTTTTTATATGCTACTCATACGGGGAGAATGGTGATCAAAGTCGAGAATTCTAACAAAATTCAATCATTAATAGAGTTAAATGATGTTCATTATGTGCCGGATTTAAATCTAGATATTATTTCAGCCATAAAAATTACGAACACAGGTATGATCAATATAGATCAACAGAAGGATATAGCCAACATATACTTTATTGAAAATGCTGAAATAATCATAACAGCAAAAAAAGAAGAAGGAATCTTTTATATATATTATAATATCGAAAATAAAAATAAAAATCAAAATAACACTATAGATAATAATGAAAATAATATAATATGTGCCCCAGTTACTCAGAATATAGATGATGAATGGGATGATTTTACTGTAGAATTAGAAATTCAGGATGATGATATTAATAATGAATCACCTGAGGGGGGTATAGAAGAAGAAATTATGGAACAAAATAATGAAATTGAGGAAATACCTCAAAAAACACAAATTAATAATAATATAAATAAAAAAATAATAATACATAGGAGACTTGGACACTTAAATGCTAGATATCTGCAAAAGTTAAAAACTCTAGCAGTAGGCATTCCCGAAAATATAAATTTTAGAGATGAGGATTTTGCTAATTGTCAAATATGTTGCATTGCTAATAATTCGAGATTGGGACATAATAGTGTTAGAAATAAACCAACTCGAAAATTGGAAATAACATCCTCAGATATTATGGGTCCGTTTACGCCCTCAGTGGCAAATCAAAAATATATATTAACTTTTATAGATCATTTCTCCAAATATACGTTTGTCATGCCTATAGTTAGTAAAAGTCAGGTCACAAATGAATTTAAGAATATTATAATATCTATGAAAAATAAATTTCCTGAGTACCCCATTGGGACTATTAGGTGTGATAATGCCAAGGAATATACTGATATTAAAATATTAAACTATTGTAATGAAGTTGGCATAACAATGGATTATGTGGTGCCATATTCTCCGGAATTGAATGGTGTTGCCGAAAGGCAAAATCAAACTTTAATGAGGAGAGTACGGGCCATGCTAATAGATGCCAACCTCGACATAAAATATTGGTCCTATGCTGTAGTAACAGCGGCATATCTAATAAATAGATCCCCCACAAAAGCAAATAAAGAATATAAAACTCCCTACGAATTATTTTATGGGACAAAACCAAATTTAAAAAACCTTAAAGTCTTTGGAGCACTGACGTACAGGCATATTCCTGTGGAGGTCAGAAAACAAAACGCCACAAAAGCCAAAGCAAAACAAAAAAACAAAATTGACCCGAAGTTAGCACACAGAGCTGAAAAAAGTATAATGATGGGTTATACAAATACGGGATACTGTCTTAAAGATCCATATAATACAAAATCATATATTTCATGTGATGTTAAGGTAGACGAAACTCAAAATATTAAATCACTATTAATAAATAATAAACCATTAACCATAAAATCGTCAGATTACGAATATGATTTAGGGATAACTAACCCTGTAGTCATGAACATAAATATTAGATATAATAAAATATATATAGAGGATAATATTCCAAAAAATTATTCTGAAATAGAATCAAACCCGTTTAGAGATGATTGGATTAAAGCAATAAATGACGAGTTTAATTCTCTCGATGATATGAATGTGTGGGAAATAGTCGACTATGATCGCCAAAAACTTATAGATACAAGGTGGATTTTCACAATTAAATTTGATGAATTTGGAAATCCAAAACCAAAGGCAAGACTTGTAGCAAGAGGTTTTAAGGATAGAACCGAGTACAATATTGCAGAGACCCATGGACCCGTGGCATCAGTAGGGACAATTAGATCATTAATATCTATAATAAATAAAGAAAAATTGATTATGGTGCAGTATGATGTAAAAACTGCGTACTTAAATTCACCAATTATTAAACCTATTTTTGTCAGGAAACCTGAAGGTGTAAATATCAACACCAATCAAGTATTAGAATTAAAAAAGTCTATTTATGGATTAAAAACATCCAGTAAATCGTGGTACGATCTTTTAGATACAAAAGTAAGGGATATGGGCTTTACAAAAACAAAATGTGATAGATGTCTGTACACTATAATTAATGATGATGAAAAAATATATTTTATAACCTATGTAGATGACATTTTAATTGCATCAAACTTACAGTCCTCAATTACAAAAATAAATGAGGAATTACAAAAAGATTTCACAATTACCATAATTAACAATCCAAGATTTTTCGTAGGATTAGAAATAAATAGAAATATAGAACAAAATACAATAACACTTTCCCAATATAAGCATATAGATAAGATGTTGAAGAAGTTTGGAATTTCGGACTTAAAAAACACGAATACTCCAATGGAAACGGGATTAAAAATAGATAAAATTGAAAATGGTTTAGATGACACAGAATATAGATCAATGATAGGTGGATTACTGTATTTAGCAAGACTTACAAGACCAGATATATTGTTTCCTGTAAATTTTTTGTCTCGCTTTCAAAATAATTCGAACAATACTCTGAAAAATTATATAAAAAGAATTTTCAGATATATTAATACCACAAAAAATTATAATATAATATACAAATCGGAAGGGGATGGTATACAGGCCTATATCGATGCCTCATATGCACCCCAAGTCGATGAACATAACATTGATATAAATAATTTAGGAAAAGGAAAGTCCATAACTGGCTTTATGATATTTTCTTATGGAGATTTAGTAGAATGGAATTGTGGCAAACAAACCATTCACGCATCCTCTAGTACAGCAGCCGAAATAATTGCGGTTTATGACGCATTAGATACCATAAAAGTAATACAACATATGAATTACGAAATTATAGGTGAAAAATTATGTGTAGATATAATGGAAGACAATATTTCAACACAAAAAATATGTTCTGGAGGCAGTCAGAAAAAGTCAAGGGCCTTGATGATCAAGTGTTATTCAATTCTGGAAGCATTTGAGGAAAAAATAATATTTTTTAGAACTGTCAGTTCGGAGAATCAATTGGCGGATATTTTGACAAAATCGCTAGATCGTTCAAAATTCGAAAATATCGTAGTCAAAATATTAAATGAAACGAACATTTATGCATAATATAATATAAAAATAATAATTCGTTTATTTCAAAGTCATAATATATTTCGAAATTCATCATCATAAAGTACAAGTCGTCCCAAGTCCAAAATATAAGTCGTAACATGAAAATAAATGCTTAAAATTTAACCTTCAATTTACTGCAAAAATGCACTCAACAATACCATTTACCAGAAAATACTTGCAATAGATAAATGCTACAACTCTCAAAAATATTAACAAAGAAAAAAGCAAGAAAATCGAGCAAGAAAAAACCCTACAATTCGGATAATAAAAACCCTATACACTTTTGAACAACCGTGAGAGAAATACACGTAATATTCCCACACGAAGTAATGAAAAGAAATTTTCCAACAATAAATACAATAAAGATTAAACTCATTACATGACCGCAAATTAAGATAAGTCGAAAACGTTCCTTTATCATACAAAACCTCGTAAGCGCCAGTTCAAATACAATAGCATACTCGAAAGATAAAGAAGCGATGCAATGGATATTATTCTACAACCTTTTTCATGTCATGTACAACAGATAATACCTGTAAAACGTAATGTTTCTGATAACCGATCGTGTGCCTCATAAACATTGTCAATTTATTTAATAGTGATTATTTTTTTTCTTTCTTCAATTCTTATATAGACGTAAATGTTCGAGAATATTTTCAGAGCACACTTCCGAATATATTTTATATTAGTCATCAATATATACGAAAAAACTTTTTGCATGTTACCATTTTTATTTTTTTTATATACATTTTTATAATTATTAATATTTTTTATTCGATGCCATATATTATTCAGCATCACATATTAACCTACTATTGCATGTATTTTACTATTTATTTATTTATTTATTTTGAATTATTATTCTCGAAGCACAGCAAACCAAAATTTTTTTAGAAACATAGAGTTACCATAATATTTAAATTAATACGATATCAACATTTTTTTTAGAAAATATTTTATTACGTATATGTCATTTTTAATATTAACATTTTTATATAAACAATAATAATTTTACTTTCAGCGTCGAACATGATGAAGAACTCATTCGATAAAATTTCAGGGGGGTGTTGTAATGGAAATCCCACCTTCACTCATTCTTCATCATCATCATCACGATCACTATATATATGTCATACGTACACTCTCGTCGCGAAGTGCTTTCCCCCTACTACTTTCGATCGTACATTGCTGTTGCTTCGCCATTTCATATTTCATTTTATAATGTATTTTTCATTCGTGCAATAAACCTCAAATTCAACACAAGTCTCAAGTTCTTTCGATCCTCGTTCTATGCGCCTCACATCAGTAAGTAATAAAAATAATATATTATAATAACAATAATACTCACAAAATGAAATACATATTATTTTATTATGATAATATATTTTTATTATACAGAAAGAAATGTGAAACCTGGCAAACCATTGAAAAATTATTTAATCAAAATCAAGAGGGTATGCCTTACAGAACACATGCCAGTCTCAAAATTTGCTATGGAAATAAAACAAATCGTGCAAAGAAAGATGTTGCTGAAAAAAAAATGAAATCTTATTTTGCTCCTGAGGAAATACAAAAATTAGTTGAAATTCTGGAGGAGATACAACCAACAAAGTAATACATCTAAATTTCTTCTTTCTGATCAGCTTAACACAAATGTTACATTTTAATAAAAAATACTAATCAAATATTTTATAACTACAGTTCAACAGATATCATTTGGGAAGAAATTGTACAAAAATTCAATGCTGATGAAGAGTGTACACTTCCTAGGACAAAGGCCGAACTGGTGTAGTTGTACACTCAAATGACAGCAGATACAAAGAAAAAATTAAAAACTGACTGGAAAGGTGTTATAGATACAGTTGGTGGCAGATATGTTCATACCCAATACTCACAAGAAGAGGAACAGCTCACTGCTCTATTGAAAAATTGTATGGTAGGAGATGAATCAATTTATGATAATGACAATGGTAAATAAAATAAAAATGTACCTATGTAAGGAAATAAGCTTGTTCTTTATAATTTTATAAAACTATAGTATTTGATTTTGCAATTATAGATTAGGTTCCAAATTTTTCTCTCCATGGCTATGCCGAGCAGAGTGTAGATGACTTCGAAGGTAGTTATGAAATAGAAACTGTAACTGTGGATGATGACAATGACCAAGACCTATTCAATGAAAATAATGAAACTATGACATCAGTTCCAACTCCAAGCATAATTAGTGAGATTTTAATTACCTAATTTAATGCTGGCAACTGGCGGATCTAAAGCTCCATTTTGAGAGGGAACTGCTAATGTTCTCCAGTAAAAAAAAAAGGATGCGCCCGGACACGCGGGGGAAGTGAAACTTCTTACAGTTGATCTTTTTTACCTCACGAAAGCAAAATTCATTATACTTTAAAGATATATTTTGTTAATTTTTTTTTTTTCTTAAGAGGAATAAACTACAAAAATTTTAAAATAATTCAGATGATTCATATCGATTACATGACCAGAAAAGATTTTTTCTAACGGATAATTTTTTTGGTTAACTGAAAACAGATCAATACCTAATTGTTAACATATAAAATCCATAATGAAGTCCAATCGAAGAGACTGAAGATAGGTAGTATCGTTTGGATCCTTAGCAGTTTACTTTCTTTCTTTTGATTAATGTATGCCTTAATAAATTTTAGGAAGTTGTAGCGGCACTGAAAAAAGTACAATAATAAAAATTAATACCCAAACAAATGTCTTGGTGGGGTTAAAACAGTGAAAGTTTCGGAGAATTTAGGTTCCCGCATACATTTCCCTAAATTGACCGTGTAAAACATTCACGTTCCTAAGCATTATATATGTATTATTGTTTCTATAATTATTAAGTATTGTTATTTTCGTACATGTAATAAACGATTTCATAATTTGTACATCTTGTTATTTATTTATTACAACATCAATAAACAATTCACAAACAACAAACATATTAGCCATCACACAACAAACCTATTAATACAACAAACAAAACAAAAAAAAAAACAAAAAAAAACAAAAAAAACAATATTAAATTAAACAAACAGAAAAACAATTCCCCAACGACTTCTACATGGAAGGGAGACTGAGAAAGACTGAGACCCCCCCTCGAGTATCGTGAACGACAGTGTCGTACACGATTTGATAAAGATAATGTGACACAATATCGTTATCTCACTGACATCATTGATCAACTCTATGACGTCAGTAGAACAGACCTATCAAAACGTTACCGACTTACACAAACACAGACAACACAGACAAGTTCGTTACAAGAAATAACGAACAACATCATTCGGTTAATGGCGACAAATGGGAAAACCACGTTCGTTTATATTTGTCTCACTACAATCATACACTGTTGTAGAGCTTACGTGAATATATAATCACTCTGAAATTTGTTCTAGTCATTTGTGTTAATTCAAGTCTTTCAATTTTTAAAATGTAGTGGTTACAAGATCAAGTTTACTAGTCGAAATGTCGTAGCATTTCATCAAGTGTTTGTGTTTCTATTTGGTTCTGATTCATCACTCGCAATAGGAAGAAATTTGTGAGAGAAGTAGAATGTGACATATATATTTATATAGTGTGATGATGATTGTGATGAAGAATGAGATGAGGTAGGATTTCCGTTACAACAGTAGTGTCTTTCTAAATGGTAGACTGTCAGAAAAAGTTTGTTTAGAAATTTTGGATGGCATCAAACCCAAATCTGAATGTAATAATAATGTTTTGCTTTTAAATCGATCCATATATGGGATTAAACAGTCACCCAAGGTGTAATTTTTAACAGAATTAAAACTCAAACAGGTAAAGCTGATGAGTGTCTTCATGTATATTGTCAAAGTAAATCGATCGTTTATTTATTAACGTATGTTGACGATATAATCATCAGTTCTAATGATTTAAAACTTATTCAATATTTAAAAAATAAAATTAGTGAAAAATTTAAAAGTAAAGACCTGGGAGAAATAAACAAATATTTGGGACTTAATGTTAGATATCACTGTCACCAGCACTATCTATGATTCTGTCGTCGAGATATTCCACCAAGTCTCCGAGTCTTTTGTTCTGTGATATTTTGTACACCAAGTCTTTTTACATTTTACATTTTTCTGATCCATCTTGAACTTCGAACTGTGAACAATATGTCTGACTTAATGAAATGCTAAATAAATTAATAAGTACATAAAAACATTTATTCTGGTTCTTTTATTTTATTAAATTATCAGTAAAACGATTTTTCTAGCAAGATTACCAAGTTTAAGTGAATTACAAAATATAAAGCTTAATGTAAAATATGTTGAGGTGAGTTTCGATCGATTCATAAAAGAAAAATAAGCACGGACGTTCATCTTTAAAAAAGGTTTATTGATGACTTTAGTACAACGACTGACGAACGGAGAACATTCTCCATCAAGCAGTGGCAGAAAGAATATTACATTGGCGATCAGTGTCGCCACATGCAAAACTAATAAATGTAGTAATGTGTTACATGCAGTGTTGGTTAATGTATAGTTTTGTGTTTGTGAGGTAGTGAGGGAATCGTATCCCAACACCCCCCTGCGATTCAAAACGGACGAACGAACATACAAGTAAAAAAAATGTCACATATTGCATGTATTTAAAACAAACATATAAACAAAAAATAAGCAATAGCAGTCAAAAATATTACATATAAGTGTCACATAGAATTGCTATCTATATAAAAATGGTACATTAAAAAAAAATTTAGGTATGTCGTTGACTAGTATAATGTACAATTAAAATGCGTATAAGTTCATATATTGAATTTTGTTTTATCTTAAATATATCGTGTAAGTGTTAACATGAGGTATATATTTAACCTTATGTTCTATTGTCACGTCTTATAAATATTGTGTGATTTTTAATTTAACATTGAGGCATCCGAACTGGGGAAAGATTGAATTCGTATTTTCTGTATTTCTTTTAGCTCTCTATTATATTCTTTCCTCACGTTTTTTCCCCGATACATAACCTGCATTCTGTCTTCCCATTCACTCATATACTTATCGTAAATTTGCCGTCTCTTTTTCCATATCTTTAAATTCGATACTGTCCGCTCTTTCAGATAAAATGGCGTCTACTTTTTTTCTATATTTGCCGTTCCACGTTCTTACCTATTTAATACAATATAATAATGTAACTACACACGGATGATAACAGCCTGATTCCAATTAGGTATTCCCCAAAGTCCGTTCCTTTTCTTTCTCGATTCGTCTTCATTCTTGATTTTTAGAAGACGAATCAGTCCGTCAATGACCATGAATTAAGTTACTTGTTTCTCCTCTCGCAAAATGAGAGGGAACGCGTCTTTCTTTTTTCGCTGTTAATTATTGCAATCAGAACCCTCGCTGGCGAATAATCCTATTAGATGCAGTCATTATCCTGAAAAACGTCTACTGGAGTTTGGTTTCCGCCGTTCATAATTAGTTTGCCGGATATGGAATTGGTTGTTATCATTCGTCTGGAGATGTGCCACGTTTGTAATGTCAGAGTCAACTTGTAATAAACGAAGTTTTGTGGCAACAATACTTTTATTTCCCTGTTGGCCAACAGGTAAAATATTACAATTTTCTCAATGTAATGTGGAGTAGGGGTTTTGGAGAGCATCGGGCGACGGGCCTATTGTAGGGTATTTCTCATCGGGTGAAGTATTACGTACACTAGGGAGTCTGTGGGGTTGAACCATGACCATATATATTTATCCTCCTTACATGTGGGATGTATTCTTCGTTTATTTTAGGGATTCTTCTTACTGATTTTGCCTTTTTTTATATTTTTTCTAACTTTTTGTTCTCTTTCTGTCCTACTATTCGTTTTGGTCCTAGTATATCTAGCCCCGCCTGGTAATTGTGATGTTCCCGGATGTCACAACATATATAAAACCAGTCGGAGAGATCAATATCTCCTCATCGTCAGCTGTGGAGAGATAATATTATTATATATATATATATCCTTATAATTAATCGTGTGTATTTTCAATATAAGTTTACTATTGTGGGAATCAATGGTATATATTAGGGAATGCTGATACCAATAAGAGAGACAGAGCAGCAACAGGAACCTACTGAACATTGTGAGATGAATTGTGAAACAACATATGGACCACTCGGTTTACGATAGGCGCTAAAAGACCGACGCCCATCCGCAGTCCAAAACCAAATATCAAAAATTTTGAGGGTTGAGTCATTTAAGACTATTGGCCGAAAGGTTGACTTGTTCGGAGTATTCTCATAACAATATTTTGGTATGTTTTTCGATCAAGTGCTTTAGTTAAAATATCAGCAACTTGATCGGAAGACCTAATATCGTTAAACATTATTAATTTATTTTGAAAAGCTTCCAAAACTGCATAGCATTTGATCGCTAAGGACCTGGAGCGTTTCTGGCCTCCCCCAGATGCAATACGTGACGCGGATATATTATCCTCGTACACTTGCACTGAGTCGGTTACAGAGAAAACACTCTCAGTGAGTCTCCAGATCACATATATGTCGTCCAGTGCGTCATTCAACGCAATTAATTCGGCTGCAGTTGACGAGGTTGCAATCGAGTTCTGCCGGTGAACGGCCCAATTTAACAAGTCTCCGTTAACGAAAATCATATAGCCAGTTGTGGAGCACCCTTTCTCCAAATTTTCTATTTCTATGGGTGAATCGTCTACGTCAGGTGCATACGACGCATCGACAAATGCCTTGATCTGACTTTGGTCAGAGTGGAATACAAGAGAGAAGTCCCTTGTTGTTTTAAGGTACCTAATAATGCGACAAACATAGTTCTTAATTTCGCTATTTGAGGATGCCTGAAACCGTGACAAATAATTGACGGCGAAGGCAATATCCGGGCGGGTCAGTCTCGCCACATATAGCAAATTCCCAATCATGGCCCTATATTCAGTGTCGTCTAGTCCATTTGTTGGCTTCCTTATTTTAAGCCCTGTTTCCATGGGTGTGGTTGACGGATTACATTCCGTCACACCAAACTTACGTAGGATTTTATCTATGTACCTATTTTGTGTCAATATTATTTGCTTCCTCGAGATGTCCCGACTTTTTTCAAAACCGACAAAGAAAGTTGGATTTTTTTCTATCTTCAACGTAAAGTTCTTATTAAATATATTTATTAAGTCTTGTGTCCACACGTCGTGGTTGCTAGCCAACAACATGTCATCCACATAGACTATTAGGAGTGCCATTGCACCATTATTATTTTGTTTTGTATATAAACATCTGTCTATTTTTGATTGAACAAATCCAGCCTGAATTATTGTCCAATTTAACAAGTCGTACCAACTTTTAGAAGATGTTTTCAGTCCATATATTGACTTAATTAGTCTTAGGCAATTATTTTCGCCTAGTTGGCATCCCCTGGGATTTGATATGAAAATAGGGTATCTTATTTCTGAATTAAGGAAGGCTGTTTTTATGTCAAATTGTATTATATTTAGATTATATTTATTTGTGATTGACAGTATCCATCTTATTAGCCAATATTGGACCACCGGGGCATACGTTTTGGTTAGAGAATAGTGGGTAAGATCCTTAAAACCCCTTGCAACCAACCTGGCTTTTGGTATGTGAATGCCTTGATTGTCGGGTTTCGTGGTGAAACACCACTTCGTATCTACTAGCCTCACATTTCTTTCCCTGGGAACGACCTCCCACACACCCATATCAGACAATGACTTCAGCTCGTCAGTAATAGCTTGTTGCCATTCCGCCTTAAAAGGGTTGTTTTTGACATCCTCCCATTTTTGAGGGACGTGGTCCTCGATGTAATTTTTATATCTTGATTTACTTAGATTTAATATTACAGGGGTTTCTATTATGTTATTATCATTATGTTTATTTGAATTATTATTATATATGTTATCTATATTTATTATGTTCCTCGTTTCATCGAATCTTACATCACAAGTGATGTGTGATTTGTCAATTAATGGGTCCCTTATACAGTACCCATTATTTGTGTAACCCACAAATACCCCCTTATCACCTCGTTGTGTAAGTTTCGGGTGTTCACTATTTGTTTTCTTTTTTTATTTTTTGTGGCCTGTTGTTGACGAACTTCTATGGGAATATGTCTATAGGCGAGAGACCCAAAAACTCTCATATTGGATAGATCCGGCTTTATGCCGTAAAATATTTCAAAATGGGTTTTATAGTCTTTATTTGCCCTAGTTGGGCTCCTATTTATGACATAAACCGCCGTCAGAACAGCCAATGACCAAAACCTGAAGTCCAAATTGGAGTCAAACAGCATAGCTCTAGTTCTAGCCATAATTGTTTGATTTTGCCTTTCGGCCATCGCATTCAACTCCGGTGAATACGGAACAACGGTCTCGAGACTTACGCCGTTTTCCTCACAAAATGTCCTCAATCTAGATATTCTTTAGCATTGTCACACCTTAGGGTGGCAATGGGATGGTCTGGAAATTTTGATTTTAATTTCATATAAAGTTTTTTAAACTCCTCACACACCATTGACTTTTTTTTGATGGTGGAGATAAAGATGTATTTTGTAGCGTGGTCCACAAATATTTATTAACACGTACTTCTCACCATATATACCTGGTGAAAAGGGGCCCATTGTATCCGATGAAACGAGTTCTAGTTTCCTTTCTGGTCTGGTCCGGGTGCTATTGTGCCCTAACCGTTTTGAATTAGCTTTCGCACATATCTCGCACAGACTAAACTCGTCATCTCGGAATATTATTCCATTAGGAATACCTCTTGAGACCTTTGTTAAGAATCTTAAATTTTTTTCAGATAAGTGTCCCAATCTCCTGTGCCATATCATTTTTTTGTCTATTTTTAACTACCCTGCATTTTCGTTAGTTTCTTGATTATCGTTTATTATATTATTATCTATGGTATTATTATTAATATTTATGCCTACATCCTCATTTGTTTCCTTACCATCTTCACTAATTTCCCTATTTTGGGTTTGATTATTATTTTGTTCGTCATTATGATTTATTATTATATTGTCATTTTCATTATTATCAATTGTGTTATATTGTACATTATTATCTGTGTTCTCTCTATTCTCTTCACTTTCCTCCTGACTGTCCTCAACAATTTTCTCTTCTATTTCATATTCCATCCATTCATCTTGGGAATTTATGTTAGGCATACACGCCAATTTATTCGATTCATTTTTATAAGGACATATTTTATTTAAGTCATTTTCGTCTTCTATTATATTAACTGTGGATTCCGGCATGATTTCGTATTTTACCATGTATACCCCCCTTATTTTTGGGGCTGAAAAAATTACTTCATTTGTCCCACGGACGTATATATGCGCTGCAGAGAAATTTTGGTCTATGCCAAGCGCTCTGTTTTCAGTTATCTTAATCCCCGACATTAGGTCCACATTCAGGGATGGCACATAATGTACGTTCTTAAGTCTTATAACAGTTTGTTTCCTCTCAGAATTTTCTACCCTAATGAACATAGTTCCTATATGTGTGGCAATTAGTAAAGTGTCCTGGATGGCACATTCTAACTCTATAGGTTTTTCCAACATTATGGGGTTAGACAGTTTTGAGAGGTCTGATACTACATGAGCAACAGCTCCACCATCTAACATGATCCTATTAGTGAGGGGGATATATTCCGGATTAGATTCATGTCTTGTGTCCCTAGATGTTATTAAATTTATTAATTTATTATTATTTGTGCTTTTGTTTTGTTCACTGCCCTTATATCTTATCATCATAGACCACTGAACATCATTCTCTTTTTTATTTTTGTTATTATTGTTATTATTATTACGTCCATATCGGGTATTTTGTGCAGGACCATCTGGTTTATTTTGGGGTAATGTACCCTCTTTATTTGATGGACATACTTTAGCTATGTGCCCCTTGCCATGGCACTTAAAGCATACTAAATTATTCGGATTTGGCAAGTTATTTTGATTTTGATTATATTTTCTATTCTCATAATTATTGTTGTTATTTTGGGGCATATCTGACTTTTGATTATTATTATGTGTCATCTTCCCCTGATCTACATTTTGACCATAATTTTGACTTCTATTTGTGTTATTATATCTGTTATAATTTCCTCCGTATTGGGATCTTTGATTTTTATTGTTTTGATTGAAGTTACGAAATTTATTATTATTGTATCTTGACTTTTTCTCGTCATATAATCTGTCTGACCTTTCGATCAGCATTGTGTGAAGGGTTTCAATGGTTTTCTGATCCTGACTCAAAGTATTAAACTCCAACCTAGTCATATCATAATCCATGTTTAGAGATATTAGGAGTTGATCTATCTCCTCCTGTTTGTCCAAGTTTTTCCCACAGTCTCTTATTTTTTGGGCTGATTTGGAAAACACGTCCAGATAACTTCTCATATTCCCCTCACTATTGAATTTTAATCTTTGAAAGGCCTGCTTCGCATTTATATATGTGACCTGCGTGCAGCTTTTATACCTTTCGTCAAGAACTTTTAAAATTTGATTTATAGTTTTTAGATCTTTTACTCTTTCAATCAGGTCATTATTTAGTCCTTGATAGATTAAAGCTTTCCCCTTTTCCTGGTTGCGAAAATATGCCATTCTATTAGCTGAACTAGCATTGCCAGATTCAGGGTTTAAAAAACTGTTTAATTCCAATCCCAAAAATAGTACTTCGGTTTCATTATCCTGCATAATTGGGTATAATCCCTCTGCATAGAGTGTAGAGACCATCATGGTCCTCCAGGCGTCATAATTTCTCCCGTCAAAAACTTTCTTTGCGTCAAAACATGACATTTTATTAATTTTGGTTTTCCGGAAGTTTAGGTCCTACCTCAGAAACACGAGAACTTAATTCTAGGGGGTTACACGGTCTCAACCGCACGATTATGCACAACACGGTCTTAGCCGCTCGATCAGGAATGCAAGTTAAATATATTATATTATAATATTCAATAATATGTTATTATTCTAAACTAATTCTCACGAAATATTCGTTGCTGACGATGAGTTGATCTCTCCGCCATTGTTTCTTCTAGTGAATGGTCAAATTATTTGGACTATTTCGCCGAACTTATTCAAAGTCAAATTTGCTGAGTCTTTGGCTTTTGTTTCAGAACAAAAATGGTTCTGTTAAACACGTTAAAAAATGTATTAATATTCAATGCAAAATTGTTCCACAAAAGTATGAGAGATAAATTCTGAAAGAAAATAATCTATTATATATTATCATTTGAAAAGATCCTTTCTGTGAACAGGAAAAAATCTGTCACCAATGTCAATAATTATTAATGTAGGTTTTCTTTTGTTGGATTCTACTAATCTCATCCAACAAAGGTTTTCCTATTTCTGCAATTCCCGACCAACAAGATAAAGTTTGAAAGGCTATCGAATCTTCCTTTCAAGTTTCGACTTTACTTTAAATTTGGTTGGGAATATACATGAAAATATACTAAATTTTATTATTTTGTTGCCTAAATGTTAACTTTTTCATCAATTTTATGGGCAAAATCACACGAATTATCACTTATTTAATGTTAATTTTTTTACTTATCTTAGGTATCTTCGTTTATTTTCCAGTTTTATCGATGTATTCTTGTTTTTTCATCAGCTGTTGACATCAGACTCCAACGATTTTGCTCCGCTTTTTTCAGATTTTTGACTTTTACTCTTTGGTTTCTTCTCCGGAACACAGCATGAACAACTGCCAACCGTTTTTAATTCTATGTGTTGGTCTGCCAAACCACAAGATTTTTTCGTACCTGATCTGCTTTCTCCAAATTTTTGACTTCGATGTTTTAACTGGCGCCCAAGACTTTACCGTTGTTTTCATTAATCTTACTTTTACTTTGATTTACACTGATTGAACATTTTACGTATACAGGATAGTTACTTTAATCACTGATTCAAACTTTTCAATTACAAATTTTCACTTTCCTGCCACTTTGCGCGGAGGTATCACACGGCACTAAGCCTTTCACTTTGCGTGAATTACGAATTTTTAAACTTTTAACAAATTATACGAACATCGCACTTCAATTACCGCACTTATTTTCTTGATCCGCCGCTCTGTCTACCATGTTGAGGTGAGTTTCGATCGATTCATAAAAGAAAAATAAGCACGGACGTTCATTTTTAAAAAAGGTTTATTGATGACTTTAGTACAACGACTGACAAACGGAGAACATTCTCCGTCGAGCAGTGGCGGAAAGAATATTACGTTGGCGATCAGTGTCGCCACATGCAAAACAAATAAATGTAGTAATGTGTTACATGCAGTGTTGGTTAATGTATAGTTTCATGTTCGTGAGGTAGTGAGGGAATCGTATCCCAACAAAATATAATCGAGAGTGTGGAATAATTAAAATTAATCAAAAATCACTTATTGAGTCTGTTTCAAAAAGATTTAAACTAGAAAATAGTACTCCTACATACACTCCGATTGAATCTAAACTACAATTAAGTGGAGACATTAATAGTCTGGATCAAAAATTAAATAATAAATATCAGCAGTTATTAGGTTGTCTCTTGTGTATTATGTTAGGCTCACGTTCAAACATCTGCTATGTCATATCGTACTTTAATCAATTTGCTAGTGCTGCCACATTAGAACATTAAAAATATTTCAGCCATGTACTTAAATATCTTGTCACAACCAAAGATCTTGAATTGACTTACACTCAAAGATCAAATAATAATTTTGTTTTAGAAATGTATTCTGATGCCAATTGGGCAAACTGCGTCTCGACTCAAAGGTACATTTCTGGCACTTTTGTTAAAGTTTTTGGTTCTGTTGTTTCATGGTCTAGTTGAAAACAACCCACAGTGGCTCTTTCTAGCAATGAAAGTCAGTTGATCGCATTATGTAATACCACGACTGAAGGACTTTGGTTTCTAAACCTATTAACTGATTTTGGGATTACTCATACTAACAGTGTTATATTTGAAGACAACCAGAGTTGCCTAGGTTTAATTAGGTCAGCTAGGTGGAACTCTAGATGTTCCAAGTATATTGACACTAAATATAGATTTATTTGTGATTATGTTGACACCGTGTTTAAATACTTGTATACTTCGATGAAGCACCAGTTAAGTGACATTTTCACAAAGGGTCTAATTCGACCAGTATCTATTTAATAAATTTTTTTAGGACTTGAACCTAGAATTACTATAATAACTGTGTATTTGTAATTCTTGTGCTATGATTTATTCCATGTAATATTAAAATTTTTAACTAGTCAATTTTGTAATATTGTTTTTAACCCATATATAATTTTTAACTCAGACAGTGATGGTCACCAATATTTAATAAGTTTTAATCATGTTTTTATTTATACATTCTGACTTACATATTATGTGAACATTTTTTTGTGTGCATATATTCTTTTGTTAATGTTCAGTCAGATTTGAGGAGGTGTGTGAGAATAATAACTTCCAAATTGTTACTGATACTTTGTGACTGTGATTTGTAATAATCTGTGATATTGTAAAAACTGCTTATTCTGTGATCATCTCTATATAACTGTCTGTCACTTGTTCTACAGCCATTGAGCTGGTATACATGTAATAAAATTTGTTTTCACATTTGAATCTAAAATATTGTCTTTTAACTCAATTTTGTTGTAATATTTTGTTCATTGTTTAATATGGCGTTCAATGATTCGTTTAATTTCAAGTTCATCATAGTTTGGTTTAGTCATTCTCACAAAAACATATCGTTAAATTAAAATATAAATACGTGTGTAGCATGTATGCAAATAAAAAAAGGCGTGCGAGGGTCCCCCCTCACATATTTAATGTGTAAACATTCAGCTGAAACACAATAAATATGTATCTAGCTTGTATGTGTGCGTGCATGTAACGCACTGCCAGCTTGCCACAGATGTCTGCTTGTGTGTGTGTATGTGTGTTATGTGACAAACAAAATTCAAAACTGGACAGTGCGCCATGCAGTTTTTTTATGCAATCTTTTTTGTATCTAATATTTTTTTACACCCGGGAGGAAACAGACTAGAGAGTAAGAATGTTTACTCATTAAAAAGTTGAAATTAAGTGGACACTAACTAAAGAACAATTAGCAGATATCTTCACAAAAGCTTTACCTCGACCATTATTCAAAACTTTTTGAAATGTAATTATGAATTGCATGTAATTAATTCACATGTATTTTGATATGTTCAAACTATAGAATTCAGGACAGGACATAACCAGTTATCCCAAATATAAAACTGCATCACAAAATCCTATATCTTATTTTGTATTGCAACATAAAAATATGTACAGTAATTTTACTGGTTTGATTAAAAAAAAAAGAAAAAGAATGACACAAGATATTGTGCCAATTTTAAAAGCAAAATGGAGACGAAAGTAAAAATTTCCCTTAGTGGTAATGAATAAATTCTTTTGGTATGTTCCATTTAGATCTTAATCCTACGATGCATTCTTTAAATTACTTCTGTCATTAACCTCTCTTCTTCTTCGATGTGTTCAAAAATTAAGCTAATTTCACTGAAAATTTTATTTTAAAGTTTCGAAATGTTCTATTTTTACATAATTAGTTCAAAAAAGTATTACTTTTAGTTCGTATGTAAAAATGTTATACCTGTGATAATTGGTTGTGATTAAACTAATTTTGTTTTGTACTCAATGAATTCTTAGTTTGTCATTGTGTGAAATAACTCAAAAATAATTAGTTGAATGGAGAAAATATCTAAGAGTTGGGTCTTTATTTTACAATTCCTCTCAAATTAAAATTAATTAGGAGTTCCGAGGATCAGAAATTCATTGATGATTAATGGCGGCCATCTTAGAAGAGAAATTTGTCAACTACGATGAGTTCCAGGAAGGAGTGTTAGAATTCCACCCATGTATGAAGATTTCTCTCATTTCTACAAGTACAGTTTCTGTGCATTTAGTTATGTGTTTCAGATTGAATTATACAGATAACCAATTATCACAAAATTATGAAAAAATTAACGAGGACAATAACTAGAAAGAATATGTTTTTATTGGTTTTTTGGAAATATCAATACTATTGATTATTTTGTTTCAAAAATTACCAATTATTTCAAGGAAAATTATTAATTACTGACAATTTGACACACAGGAAATTTTTTTTGTCTATTTTACCTCAAATTTTGTCTCAACAAATAACCAGTAAACAAATGAACACATTTTGAACCAATAACCTATATAGATTTTTATTGGTTCCCAACAACCAATAACCCCAAAAACATTTTGGTTACAAGCCCCAGCATGGATCCTGTGGATGATTTGAAAACAAAAGTTGTTTCATCAGTTTCAAAAAAATAATGGAATAATTCTCATCTCTCAGAAAGTGATTTGAATCACGGATCCATCAAATAAAAATAATAGGAATTTTGATCACAGATTATAAAAAAGATCCGTAATCCAAGACTGTGATCCAAATAGTTTGGATTTTGCCTACTGCCAGTGAAAATAAAACTTTCAGTTCAAAACTTCGAAGGATTGGGCAGGAAAAGAGAGTGAAAGAATAACTCCCATTGAATCCAATTTGGATGTAAAGCCTCCTCAAAATGGCGCCACTAGCACTGCTGATATTGGAATAATGAGCAGTTTTTTGACATTGAAAACATACAAAATTAGAGTGATCAAAAGCAATATTATAAAAAAACTGTAAGTGATGGAAAGCTGAAATTTTTAAAAGACATCTATATAGCTTATCTGAAGATTTCCTGAAATTTTGGCTAAAATCTTACATTTATCTTTCAAGATATCGCTGAAATTTTGTTCATATTCTCCAATTTGATTAAATTTTTATCATTAAATTCACAAGATTTAAACAGAATTTTACAAATATTTCAAGAAATAAATGTATGATTTTAGCAAAAATTTCAGGGAATCTTCAGATAATCTATGTAGATGTCTCCTAGAAATTTTAGCTTTCTATCACTTGTGGTTTTTGTACAGTTGCTTTCAAAAACTTTGTCTATGTGCTCAATGCTAAAAACTAAGGAGCATATTGTGAATTAATACTAGAGGCACAATTGGCTCATTTTCAGCGAGATTGCTTTCTCTACTTCATTAAAATTAGATGTCTTATTTAAAATACGTAAGAAATATTTGTTTTCACCCCAAATTTTTGGGAATAATTCTCTTATTTAATGAGATAGATACTTTTTTGCAATAAATGAAATTTTAGAAGTTTCAAAAAATAAAATGAGCCAAAAACAAGAAGTATAAGCTAGGGCTTGTAACCACAACCATAAACAGAACAATAACCACTAAAAACTGAAACAAATTGACAACATTGATTTGGAAACCAATAACCAAAACAAAAAACTTTCACCTAACCAATAATCAATAACCAATTCCCATAAAATGCTGAAATGTTTAACTAGAACAATAAGCAGAAAGAATTGGTTTTTATTGATTTTCATGAAATACCAATATTATTGATTATTATTTTCAAAAATTACTACCTAATTATTTCCTGCAAAGTTATTAACTGACCTCGAGAAAATTTTTTTATATATTTTACCTCAAATTTTGTCTTAACCAATAATCAGAAAATTTGTTTTGGTTAACCAAAACAATAACTAGTAACCAAAGAATTACACTTTAACCAATAACCAGTAACCAGAAACCAATATAGATTTTTATTGGTTCCCAGTAACCAATAACCCCAAAAATGTTTTGGTTAAAAGCCTTTAAGCCCTTAGAAGATAAGAAAATTTGAAAAGAAAGTGAAATTGTGCGTCGAATTGATGGCTTAATTTAATACAATCAGTAAACTTGACCCAAAAGTCAACTGAAGATAAGGCTCAAAAACAGTGAATTCATGAAAATTTGTAGTTACAATTAGTTCTCTTATAAAAGAAATAAAAAATTGTATCAGTTTCACTGTTTTTGGGCCTTTTTATTGGTTAATTGTTTTTTTGTTCAATAGTTGAACTCTTTTTCGGAGGCGTCACCATACTGTGAAGTCAAAAGTTAAATCCCTCATTCACACAATGCTTTTTGTTGGCTAACTGGCGTACCCACAGCAAAAGCCGAAAAATTTCAACTTCACCAGCACACCAGTAGGCCATTGACATGGTACTACTTACCAACAACCATTAAGAATTTTTAACCAGCGCTGGTAAAACAGTATCGTTTAATGATGCTGTAAAAAGAGAATCGAATAAAAAATGTCTTTTTTATAAAATAAAACAATATTTACCAGGGATTGAGAAATGGAAATAGAAACCAAATTTCGTACATCTTTTCCGGGCCTTTTCAATAGGAGGAATAAGCCACTAACGTATGAATATAATGTTTTTTTTCCCTAGGTCATTTCAGTTTACATCCACGTCACACAACTGAGAAAAATTTCACTGCAGATTTCACACACCTTCGTCAATAAGTAAGTAGACCTCGACGTTCTGTGATATCGATGCAGCATTCGGGAGCCTAAGTGGCTTCGCTGGTTATAGTGGATTAATTTTTCAGGGTTTTCTAATATAAAAACTCATAAAATCATTATTTCTCAATTTTTATACCTTAAACATTTTTTCTACAACATAGTTGTGAGTTGAATGTAAGACGTATGAAGCACTCAATAATACCGACCTATTTATTAATTTACCAATTTCATTTTTTTTTCCTTAAAATTTCTTAACATCTTTTCAATAAAGTAGCCCATAGGTATCGTTCCATTTCAACCAATATGAAATAAAATAAATTAAATTGATGCGACATGTTCAAGTTATAAGAACAGCGGAAAAAAAAAAAACTTTAGAAGCTGGGAAGTTTACAACTTTGAGTATGACGTTAAATTCATTCAGGCACCATTAAAAACTTACAAATTAGGTAGTTCATTTTGCAACAAATATAGTGTAGGTACTAAGCAGAACATGAAAAATGGTTCATGCAGAAAATGAATAAATTTGTATTTTCGATGTTGCCCGAATGAACCTATATTACCGTATTGTAGAGATACGGTGTGGAAGGTATTAAGATTTTGAGGATATAGGTATACACTTTTTTTTAAAATAAATAAATAAATAATTAACCAACTTTTTAAAAATAACATTCAAAAAAAAAAAAGCAATGAAAAAATACGTTTTAATCGAGTCAAAAGGAAGAATTTTAATTACCTGAAGAATCAAGAAAAATCAATAATAGCTCTTTTGTATAAGAAAATCCGGAAAACTATGTTTTAATTATTTGTACGAAGTTATAATCAAATTTTAAGGAATAAATATTTTTTAAATAAATAAAAAAGTTGGAATAAATATTTTTAGAAATAATTTGGATTAACGTGAGTTTTCGAATTAATAACTATACCTATATTTCTGTCTTTGGGGTCTAGGAGGAGAAGAAAGGTACGATACGTACCTAGTGGTGGGCAGGGCGGTAAAGAAAAAATTTGGGCTTGTGTGAGAAAAAATTTATGGGCCCTCTAAAAAATTAAAAATTGCTTCTATGTGCAGGTGTAGTATCAAGAATTTATCTTCGGAAGGGGTTTTATAACACTGAGAAAGCCTATTTGGCGAGATAAAAAATTTTTTTAACGGTTTTTTATTAGATTTTCTATGAATATATACATATTTTTTTCTTTTTTTGAGAAGGCCAGGCCCCTAAAATTTCCGGACTCGGGGAAATCTCCTCCTTACCCCTCTCAACAGGGCTATCCGTTGGAATAGGAAATCTACTCTTCTATTTTCTGATGCTATAACTGAAAAATGTCCATAAACAAGTTTGATTCATATACTTAATATACGCAAAAGTAATGGATTAAATTTTTGGGTTGCATCTTTCTTTAACCGTAATCGTTTCTAAATAAACCGATGAAAATGAAATATTTCTAGTCGAGCCAAGGCAAGTCAATTCTTTCCCCTTCTTTTCTTCAAAAATCGAGTGTTTAACTTTTATCTTGGTAATTTCTCTTTTGCAAAAGCGACGGAAGATTTTTTCAGAAGAAGCTGTTTGCGTCTTAAATTCTTTATTCATCGAAAAAAAATGTTTTTTCCTTAATTACCTACGTTTTGGGTTTCAGCCCGATGTAGGGCGGAAGGGCTGGTCTAGATACAGAGACCAATGATCTCCTAAAATAAATTTTCTAAACACACATACTACAAATAAAACATGCCTCTTTTTTAGGTCAGGAAGGTGGAGGTTGTTGGTCTCGAAACGACGATTTCACAGATTGCTATGTAAGGCCAAGCACTCATCCATTAGGCCCTGCAGACCAAACACACGTTTTTCAAAAACCCAAAAGATCAAATGAAAGAAACTAAGTATAACAAACCAATCCTTTTAAGTATTCTGAATCATTCCTCATTCTCAATGGCAATCCATAATAACACGTGATGGGGGATCAACAGCCGCTGAAAAACAAAAAATTATCACTCGCTATCCTTATCTTACTCTACCGTTTCTTAGATCTATCGAATTGAAGTCATAAACGAGAAACACAGAAATTTTCTTAATTTTTTCGCTATACGTTCCCAAAATTAATAATATAGATCAAAATCTTATATTTTTATCCTCTCCCAAATTATTACCACCGAGAAAATTCAAAGAAACGTCATCAATTTGTTTTCCTTTTCCTGTTATGCCCTAATATAACGACGGAAAAAAATAAAAAGAAGGAAAACTACCGGACCTAAATAGTCAACGAAGTAATGTCAACACGCAAAGGAGAGCGTAGTAGGTATAGTGCCATAATTCTCACAAACTTGTAATTACGCGCAAAAATGATTTTCCTGCAAAGAGGGAAAAAAGAAACAGAAAAAATTTCAACAACATTAGGTTGCTATAGTAATTTTGACCTTTTTCTGGGCCATTGAACCATACCGATGGAGTATAATATGTTTTCCACGTCTTTTATTATGTTAAATTATTTCGTAGACCACCGAAGTGAAAATGTGCCACTGATAAAGGCGAACAAATTTTATGAAAAAATAGTCAAATGTCAACACGTTCGCTGAGTTTGATCGAACAAAAACGCTTGCAATGGAGTCAAGAACGAGGTAAGTATTTATCGAATGAGAATTCGTTTTTTACATGTCTTCAAAATATTCTCTACATATTAGCTATCCGTTGTATTTAATTCTATATTTTCAACAAGTTTTGTTCAGAGTGAGAATATAGTGCAACCCTATTGTTTCAGAACAGCCACTTTATAAGAACTATAATTTTTCACTTTTTTGAAAAAAATAACATGTTATCAAAAAATTCTGAAAGTTCCGTCCTTTTTTCAATGTACGAGATTTCACTTTCGGACAATTTTTTATCGACTATCTTCAACCGTTCAAGCCTCTCTACTTCAGAAAAATATTGTCAGTAGGAATTAAGTATATCAATTATATGACTGAACAAACAAACGGGTAAAATTTTTTTCAAATCGTTCGTGAGCTAAATGAAATAAAAAATCATTTATTTTTAACCACGTCAGAATATTTCATAAGGAAATTAGAAAAATTAACTTTAAATAGGTACTTGGTGTTATTGAATTTTTTCCCGTCTGAATTTAGAAATTGAAAGTATGAGTCAAACAGGTACCGGTGAAAAGATAACAAGTAATATCTGTATTGTAGAACTTATGGGTCAGTACATAATTATACCAGATTCGACTGCCAGAAGACCAGGATACCTATCAACTATTAATTATCGAATTCATTAATGAGCTGTAACATACAAAATGGCGTATTGCCGGACTCGTATCTGTAGGGCTTTCTAAATTGAGGTTTCTCTTTATATTTATTCTTAGGTAATAAAATGACATTTTAAAAATACCAAAAATTATTAAGTACACTTTTTTCTCTTTTAAGTAGTTCTTCTAAGTGAAGTGACCAACTATAAATAATATGCGACCCATAGACCTATCGAAAGTAAGAGGATTTCATGCTAATTGTCCGTAAATTTTATAGAAAAAAAAATCTGAAGCATCAAAAGAGAATATTTCTGGCTTTGTGCAATGATTCAGTACTTCATACAGATGGTACTTTGGTACCGGTGCATTACAAAAGAAAACATTTGGGTAACGATAGAATACATTTGGCGCTTTGATACTTGCGCTAATTAGGGAAATTTTATCAAATTTCAATCAGTCTTCGAATATGCTGCATGTGCCAGCCTAGGGCCATAATTTATGTACCGAAGTGCCAAAAAACACAGAACAGGAAATCCCTCGGAATATTTGGGAATGGGAATTAGGAATTTCCACGACCAACACTCCCATCTGACCACACTAAAATTTTTCCCTGATATTCAAAAAAGTGGGCTAAATTCTTAAAAAATAATCTGAATCATGAATCGCAAATTACACAATGAAAAAAGATTTGAATCAGAAATCCTTTATCGAATCACAAATCAAGAATAATTTCACTCCAGAAGTTGTAAATAATTTGCATGAATCATTTTTTAAAAACCACAAATTTTTAAAGTTTCAAACGTTAAATAATTCTGTTTGACCTTAATATGTGAAAAAAATTCCGAACTTTCTAGTACTTTTTGATAAAAAAAAACTGTTTTATTTAGGAAAGTGAGTAGAAAAAGTTCTCTGAGGGGGCTGTTTAATTTTGCAAAAATTAAATTCAAAAATTTTACTTCTAACATGTGTCAAATTTACTAGAAATTCATGAGAATTTCTCGGAAATTTCCTGACTAAAGAAACAGGATTCGTGATTCCTTGTTTGGCTGTTTCTAAATGAATGTTTCAAATCAAAAATTCTTTGTTTCTTAATATGATTCGAATTTCGAATCCTTTTCAGACACAAAAAAGGATTCGAATTTCGTTTTTTCACGAATCATGTCAACTCAATTGATCTTCATGAACAAATGTAAAAAATGATAGTTTAAAAATAGTACCAAAATTATTACGTGCACTTACGTTTCCCTTTAAATAATTCATTTAAGCAAACTGAATAACAAAGAATATGTCCCTTTATAAGAGAAAATAACTAGATCGTTCCAAAATCAAACATTAAATAATCGGTTACATATACACAATATGTACCTAGTTAAAATGATTACAAAACCTTTTTTATTTTCCTATTCTTTACAGAGGAGATGAGTAAATTTTATGGACTTTGGGCACCAACTGCATATCCTTCCAATCGGAGAAAAATTAGCGGCAGGTAATGCAATTAAAAAAGTTACCTACACATTCAACTGAATCATTTATTGTTAATCATGTAAGTTGGAATTTATTTAGCTATTTATCACAATTGCGTTTGAATAAATTGCACGAGGCTTTCGATTTAGACGAATGCTACAATAGCAATGGACATCTTCCTTCTATTCAGAAATCAATATTAAACGAGGTAATACTTTCACTCAACTCTTTTTACCGATAAATATTTTGAGTTTTTGAAGGTTGAAGTATAAAATATTATTCAGAAAAAAAAGTGTATCATATATATATATATACACTATAATGCCAGCAATAATTGTGCCTGCGTGTGTGCGCGTGTGGGTGTGTGTGTATGCATGTGTACGTATGTAGTGTATGTATACCGGGTGTTTCCAATCAAACCGCAACATAGCAGCCCTAATGTAAAAATTGGCATGTTGCGGTTTAATTTGACACACCTGTAGTACTGTATGCATTTCGGATAGGTGTGTTCAATCAAAACGCAACATTCGAATACTCAATGTCTCGAATTACACATTCGTATCAGGAAGATAAGAATACAAATACATATGTTATCAAGGGAAAATACGACTACAAAAAGAGAATACCCAATCCTGTAACTGTTTATTGCGAAAGTTTGAAGTGCTTGCATCGGAAAAAACGTGTTTAAATTTGAGTTTTAAAAATGGTTGTGTACACCTTACAAGAAAAAATATGGTTTGTTACAAAATATTTGAGTGGTTCCTCATTGCGAGGAGTAAGTAGAAAATTTCGCGAGACATTTCCCAATTGCCCAGTACCAAGTATGACTACAATTTTGCGAACAATACAAAGATTTCAAAGTACAGGAAATGTTGTCTATGAAAGAAAAGGAGTCCCCATTCAACGTGCTGCCCCAGATAGTGACCTTTTAATACTGGCAGCCATTGTATCAAATCCTAGGACAAGTACTAGGGCAATTGAACAACAAGGTGGCCCATCACATTCTGCAGTTAGTAAACGCCTTTGGAAATTGGGATTTAAAAGTTACCACACTTCCATTCATCAGGAATTGCGTCCTGGAGATGCTGAAAGGCGAATGCAATTTGCAATGATGATGCTTGAAAGAGGTGAAAATGATCCCCATTTCTTCTATACTATTTTGTTTACTGATGAGTGCCCATTTTCTCGCAACCATGCGCCAAATCAGCAAAACTTTTGTATTTGGGCCCAAAAAAATCCAAATAGCTTGTATGAAGCACACAGCCAATATCCAGGAAGTAGCAATGTGTGGGCAGGCATTGTTGGGCAGTGTATTTTTGGACCCATTTTTATTGATGGCACATTAGATGGAACAAAATATGTGAATCTTCTAGAAACTCATATCAGCATACTTGTAGAAGAATTGAATTCTGACGAAGCCTTCTGGTTTATGCAATATGGTTGCCCAGCTCACAATTTTAGACTGGCACGTAATTTTCTTGAAGAGGCTTTTCCTGGACAAGTAATTGCAACCAATTCACTATCATTTGATTGGCCGCCTAGATCTCCTGACCTAAACCCCTGTAACTTTTTTTTGTGGGGTCATGTGAAATCTGTCATTTACAAAGATGCACCTTATCCAACTATCAATGCTTTACGTGACGCTCTTCAGCAGTGTTTTGCCATGATCAGTCATATTCATGTCTGAAATGTTATCAATAACTTTGAACTAAGATTACGTCATTGTATTGCTGCAAATGGTGGTGTGTTTGAGCACCTTGTATCATAAAAGAATTTGCCAAGTTGTTTGTAATTAATTAGTTATTATTTGTTGAATACAGTATCTTTTTCTTTCTTGTTAATGTTGCGTTTTTCTTTCTTATTAATGTTGCGTTTTGATTGGACACACCTATCCGAAATGCATACAGTACTACAGGTGTGTCAAATTAAACCGCAACATGCCAATTTTTACATTAGGGCTACTATGTTGCAGTTTGATTGGAAACACCCGGTATATTCGTGAATTCGTATGAACCTATATCCTATGTATATGGTATGTATGTAAACGAGTACTGAAGAAATAGATCGACAATGTAGCTGAAATCTTCAGATTAGTGGTTTTTGAGTACAAAAAAATGATCTAGATAGATCCCAAGTTTGAGATAATTTATTGAATATAAATATGAGTATCTTAATCTGCAATTAAGTAGTTAATATTTGCAATACCTAAATTTCCATTAATTCCTAATCAAATAAGTAGACCTATAAAAGCCGGAAAATGCAATCAATTTGACTGAAATTATTTAGTCAATTAAGAAAATAATTCATGAAATTGATGACTGTATCCTTTAGGTATAGTCAGATTTTAGGTAAGGTGGATAGTTTTTTTTTTTTTTTGTAAGAGAAATTTATTTTATGCCTTTAGATATTGTGGGAGGTTTACATATAGTAAGAAGCAAAGTCTTTATTGAATAAAGTCATTTCACTCTTTGTCTTATCACTAAAATTTCTGTACCATATCAATTACTTCGACATTTTGCCACCAAAGCGCCCTATGAGATTGGTATTCCCAGAATTTCCGTTTAATTCCATTGTAATCAATGTTATCAAGAACTACTGTGAAAGAACTGTTGCTTTTAGAAAACTGAAATTTTACAGAGATATTGTCATATGTAAGGTCAACATTCTGTGAAAATTTCATTAAAATTGTATATTTGGTTATGAAGATACTGCCAAAATTGTGTCAGATTAAATGATTCAAATTATATGAACTCAATTAATTTTCAGGGAACCAAACCTTGGACTGAGCTAAAATTTTGATGAATCATTTTGATTTGTGAGCTTGAGAATCTGATCATCGAAATTTCAGCTCAATCTTACATTTGGTTGTTGAGAATAGGTTGAAGACCAAACCAGTGATGTTTTGTTCAGCACTGAGTCAACTCACAAAAGTCAATTCCACTAGTGAGTCGACTGAACTAACTCGCATATCATTTAGGAGTTGCTTCTTGCAAGTTGCGAGTTGTGAGTTGCGAGTCAAGAACCTAAACTCAATTTATTCTGTTTTTCCTTATTTGTTCTTTTAGTTCTTCATTTCTGTCCTTCATTTATTTTGTTTTTCGACTCTTTTATCTTACTTTTTTTCAAATTCTCAGTTCTCGGTCTTCTTAGTTCTTATGAAATATGAAATTATATAATACTATCAGCCAAAAAAAAATAAAAACTGAGAAGCAAAGACTCGTAGGAGTATAATTTGTATCATGACATCGTGAGTCGAATGAGTCGAGAGAGTCGACTCATTGAACTGACTCTCACTTTTGAATAACTCTCAAAGAGTTGACTCTTGTAGATGAGTCAAATTTCCCATCTCTAGACCAAACATGAAAAGAAACGCTTTTTAGAACCAACACAAATGTATTTTAAGCAGGTAGGTACAAAAGTATAGATGGCAAACTGAATGTTTATCAGAGTTGAAATATTTCTAGTACATGAAATCAGTGCTACCGATAGGGAAGCACAAAAATATATCATATATGTGTTTACAGGTTATGCATGGGTGTGAAAAATAAAGTACCATTATGAGGTAGTGCAGGATCATTTACCAACACAATTTCGATTAAATTTTCACAGAATATCGAGCTAACATACAGCAGTGTCTGCAAAATTTCATTTTTCTAAAAGCAACGGTTCTCCCCACCAATTGTTTTCAAAACTTCAATTGCAGTATAATTAATATCAAATTAAAGGAAACTGTGTGAAATGTCCCATCAAGTTTGATGATATTTAGTGTTTGTACTTATATTCTGTGATATTTGATAACCACAGCTAACTCCTATAGTGAGAAGCAAAGGTGTGGAACTTTTTCTGTCGTTAATAATTTTAATTATATTATGTGAATCCTGCAGTGACTAGGACTTTTAGTCGGTCACACAACATCATATTGATAAGTATCTTTTAATACACTCAGTTTTTAAATGGTTGTTCGTTATTATTTTACAAATGTTAAAGTTAATTTTTTTCTCATTTGAGAGTTAATGATGTTACAATATTTATGATGGTGCATAATAATTCTATCATCAATTCGACTAATTTGCAGTCATCTTAGGCAAATGTTTGTTTAAACTTCACAGGAACACTGTTTGTTATTTATACATTGTAGTAGATGAACCATCTTTATTTGTGATATCTATTATGGTGTTTGAGAGAAAAAATGAACAAACAATACCATCAAACTATATGTATTATAATAATATGAACAAACAAAATATCACTGACTAATTGATATTGAAAGTCTTGACAAAAGAAAGAAGATGATGCAATAGCTACGTGAGCAGTGTAGCCACTACAGTCACTCCCTTTAATTAGAAAATGGATATCTTTGAAATAATGTACAGAAATGTAAGTGTGTCCAATAAGGTATATAAAATAGAAAGTAAAAAAAAATAAAAAAAAATAAAATAATAAGATACAATTCAGCAAACAAGTTTATAAGTTTAATCATTGTATAGGTTTCCACTGTCTAACAGAATGACAAACTGGATCTCATTGTACTTTCACTGGGGGTGGGTTTGGTGGAGCCACTTCTCCTTGTGAACTGGTTAATACTGTATACTGTTGCATTTGTTGTGGTGGTGATTTAGAAATTTTACAAGGAGAGTTACCTTGATTGGTATGCCCCCTAGAATTTATTGATGGAAGGATGAAGTTGACAGATTTTTTTGTTTGTGTTGTTAAATGTTTTTCTGGTTCACTCCATGATGCATATTCAAACAATCACAGTTGGTTTGCATGACGCTTGATGATACATTTGTTGTCAAGGAGAACATAGTAATGTAGAAGACCCAGCTTTTTGATGATGGTACCGTGGACTCATTTCTTTTGTCCGATGTAATTTTGCAATAGCACATGGGAGCCAACTTTGAATTCACACACTTTGGAATTGGTGGTTCTTGGTTCTAAGCAGGATTGTGGAACAGGTTTAAGTAAATGTAATTTTGTACCTAACTGTCGATTAAGATGTAATTCTAATGGGGATTTACCCTATGCCAATGGTGTAACGCGATACTGGAACAAGATTTGTTGAATCTTCTTTTCGATATTGGAAGGATTTTTAAACAAGGCTTTCAGCTTTTGCTTTATTGTTTGCACTTCCCTTTCTGCTAAACTGTTAATTGCATGGTGGTTGCGTGCTGATGTATGGTGTGAGATACCAAGGGATGTGCAGAATTTTTCAAATTTGTCATATTTAAAGATGGAAGCGTTTTCTGTGACTAAAACATATGGAAAACCATTACGGGGAAACACACGTTGAAAGGCTTTAATTGTGCTGAGTGATGTTGGAAAATTGTGAAAAAAAGTGCATACTGTATTAAGCATAGGGCAGATATTTCAGGTATTGCTTTATTTGGGTTAAAAATTGATTCAAGAGATCGGTTATCTGTTACTAGCGTAAACTTCCTGCCATAGATATACTGGAAAAATTTCTTAGCTGGCTATAATTACGCTCTGCTTTTGTTAGAAATCTCAACATGAATGAAATTGGTTTCAGGCTGCCATCAATTTTGTGAAATAATATTGCCCCAAGGCCATATGGATTGACATCTGTTTCTAATACCAGTGGCAAGTTGGGTGAATATGTTGTAAGGACTTGGTCACTGGCTAAGGCCAGTTTCATTGTCGCAAATGCCTTTTTACATTGATCCGACCAGTAAAATTTTAGATGCTTTTTGGACAAATTTTGAATAATAAATCGCTAAGCCCAAGAATGATGGAAGTTCATTTATATCTTTTGGATCTGGAGCATATATGATTGATTGTACCTTTTTGTTATCTTTCTCAAGGACTTTATCAGAAATAATGTGACCTAAGTAACAAATCTGTCGAACAAAAAATTTACACTTTTTTTTATTCAAGTGTATATTGAATTTGTACAGGCGTTCTAAACAAGTCAATAGATTATTGTAACATTCTGCTTGACTTTTACCAAAAATTAAGATATCGTTAAAATATGCAATACATCCAGGTAGACCGTCTAAAATAGGAACCATAATTAAATGGAAAAGGCTCGGTGCCGAAGTTAGCCCAAAATATAAATGATTAGCATAATACTTTCTTCTATGTGTACTTAAAGCTGCAATTTTTGAGCTTCTTTCATCCAGCGTTACATGTAAGTAAGCCTTATAAATGTCTAGTAGGCAAAAATGTGTACTACCATGCAACTTTTGGAACAACTATTCTACTCGTGGAATAGGGTAATGTGGAGTTTCAAGTTGATTATTTACTGTAACTTTATAGTCTGCGCAAATTTGTAATGCATGATGCAGTTTTTGTACAATTATAAGGGGTGTACCCCATTGGCAGTAATCTACCTTTTCAATAATGTTTTCTTTTTTCAACGTTTCAATTATCGCATCTACTTTAGGAATTAATGCAAAAGGTACAGGTCGTGGTGGATGGTATACAGGGTGTGCACCTTCTTTCAGTTTTAACGAACATGAAACATTAGGAATCTTACTGATACGTTGTTGAAAAACATCAGCGAACCACTGCAGTATGTTTTCTGTCACATCTGTCTGTAGTATGTTGAAGGTGTTATCTTCTGTATTGTCTTCCGGCAAATAAATTATTTTTAATTTGCGGATCCAAATTTTACCAAGAATTGGGGTAAAATTTTCTGATACGATGAACAGGACTTCATACGATGTAGAATTCTTGAATTTTACTGGAATGTAGACATAACCTTCAGGAATGATTACATGTTGGTTATATGAGCAGAAACGGATGTGAGGGCAGGCACAAATTTTCACTCCTAACTGTAATTTATCAAAATTGTAGCAGGACTACTTGTATCAAGTTCAAATTTTTGTACTTTTTTATTTATTTTAACTTTTACAAAAATTTTATGTGCAAAACAATTTTCTTTATCAAACGACATTTCAAAAATTGTAGGTTGTACTGAACTAGTACTTATTGAATGCACACTAAAATCATCAGATTCATCAGCGTATACTATTTTAACATCATCACTATTTCTTTTTGACGAAATACACACTTTTGCAATATGCCCTTGCTTATTACATCTCGAACATTTTAATTTATCACATATATGGCATTGTCGTGTAGAATGATTATTTTTACCACAACACAAATAAAAATCTTGAATGCCAAATTTGGTGAGTAATTTGCGATTATATGGTCTGCGTTTAGATGAACTTTGGTTACGGCAGTCTTGGCTACCATTCTGCTGACTGTATCTGGTCTGTGATCTGCCTTTTGATTGGGAACGTGAACGATGTTTAGGTGCATTTCTTCTTTGTTCCGTTGAATTGACCTTATTCACTGATGATGAATGTGTATCACTGGTTGTGTTGTTAGTGTATTCTTCAATATTCTGTTTATGGGCAGCTTCGAGAGCTAGCCCAGTTTCTAATTTCTTATCTAATGTAGTTTCAGTTGCATCACAAGGATCTTTTCTCAAATATGGTTATCACAAACTCCACGTATGAATTGGGCTTGGAAAATTGAATCAATTTGCTGCTTACAGTTATCTTTTGGACAGACCCAATTACACTTTTGTGCAATCACTTTTAGGGCAGAAATGTATGATGTTAGGGTTTTAGTTTTACCTTGAACTCAAATTCATTCAAATTGTAGGCTGTTGTTGCAAACCTACATTTAGCTGACAGTCTAGTTTCCAAAAGTTGTTACTCCAACTTGTTTATCTGTGATATATTTTTTTTATGAGCAGCTTATATTGTGTTAATTGTTTTTGTGATTGTTTGAATCTTGTTCTCCACCAAAATGCTAAAACAAAATGGTACCACTTTTCAGTGCAATTTATATGTTGCCACATTTCTTTACTATTTGCATAGGAGGTTTCAAAATCCAAAATTTAATCAGGGTTGCCAACCAACCTGTTTTTTACCGGCATGCTGGTATTTTAATAAAATTTCTTAGAGTTGTCGTAAAAAATTTTAAATGTACCGGCAGCTAATTTGCCAGTATTTTTACGTATCCTCAGTATTTTTTTATTCTTTTATTTTGTAATTAGAATAAAGAAATAAAAAATATCATATTAAAAAAATAAAATTGAAAATTTGAGTTTTGTCAGAGTAAGAAGACATAAGTAGTTTAGGAAATATACACATTTGTTGAAAATGCTAATTGTATTGTAATATATAGCTTTACAAAAAACATAATAGTCAATCATCAATCAGTATTTCAGTAATCAGTGAACACTGAACAAAGAGCATACCTTAGTTAAGTTAGGGCTCTTAAAGATTATTTTGTTTCAACTTTTGACACTCGCCACTCGGTAATATAATAAATACTACTTCAAAAATCTTTCTAAGTTTAAAATTTATAAAGTTTCAATTTTCTAATTTGTGATAAGTAATAACTAAACTAATAATAATACAATGGAAATGGAAATTGATAGCACAACAACACTCAGTTCCAAATCCAATTTGTCGGAAATAGAAAATTTTGGAGGACATTCTGTGAAGCCAGTTGCCATTGTGTCACCATCAGCCACAAATGTGCTTGGACCTGTTCTTTTGAATCAATCTCAAGATAGTCAAGATGAAGAGTTTCACGATAGCATTTCTGATATGAATTTGAGTGATTAAAAAGAAGCTAACCGATAATGAGAGAGTATTAAATTATGGAAGATGCGGAAGGCAAGTGTTAATAATTTGCACCAGAAAACTCGCAGTAGTAGCACCTCAAGTACATCTTCAGCCGCAGCTGTTTTTATTTCATAGAGTGACTCTGACTATGACAAAAATAGTTTGAGCTCTCATTCTCAAGGTACAAAATCCAATGACTCGAAGGCCTGTACAAGTCCAATTCCACCTAAACGCCGAGGTCGGAGATGACCGTTGAACGTAGGCCGAGAAGAATGAGAGGCAAATCTGCTGCCCATTCTCCACGCGAGTCTTTGGAGTTCTCGCGGGCCATGATGGTGGCTTTGAGAGTTCGATGCCAGCGCTCTATTTTGCCGTTCGATTGGGGGTGATACGCCGTAGTTGAGATTTTGTGTATTCCCAACTGGCGCGCAACCGAGTTGAATAAAGCACTTTCGAACTGGCGTCCCTGGTCCGTCGTTATCGTTTCGGGGACGCCGAAAGAGGACACCCAGTGTTGGACGAAGAGTGTTGCCACTCGATCCGCGGAAATATCCGTTGTCATGATGGCGTGAGGCTATCGTGTGGCACGGTCAATCATTGTCAGACAATGACGAGGACCGCTAACCGTCGGCAACGGACCCACGATATCGATGTGCACATGCTTTAAGCGATCGGTAGGGCAGAAAGCTTGGAGAGGGGCTTTGGTGTGTCTACCGATTTTAGCTTGTTGGCATGCGGTGCACTCTTTCGACCAACGTAGGCAGTTAGATCGTAGGCCAGGCCAAATGAATCGATTAGCGATCAGACGGGCAGTTGTCCGGCCGCTCGGGTGCGAGAGCCCGTGAATCGAATCGAAGATGGTTCTCCGATATTTGGCGGGTACGAAGGGTCGTTTTTTCCCCGTGGACGTGTCGCACGTTAAAAGTAACGTGTGTCCGGGTACTCTGAACGATTCGAGGATGAGGGCAGAGTTGGGGTCTGCGAGGTATTGGGTGAGTTGAGGGTCGTGTTGTTGGCAAAGGGCCATTTCATTGTATGGCACAACACAGGGAGAGGTAATTGCGGAGATTGATATACGTGACAAACAATCAGCGGCTATGTTGTCCTCTCCTTTGATGTAGCAAATATCCGTTGTGAACTGCGAGATGTACTCAAGTTGATTTTGCTGGCGTGGTGAAGCTTTCTCGCACGCCTGAAACAGGGCAGTCGTGAGGGGTTTGTTGTCCGTATAGACGGAGAAAACACGCCCTTCGACCAGATTACGGAAGTGCTTCACCGCCGCAAAAACAGCGAGTAATTCACGGTCGTATGTCGGATATCGGCGTTCGGTGTCTGATAATTTGCGGGAAAAAAATGCCAAAGGCTCTAGCGATCCGGCACCGTGTTGATAGAGAGTAGCCCCTATCGCGTGGTTAGACGCGTCGGTTGCCAAGACGAGTTGTTTGGACTCGTCGGGATGCGCCAAAAGAGCAGCATTTGCTAACGCCTGCTTTAAGTCGCGGAAGGCGGTTTCGGCAGTGTCAGTCCAAATTATCGGGGTTTTGTCACGTTTTTTGTTGGAATGGATAAGCGCGAAAAGTTTACTCTGAATGTGAGCGCAATGTTTAATTGTACGCCGGTAGAAATTCACCATTCCGAGAAAGCGCCTAAGGTCATGAACGGTTTTTGGAAGTGGGAAATCGAGTACAGCTTGGACACGTTCGGGGGTAGGTTTGATACCTGAGCTGTTGACTCGATGGCCAAGGAAGGTGAGCTCTTCACGTTCATGTTCGGAATTGTTACCGTTGATAGTGAGGCCAGCGTTGTAGATACGCCATATGACCTCGGTAACACGTTCTTCGAGCTCATCGGGGTTGGAGGCGGTAATGAGGATGTCATCAATGTACGCGTAAGCGTAGTCGATGTCTCGCAACAATCCATCAATGTACCGTTGGAAGGTTTGGGCGGCGTTTCGAAGTCCGAAGGGCATATAGGGAAATTCGTAGAGACCGAAGGGGGTTATGACGGCTGTCTTGGGGATGTGTTCTTCGGTCATTGGGACTTGGTTAAACGCCCGCACGAGATCTAATTTGGTGAATAGTTTGGCACCAGCTAGTCTGGCGTGGAAATCCATAATATTCGGGACAGGGTACTTGTCGGGGATAGTTCGTGCGTTGAGTGCTCTGTAGTCACCAAGCATGCGCCATGTTTTGTCAGGTTTCATGTGCATATGCAAGGGGGATGACCAGGCACTTTTGGAGGGTTGGCAGTCACCACGTTCGAGCATGGTTTGGAAGGAAAGGCGGGCTGCCTTTAGCTTCTTGGGATGTAGACGACGGGCACGGCAAAACACCGGTCAACCTACAGTTTTGATATCGTGGGTGACTTCGGCAGGGGAAATCCTCGGGCGTAAGCCTTCTTTACCGGTTACGCCGGGAAATTTGTCGAGGATTTTTTGGAATCGACTATTTGAGTGGGCGATGGTCAGGCAAATCTCCGAGGGATAGTCGATGGGTCGGGGTTTACCTACAACGGCAAGTCCAGTGGTCTTATCAAGGAGGTGCCCTTCGCTGACATCGGGAAGCAGTTGGTAATGGCTAAGGAAGTCTGCTCCGATGATGGGATCAGCGATATCGGCGATGATGAAGGCCCACTTGAGTTCGCGACGAAGGCCGAAATCTACCTGCACCAGCTTAACTCCGTAAGTACTAATTGGAGTTTGGTTTACAGCGTAGATTTGGAGCTTAGCGTTGTATTTCCGGTCTTCAGCGGTTGGAGGTATAGCCGATATCTCCGCGCCAGTGTCAACCAGGAAGTGATGCTCGCTAAGCAGATCTTCCACAAATAGACGGACTGAATTGAAAACGAGTGGGAGTGCCGTCTTGACTGACTCGTTTACTCGTTTCCCGAATGGGTAGGGGATTTGGAATCGCGGTGGTCGCAATTTTGGGGTTTGTCCCACCATGAACATGGGGGGTCAGAGCAGTTGCGCGATTTCCTCCCGAACTGTTGGTGATACCAACAGTAGCCTTCACGGGAACGGGAGGGAGAGCGGGTATTTACCGGTCTCTTACCATCGATGACTCGTAGCGTCGTCCGTGGTTTCGAACGACCGGAGCTAGAGTCACGAGAGCGCGATCTGTCTCTGGACCTGGCATCGCGTGAACGCGAACGCCTATGTTCAGGGAACGGGGCGGGATTTTTTGGGGGGTCGACAGAACTCACCTGTTTTCCAGCCAAGAGCTGTTGAAGCAGCTGGGTAATGGTAGCTAGTTCCGACGAATTAGCCGTTGGTGCTGTCGACGGAGTTGCAGCGGGAGTTGCGATAGCGGAGATGGTGCTGGTTGCAGGGGATGTCGACGGAAAGGTTTGCTCGAGAGCTATTGCCTCATCAGCTTCGAGCGCTGCCTGTCGAGAGGTTACGGGCTTAGTCATGGCCAATGTTTGACGGATATTGACCGGGAGGGATTGGAAAAGGAGGTTGCGGAGGACATCGTCATTTACTCTTCCTTCGTTTAGGGTAACGAGGCGGCGATGGTACGCCGAGGGCCTCTCGGAAGGTTGACGATGGGTGTTTTCCAACAGTGTTCTAATCCGGGTGTAGGAGGAAGGGGAAAACTCCTGTTGGATCTGGTTTCGAAGGTTCGACCAAGTGTGCAGCGAGTCGTCGGAACTGTAAAGGAGTTCTGACACAGCATTGGCTACCTGGGTCGGCAAGTGGCCAGAGATCACCAGGTAGAGCTGAGACTCGCTGGTATTGCCGCTGGCGCGAGCAAGATTCTCAATCTGCTGCAGCCAGAGACGCACATTCTCGGCATTGAACGGGGGTAGGCCTGTTAATAACCGTGGTGGGTGAGCTTGTAAGGAGGGAGAGACGGTAGTCGCGGCAGAATTTGCTTCCTGCCAGTGCGATTGCCGATTGAGGATTGGGGACAACCTCAGCGTGGAACTGTCAACTGGCTGGTGCTGGTTGACCGAAAATTCTTCGCCCGGGAGGTAATTGTCGAGGAATGGGCTTAAATTTACAAGCGTAGAGGACTGCGGGATCGCCAAGTTCGTCGGTACAGTCGACAAACGCATGCTGACATGCGGCGTTGAGTGGATGGCAGACGTGGGGTTGGGCTGGTTCTCCATCCTCCTGGGAGGATTGCTGACTGTAGCCTTCGCAGGCGTCAGCGGAAGAACCAGGTCGTCGAGAGACGACGGGGTTAATTTGGAGGCCATGGGGGTGGTTGAAAACAGAGGCTAAGTTCGCACTTTCCTCGTCGGCAGCTGATTGCCGACTGTTTGTTTCTCTTTGGGATGGCTGGTCGGTACTTGCGTACTGACGTCGAGCCTGGGAAGAGGAGAGGGAAAAGTGGAAAATTAGGGTTATGGAAAGGGAAGGAGAAGGAGAACCTTCTCCGTCAGCAGCTGGGTGCCGACTGATTTTTATGGACGTTGGTCGGTACTTAAGTACCGACGAGCAACGAGGGAAAGGGGTAGGAGAAGGAGAACCTTCTCCGTCGGCTGACGAGAGCCGACTGAGTTCCTTCTTCGATTGTTGGCGGGTATGCCAACGTTTGAAGAAGGGGCGTGGTTAGGGAGAATCAGCTGGTAAGAGCTGATTGGTTGTTTCCGAGCTAGTCGGAAGCGGGTGGGGAAGGAGGTGACGGTTCCTTCCCCGTCGACGGTAAACGTCAACAACAAAAACAATACTTACGTCGGAGGTCACCACTTGTGGGTGTGTGCGTATGAATACACGACACCACACAAACACCAATCAGGTCGGTTGCGTATATACGTGTAGTAGTATGTGCGGGCCGAGCCCAGTAACAAATAAGCTATATAGACGAAATATATAGCCGTGAGCGCAAAAAGATAGTTTGCGGGTTTTACCCCGCTGGCCCGCTAGGTGGTCGACGAGTGTGTAAGACACACTCGTTCGTCATCGACCACCCGTCGCCACAATATAAATTCAATGTAGTCGGTGAATTTCAGCAATAACTTGAGAACCAAACATTCAGTTTAAGCCAAATTTTATGGTATTTTCAGCTGATATATATTTATGTTTCGGAAGAATTTCAGCTCTTCACATTGTGTGGTTCTATCACAATTTCTCTCGTAAATTTTGATATTTTGAAACCAATAGGATTTTTTTTAAAACCATGAATTATATTAAAATTATAGACGCACCTTTTTCCGAACATTGATATTCACATGGCTGAAAAAACTCCAATAACATATGTAAACTGTATGCTATGAATTTTTTAGGTTTTTCTTTATTATTATTATTATTATTATTATTATTATTATTATTATTATTATTATTATTATTTGATACTGCATATAAGATTGTGAAAGTACTAGCAATAATGCCAATAAAATACAATAGATTATAGGATTTATTTTTTTATCGAAAGATCGTCAAAGATTATTGCTAAAACTGTACAAAGTAAAATTATTCTCGTGGGTAATATCACTCCTTCTATCAAATATCAACAATGTTGTCTCCATTTCTTTATTATATTCAAAAACATTATCAGTGTTAAATTCGTAAAAAGAAGGTAAAAATCAAATTTCTTAATTTTGATTATTAACCTCTGCAACTGTTAATTTAGTATTGTTTGATTTGAGATGTATTTTTATGTTAATTGGGGGAGAGAATTAGTCAGCCAGTTTTTCAACCACTAATTGAGTACCAAACATGTAACAACAACTGAACTGATTGAGAAACTATCACCAAGCTATCATCGAATTCAATTATTTATACGTCTTTATGATCATTCAATATTTACTATTGTTTTCAATAGTTATTTTTCGTAGTTGTTGCTCAAAAGTTGCATATTAACTTTATAAATTCATAATTAATTTATATATTCACTTTCCAAATTCGTCTGTATAATTTTAATTCATGATAAGTAATAGACTAAAATAATGTATAAAATTACAAAATACATTGTTTGTTAAATAAATGAGAATGGTAAGGACCTGAATTTTCAATCAAATTTGACAATGCGCAAATTGTACTGAAAGGTAGTACCATATTGTTCCAGCCACCAAGATGGTGATGCGTAATAAAGTTGGAGAAATTTATACTTCTTTTTCATGTTTTTCTCGTTGTTGATTTTAAAAAACAACAAACATTCCATCCAATGTATGCTGCGGTGGTGATTTATGGAGCTAAATTCGATAGACTTGCTTCTTCAGGGAGTGAAATGAGTGAAATGACTTGTATATTTGATAAGGACTTTGGTTAGAGGTTAGGTGAGATAGATTATTTCTTTTGAAAACAGAATTATCTCACAATTTTAAGTACCTACCTATAATGTGAGATTAGGCGAAGTTGATTTTTTTGGAGAAAGAAATTCATCTTACGCTTTTAGGTACAGTGGGAAGTTCAAAATTTTACAAATAATAGCACTTTCCATCATTTACATTTTTGACCAGCCATTTATAAAATTCACTAAAATTTTTCAGTCGTCTTAAATGTTTTCTGTTGAAAAAAATAACATTCTGAAACAAATTCACTTGACGGTAGTTTAATTACTACCTAGTTATTTTTGTAAATTCAGCGATTTTCAAAATTGTCTAATTCACATTTTTGCTTGTCATTTATGTAAATAGGTAGTAAATAAAAACCAGTGAAAACGTTAATTCCATAATTCCCTAACTCTCGAAAAAATTTTCATTTCTAATAAATTTTTCTCAAGCATTTTCATAAAAATCAGGTCAACAGAGGACAACATATCTTATTGTAGTAAAAAATAAAAATGTATTTAATCAGTTGACCGAAGATAAACTCCATTCTTTCATCATCTTTGGATATATCTTCATATAATTCATAATAAAAACATTTCTAAAAATGGTTTTTCTACGCCTAATACTAACTTTTTTCAGGAAAGAATCAAATATTTTTGAATAGGTATAACCTACTTTAACTTCATTAATAGAAATTGATAGTATTTTATTATTTATTATTATTTATTTTGGAAACATTATTTTTTTTGAATTTTAATGCTGTATTGGACCTATAGGTAGTATATTTTACCTATCTTTCTTCTAGACTACCAAGAACTCGGATTCGAAAAACCTCACTGACGGCAATACATCTGGTTATGGTAGCGAAACTGACACAAAAGACCAATTACACGAGGAAAGAAAAAAACAGTGGCGAAGTCAGTCTAGCTTGTAGGTATTTTTCAGGAGTTGTCTTAAAAACATAACTTGCAATATTTCTCACCTCGACTCAAACGTTCAACCTTCAAATACTGATAAATTACAGATGCTCCGATACCAGTGGCTCTATTTCTGGTCAAGGGTTTGGTGATGATATAACAAATCGTCTGAAATGGGGAGATCGTGGCGTTGGCGTTGGACATTTATGGGAGCCCACAAACAATATTGACGCACGTCTACCAGAAATAAATAATCGTCCCGGAACACCGCACTGGCTACAAAGAACACTGTCCAATAAGTGAGAACAATTTTTTTCTTCCCACCTTTTTTCACTGTATACTTTTCTAGTAGGTGGTTTCGTGAACATAGTCATACAGTCTCTATATCACATTTGGACTTCTCAAGTTTAAAAAGGCTAAGCCAATTAGATAACTCATAATTTATGTCAGGTTACTGTATACCCACAGGATTTTTCAAGGGCTCTCTGGTCTGTTAACCAACACTTCAATTTCAATGTTCGAGAAACGACGTTTAGACAATTAGGTTAGGCCAATGCATGAACGGAACCACTTGCAGTCGATGAATAGAGACTGAATACATTTTTTGCTCCGAAGATCTACGGGCTCCTGATTGCATGCTGAGTAAAACGGAAAACGTGCGGGACATGTTTTCGAGAGTTCTGGGGCACCGTCCTCCTGGAATTGGGGGCAGATGCTTGTGGTTTTAGGCCCCCTACCTCCATTCAGCAAGATTCTTGGACCCAATGAAATAGGAATTCCCCTCCCGGGAGGAGTGAGTTTTTGAGTCTAGAAGGCCACTTCGTGACGAATTTTCATGACATTTGTTGAAAAAATTTTGTGAAACAATATCCACTAGGATTATGAGGACCGATGTTCCACATTAAAAAGCAAGTAGATGTTTGATTTAGCATCTCAAAAACCATGAAAATGGGCGGAACATCTGTCATAACCTCAAGATTTGCTGAGATATTTTCATTTGAAACTACCAACACGAGTAGGCTAAAAACTGACGAAATAAGAATCAGAGAAGAAGGAATGAACTCCTCAATAACTGAGAAATGATAGATAAAGTAAAAAATTAAGAAGGCGTTTGAAATAAGCTGACTGACTTAGGCATGCGATATATAAGTATTACTTTTAAATTAATTTAAATTTTATATTTTATTCAAAACATTTTATATAGGCGAAAAAAATTATGCTTTTTATAAATACATATAAATAGGTACAGGGAGGCGTTTATGACATGTCTATAAAGTTTATCAATATCTATAAACCTCTATAAACTTCTGTAACTCCTTGATTAATTTTATAGACACCTAAAAAGGTGTCTATAAAATGAAATCTTGTGAATATTGTCTATAAACAGGAATTATTGGTAGTTGTTATTGTTTTTCTTTGAAGTTTTTATCAGTAACTTATTTTAATCATAATTACGGCATTAATTTGTTTCATGAATCATTATTTATTAATGATGTTCATAATATTCATTATTAATTTGTACATTAATTGATGGTTAAAGGACATTTGCCTAAATCCATAGGCCTGTAAATCCTTTCCCTGAAAATTAAAAATTTGAAAAACATTTACCTGAAAACCAAAAACATAAAATACATTTACTTGAATCCTATGTACATGAAAAAAAAATTCATTTTTGAATTATTTAATATTTATTCTTACAAATTGACATTATGGGCTATATTTTTCAGATACTGTATTACATTATTCTCCTCTTTATATCTGTTATAATCAGCCACAATATTCTGAATGTTATTTTGAAGGTCTACTCATTTTTCTTGTGGTAGTTTGTCATCTCACTGTCTGCCAAATATGATGTAGCTGTAGGGGACATATATTGGTAGTGTGAAGATGAGAGGGGCATCTGCCACTCCTATACACATGCCTACTTGTCAGACTATGAACACTGTGCCTCCATCTGGTTGTATTATGCTACACTATAATGAAGGGGAGTGGTGTGGCAGCTATTACACACAACGGTGAGTATTTGCATATTTTCTCGTTCACCATCACCCAGCACTGTAGCTGAGTGAATATGGTGCTGTATTTTGGGTGTTGGTGACATAATAGAGATAGGTATTTAGTTGGTACGTGATTGAATCACTGTACCACCTAAATACCTAAACATATACCTATTTATTAAATAATTCTCCATTTCTTTTTTAACTGCATGTAGCACCACTGTGCAGGGCTCTAACTAGGCATGAGCAACCCGGGAATTTGTCAGGGGCAACAAAATGCAAGGGTGGCAATCTGATTTCACTGAAAAAAAAAAACTCTTGAGCAGCATGCTTTGCAAGAAAAAGTAGATTTTGTTTGTTAAAAATCACGTCTATCACCAAAATTCTTCAAAAAAATTAATATACAAAATAATAATTTGTTTTGCAAAAAATTACCAGTATTACACAAATACAATGCATGTGATAAAATATACTGATTCAGTATCATATTTCACAAAAATTTTATGAATAAATTTTTAATTGAAAAATTATTCCAATTTCTAACTAGCATGAGTTTAGGAAATAATTCGATGGTTCTCTTTCCTGTAGTGATGAGAATTGTGGATTATATATATAAAAAAAAAAAAAAAATTACCCACAAGTATGTGCGAAAAAAATCTCACAAATTACAAAATGAAGTATAGTGCAGTTGTCTATGTGCTGGTTACAAAAATATAAGCGGGGATTTTAGTGTCCGTGTTCAAATCTAGCGTAAGGAAGTGTGTAGGGGGTGAGTGAGAATTGGCCCTTTGCTGAGATCAGGTTGTTTTTAGGTTAAAATGAGTGTTTTTCTCGATGAAGCTGAGAAAATGAATTTTTCAGCACAATTATCAGAAGGATAAAAGAGGAAAAATCACAATGAATAGCTAATAAGTTGGGAAAAAATTGACCAATCAAAACCAAAATTGGTGAGTCTGGTCCGTGTATAGGAGGCACTGTTTGTACCAAATTTCGTGACTACTGAAAGAGAACTGCAAATTTTGTTGAGATAACATGAAAAATTAGCACCTCCAATAACCCCAGAGAATGAACTACAATACCAACAGGAACCAAATTCGGGAGCATGTTAGATATACTCTAAATCAATACTGTACCAAATTTTGTGACTAATCTTGAAAATTACTCCTTTTCGAGCTACTAATCTGCCAAAAATGCAACAAAATCGCTCTTGTACTGTAAAGCTTATCCAAACAAAAATTGGTAGGTATTGTCCTTGACCTGAGACACAAATGTACATCAAATTTCAGGCCTATATATTGAAAATTGCGACCTATACGCTGTTCAATAAAAAATATATATAAATTGACATCAGACAGAGTATACGCCTGATCAGGACCAAAAACATTAAGGTTCCTCCTTAGGTGAATTCAAATATGTGTTTCAAATTTGGAAACCATCCGATTAAAATTAGCCCTGGAAATGGACTTAACACAGAAGGGAGTAAATACATATTAAAACAAAATTATTTTTCAAAAATAGAGCCAAAATGCTCAGATCATGAAATGAAAAACGTATTCACTGTTACCTCTGAGTCTTAATACTCACGTAGGTAATTATAATAATTTTATTTTTTCCAAAAATCTAATTAAAAAATCCGTAAATTTAATACATCGACGACAACGAAAATCTTTTGAGTAAGTCTTATAGAGACAAGGGAAAGGTGTCAAAAAAGTTGTATGCCCAAGGCGGCAGAAAGGCGAGTTATGGCCTGCCACTGTTTATAGGTTTGTTGTTTTTCCTAAAAGTAATGCATATACTAAAGGTAGTGAAACATCTTTGTGATTCTTTATGACCTTTCAGCACAACAATATCTTTGGTGACTGACTGAAATTGTAGCAGCATAATATAAGTAATAGTGTCGTAAACTTACAAGTTTAAGAATAAATGTTTGTTTTTATAAATCCATTTGGTAATAATTTCAAAAACCATGCAGAAATCATTTACGTGGGCAAGGAATACCAAACGAACCGGAAGTGATCATACAATGGGAACAAAAACGACAAAAAGCTTTGGAGTTGCAAGAAGCCATTAAAAAACAGGTAGGCCAACACAAGAAGATCAAATTTTGATTATTTTATCAGGCTAAAAAAAAATTACGTTTGTCCATCATTATTATTTCCGATTCACCTGAGTCCCGATTTTCTAGCTTCAAGAACGCGAACGAAAAAGAAAAGAGGAAAAAGAACTACAATTGGAGGAGGAACGGAAGTTGGAGCAACGACTAAAGAAACAACAGGAAATTGAGAAAATTCGAATCGACGAGGAACATCGGAAGCAAAAGGAAAAAGAGGTAAGAAATAATTGCTTTTTTTTTTTCCCCAATTTTTTGAAACAAATTCAGACTGGTATAATTATTTTTCTCATTTTTGTTGCAGGAAAAAGAAAATAAGAAGTCCAAAGCCATGTTAGAAGCATTAGCAACGGCTGAGCATCAAGCTAGAGAGGCGAAAACAAAAAAAGGGAGAATACTGAGCGATATATATTCTCGAGTTGATAACGAACTGAATACTGAAAATTCAAGAGAAGAATGTCAAAATATATTGAATCAAGGAAACCTCGAACGTAGCGATGACAATAATGAACACGGGAGAAGTGCAAAGGATTCAAAAATACAGAGATCACTTAATACCTGCGACGCTCAAACTTCGTTGACGACGGAAAATTATTTTGACGAGTTCAAAATCACTATTCCATTGGTAAACACTCAGTGGACTCAGACCAAGTACGTGGCTTTGTTTAAGTCAACACACGCAGTTTAATTTATTGATTCAGAGAGATTGAAAAACAATATTTAAATAGATTCATTTTTTCTAAAACGTGCGCTTTACCTTTTTTCTCAATACTTTAGTTCTTTTCGTTCTCTCAACAAGAGCCGAAAAAAGAAGCTTAAAAATAGCGGTGATCGCCCACAGTGGGGTGTAAATCGACCAAATACGAAGTACATGAAACAAAGTGAAAAGGATCCATTTTACCAACGACGGATTACGTACAGATCACACCGTCGTCGAGCATTTGAGCTGGAACCATCTGGTAGCAGTCGGTAAGTTCACAAAAAAATAACTTTAATTGTAAGTACAATTTACTGTAGATACCATGAAAACAAAACACGAAATCGATAAAGTAAAAAATAAAATAAAATAAAAATAGAGCTCTCCTTTATTACCTTTATTAAGTGGGAACCTACGGACTATGTGCTAGAATTTTATTAAGGCTGGCTCCCACAAATACAATATCATGTCAATATGAATATAACTATAAACATCGCCAGTAGATAGGTACCTAATATTACTTAAATTTTCTTGCAGTTCATTCGACTCAACAGACGAATCAAAATCAGTATCATCATCCCCTCGCGAAAAGGACTTTAGTAAGATCGAATTATGAAAACATTGTTCGAGATCTACATATAGGTAGCTCTACTTAATTGTTTAAACTTTTTACTGTTTTTTAATGATGTTTTATGCTTCGCAGACATTAATTTGAAATTGAGTTTACGAAAAAAATTTCGTCAGTCTTATTTGAAGGACAAAGTAGACGCTACTGCTTTGAATTGCGATTCAGATAATGATGATGAGATTCGAAATTCGCCAGATTCATGTCGAAGAGGCAAAACTCAATATAATGCTCAAAAAAATGATGCATCAACAAATTCAACAGAAGAAACACTTAAGGAAATTTCCTCTCGAGTGGAAGTAAGAAAAAACCAAGTATATTTTACTTTTCGAAAATTTTTTCCAAAAATCGAATTCATTAAGAGTGAGTACATCGTAGCCTTTAAAGCAATTTTTTAATGTTGTTGAGTTTTTCAAGGATAACTTTGATACTCATAAAAATTTCAACTGATGTACCCGACCAAAATATTTTATCATAGTATCTACTTACATACTACGTACAAAAAATTATAAAAAAAAAAAAAAAAAAGCTGTAATTCAAAAACATTTTATAATAGGTATGGTACTTATTTTAAAGGAATATTATTGGCACCTCTTTTATATTTCTGTTAGTAATAGACTATCAGTACCAAACAACAGGTGGATATGTATATCAATAGCAAAACATGTTCAAGGGTGTATTATCACAAGAGTTATATTATCTCGATCAGTAAAAAAATCAAATGAAAATGTGTCACTATACATCCAGAAACACTTCCATTAAATTCACAAAAGTATATATGTGGGGACAATACTCATATGAGGTATAGGGCTTGGACCCCTTAATGACAGTTGCTGTCCAAAGGCTGGCATATTTTGTCTCTGTGACATTAAACCAATACACACAAATACATTTGTACGGAGGCAAGAAACGACGTAAACTATGACATAATAGCATATATATATATGTACGTATGTGTGCCTGTGTACATGTGCCAAATCCAGTATATAAGCTCACAAAACCAGCCACAAAATCGCCAGTGTTGGCCTTGGATTTGGCTCTCCCGTACTTAAACGTATGAAGTGGCAGAACACGCAAAAGCTATAGATTACCTTCTACATGTGAATATCTCTCACGACAAGGTATTCCACAATATGTGTGTCAGGTACTTTTTTTTTTAATTCAAATGACAAAGTCTTTAATTTTCTTTCAACATCATTGAGAAAAACATTTGTATGAAGAAAATTAAAAAAGTTATAGAAATGTTAAGAAATACAGCACAAACATTTGTGGGTTTGTTCTTATGGGTTTTATTTTTTGTGTCTCTCAACAAGTAACTTTAAGTTATTAGTTTTTTGATTGTTTTTTATTTCAACAGAAAAAATATAATTTCCTAGGAGCTGTAATAATCTCAGAACAATATAGCATACATACGACATTTTTTTTTTTCATACTATTTTGTTCAAAATTTAATGGGTAATATACCAACTTTTCAAACCCTTTTCGCATACTTATTTAAATATTTTCTCATTACAGATAATGCAGAAAAACCATTCTCACGTGGAACCTGAAATGAAAGATTTGTCCACAGACTTCAAGGAAATGACACGGAATCTAAAAAATAGCGATCTTCATGCCTGATTACGAATACCTACTCAACAAATAATTCAATATCAAATTTTTTTTTTTTTAATTTTATGGAAAAATTTTAACTTTTATCAAGAATTTTTTTCTGACTACCTACATTTGTGACACTCTTTTACTATTTTTATACATTTTGCATACCTCTGTTTACCTTATGTAGCTGTAATATCTTCGTCTTAGAAAACAAGTCTAGAAACTGATTAAATACTTTTTATAATTCCTAGATTTGCGACGCCGAGACAATTAATTAAACATTTTACTAACACAAGGCGTTTTCTTTGCTTTGTTTTAGGACTAAAGCAAAATATAATTAGAAGTTCTGGCATTAACTGAAAAAGCTGAGAAATGGCTTTGAAACTTGATGAGCTTCTTACAAAAAAGAAAGAGCCTGTACAAATATTAGATTTATCGAAGAGCTCAGCCAACAGCAAAGAAGAATTTAAAAAACTTTTGGAAAAAGTTCCAGAATTTAAAATAAAAATGGAAAAGGTACAGCAACGGTTTCGAATTTACGGGGTTTCACTCGCGATTACTGAACCAATACGGGCAACAGCATTACAAAAATTAATAATCAACTTGGACAAATATGCAAAATTTTGCGTTTGCATACAACGATCATGTTTCATTTTATTTGTGAAATTTTATAGTTTTAATCTGATAAAATAAAACCAGTCGGTATATTTAGTATGTCTCTTGTTCTCGAACTGAGGCCATTGAGGGTCTCAACGAATTTATCCGTGTAGAATATTCAGGTTCAATTTAAATAGATAAAGCCCACCTTAAATAAGTGTTTTGGAGAGCTACATAACCAATTAAGCTTTGAGTTCATATAACTAACAAGCCGAATTATTAGAGCCATGAGAATATTTTATCAATGATTTCCAGAGACCGAACCAAAATCCTAATTTCACAGATTATCTACCGATACAATTTTTGACTCTTGCAGTAAAGTGAGATTCAGCTTTATTGCAGTATGATATCTTGATCGACTCTTCGAGGCTTTTTGAAAAAAGCCATGAGAATGAAATAAATCAAATTTTCGTTCATAAATTAAGAAATAAGTCTGCTTATTAAAGTTGAATTATTATTCTAAGAGGAGCAGAATCAAATCGTTATGAGCTCTATTTTTCGATAAGTTTTAATCATCAAACGGTATTAAGATATGATCTCGACATTCAACAAAGTAAAGGTCTCAATAAACCTAAGATATTTAAAAAAAAAAAAAATAAATAACAAACAAGACAGTAAAAAGTTTCCCGCAAATTCATATATTGCGTAGTAGATATCTACTCTTCATTATTTATTATGGCAATTTAAAAGTAGGTTAACTACGCACTATCCTTACCTCAAAAGCGTACTTGTTTGTATTAGGTGCGACCAGAAGATGTAAAAATTCGCGACAAGAAGCATTCATTTTGCACAATAAAAAAAGAATTGAAACCGAAACCGTTTCCATTTGCGAACCCTATACCATCGGAGATGAAATGTTTACGCTTAGACGACTTATGTTCCGTTGGTATTCAGTGGCGAATGCTCACCTCGATCAGACCTAAAAATAAATTAGATGAAGAATATTACTCGAAGTAACTCTTTTTCATATAACTACCAATACAATTAAGGTACCTATATGTACATATATACCCACAGTAAGTGGAGAGACAACGCATTGATCAACGTCTCCATATCGTGAACAACGACTGACATTCACATCAGGTTCAGAAAAAGGTTAATCAATTAAATTTTCATTTTGAAATTCTCATAAAAGTTTCAGAAATTCTAACCGTAAAATTTTTCTTAAAATTTTAATGTATATTATTCTCAATGTTTTCATCACACTTCCACCTAAAACATGTGGTTTTCCAAACTTTATAATAGGTTCTCTGTACGGTACGAATGGTCTTTAAAATGAAGACTAACTCAATTTTCCCGTGAGTACTATTAAAATTTGAACATTTAATTTCATAAAATACTGCTCTGAGAAATCAATATGAATTTCATAAAAGGCTGTGACGTTCAGCGACTTTTGGTAAATTACAAGCAAATTTTCGTGCAAAATCTACAATATACTTACTTAATTTTCATTATTTTCTCGGTAAAAGATACCTACAATTTGTGACACTTTTGATCGAATTATGATTATACGCCGAATGTCGGAGAATGACATAAAATACGTACCTACAAAATGTACGGTTTGTTACTCTCGTCAGTGTGGTTTCACAGGAGATTTCATGTTTTCATTTGAACAAAAATTCTGCTCAAGTTTTTGCTGTTTTACGGAGGTCATTCAAAATTGCATCATAAAACAAGCAACTAAAGTATTTTGATGAATTTGAAAATAGACAAATTATTTAACGGAAATAATTTCTTCAGATTTGGTCGAGGCCAATTCAAAATTTGGAAGGCAGTTCGGCATTCACCTCATGATAGACAAAATAGGGAAAGTAGGTATAGCTATATATGGTACATGACATTTTTCGGAAAGCTTGCTTAATAAGCTAGATAGGTATAAAAACTAGAATAGAAATAATGATGATGTACCATGATTATTCAATTGTTTGAATTGTTGATAATAACTCAATTTTATTTGCTTTATTCAATGGGTAATAGCCAAGAGGTAAATGAATACATTTAGCTTAAACAAAGCTCCCCCTTCCCAAGTCACGACTTCGATAAGCTACGAAGAATAATTTGAAACAAAAAAACTAGCTATACACGTGTACAGCTATTCTTATGTGGATCATTCCTAATATGAAATCAAAATGTCTCAATTCGCACCTTTCATGGCGATGACACCTAATCTAGGCTTATGAGAAAAGAAAAACTTGTTTTGAATTTATGAGCGGTCACAAAAGTTTAAATAGCATTTTTCTGGTCCTAAATAGACCCTAATCGATACCCAGCACCCTGAATTGAAAATCATTTTCTACACAGGTTAATCGAACTGGGAAAATTACAGACGGCATCTAGAGAACGAGAAAAGAGGACACCGCTCACTACATACTTACGAAAAACAAAAACACGATCCGGTGTTCTTGAAACTAAATTTCTTTGCTGTCGTGAATGCGGTGAGGAGTTTTGCTCAGCAGAAACGTGTAACGTATTTTCTTATGATTCGTACGAGCGTGTAGCTAACGTGTCGGCGGAAGTAGAATTAATGGCCCAAGATGGAACTCTTAATGCTAAACAGAAAAAACGTAAACGTAAAAAATTGACGGGAACAAAGAAGGTGTATCTCCGACCGAAAAAAATAAGTTCCGCCAAATCCAAATTGAAGAAAAGTACGATGACTTCGAAAGATAATAATAAATTTCCAAAAACATCGACGGCCCAGAAGTCGGTGGTAGTGAATAAAATTCGAAAATTACCCAAACTTAGCAATGCTCAAAATCCAAATTCGAGAAAGAACATGACTAAAAATGCAGTTAGCACAAAACCTGCTGGTTCTGGAGCCAAATCTGGTGGTACTGGTAAAGCTCAACTGAAACGTAAGACCAATAATAAGAATACTCGGGCTGGTAAAAAAAAAAAAAATTTCAATAAATGATAAATACGACAGAAATATAGCATCAAAAACTTTTTCAATCAACTGAATCAACTCACTCGTAGGATGAACAAAACTCGCTAAAATTCTATTTTTTAATTTTCATTTCCTTTTTTTTTCTACCTTCATTTGCCTCCACCACGATCCACCCGAGGGAAACGAAAATTGTTTCACATGTCTGCCTCTGCTGTTGTGTTTCAAAGCAGTGTTGCCACTAACTTTTGGGAACAAAAATTAATAATTCTACGCACCTTGGTACTTATAGTTATCCTCTTCCGAGAAAAGTTTTCCAATTCTTTTTATCTATTTAATATTTATCTATTAAATATTTTGCTAATTACTTAACTGAAATTTTTAATTTCTGCAATAAATTTTCCACACTATTGATATTTCGACGAGAGGTCGTTCAGTCAAACATCACTTTTTTGGCGAAAATGAACTTCAAGGATTTAGCAAGTTAGAAAATGATTATACAATCGACATTTTGAGAAAATGAGGAAATTTTCTTCTCATGTCTGAAAATGATCTTTATAAACTAAAAATGTAAAAAATCAAACAAATAAAAATAAATATTTTATTATATTAAACATAACATTTTTACAGTTTAGTAATTATATAACGAAAAAAAAAAAAAAAATTCACAACTCAACGAGAACAAACATCTCGTAGAACAACTTTCATTATCGATAAACGTTCTCAAAAATCAAATTGGTCCACGCAGAGTCTTAATATTTAATTACGCTATACGTACCTACTACTTGACAAAAAAAATTTAAGTTGCGGTATTAATAATAATAATAATAATAATAATAATAATAATAATAATAGTAATATAATAATGATAATAATAATAGTAATAATAATAATGATAATAATAATGATAACAATAATGATGATAATAATAATAATAATAATAATAATAATAATAATAATAATAATAATAATAATAATAATAATAATAATAATAATAATAATAATAATAATAGGCTAATAAATCAGAAGGAATACGAACAGAACACGTCATTGTTTTTTTCAATGTCATAGGCCAAATTATTAAAACGTACATTGATTCAGATAAAGCATGAAATTAGAGCACTTTGGCTAAATACCTTTGGAAATTATTTACTAACAATCGGGATGAAGTGTTTACAAATTTCTTTATTTCTGTATGGTTCCTATAGGAAAAAAATACATCTTCCATATAATAAGGTAAAACACGAGAACATAGTGATAAAATAATAATATAATACAAATTCACAGTCATAAAACTTAAAGAAAAGACTTTTCCGTTTGATTATAAAATAAATTAATCAACAATAGAAAAGAGGAAAAATATCTTATATTTCAGTTATGTAGGCAACAGTTTCCGTCATTTATAAAGAAACGCGTATGATGTTTACATGTGTTGCACCCTGATTTTCCTTAATGGTAAGAATAAATAAAATTTAACGTAGTTATATATTTATTAATATTATACACTATAGTTATATTATATTATAGAATATATAAACAACTGGTAAAAATTATCAACTAGAATCCCATCCATCACCCACAAAAATTTACGATAATTTGAGACTTGGAATAGTTTCAACATTGAATAGCAAAGAAACAGCTATCACAGGCGAATATACACAGTTTATATATAACAATATTTCAGTCTGTGATAAATGTTTAAAATAGTTTAAATTAAACAACCAGATAAACTGATGAAAAATAAGAATTAAATACGAACAAACCCGCCAATCAAAAATACAAAACGGAAACGATAATGTTTATTTTGATGGAAAATGTAAGGATACGAAAATGCTGAAGAAAATAATCGAGAAATGAGTATTATTTTCTCTTGAAAATTTACCATTGATCGGTTTTGGGAAAACTGACTTCTTAAAATAAGAAGAAAAAAAAAGGACTGCTGGAAGACACGTCTCAGGATCAAGATATAAATTTGGAGAGCAAAAATAATGAAAATAAAAAATTATTCGGATTTAGGTTCTAGCTTGTTCTAGCTTGATTTTTTTTTTTACTATGATCTTTCGTGTGCGCTAGTAAAGTAAGGAAATTATATACTTCAAAAAGCAACGAATTGATTAAATACGTATTTATCTCGAGTCTAATGGAAGCAGTTCTTTAAAGGACTTTCTTGTAAAAGAGAATAAGAATTGTAAAATAAAAATACATAGTCAAAACATCGGATAGTATATTCTCGATATTTGCAATGTAAATGAATACGTCTGAATTAAAATGAACCCGTTGGAACTTTCTCGACTTCGTTGAATGATACGTTTGTTTTCGACAATTTTTTAACGGAATGAAATCAAAGACTAGACAATACAGTGAATGATTGAATCAAAGCTACACATCTATGATTCAACTATTGATTTCATCAAAGAATGGTAAAAAACTCGTTTGAATTTTTCGAAGAAGATAAACAATATTTTCTTTCTGGTTTTTCATAATTGACACGAATTAATTTATGATGATTTGATAACTAATTTTCCATTTAACAGACTCGAATGAATTATACACTGCCAAATTTAGGTGCTCGACTTACAGAAATAGGTACAACACTAGAAACCGAAAATATTAGCACGATAAAACAAATTAAAACATGACACGTTTTTTGAAGAAAAATTCTTGAAAGAAAATTAATTTTATTGCCGTACTTGTTTGGAATACTGGCCGACAGCTAATGCAAATTTTCGCAAGTACACAATATTATCAACAAAAATTAAAGTAGAAAATTCACAAAAAGGAAAAATAGAATTCATTGAACAATACGTGATAGGAATGTTGCGATTAATGGAAAATTTTGTTTTAATGAAGTACATTTTTAAAAGGCGTAAGGAAGTAACTGTTAATCAACTACGAAGAATTTCATTTGGTAACTTTTCGTAAGCTGGCAACTTAATGGCATTATTAATATTAAGCTGGAAATCTCAGTCAATAATCAAATGGGGTAAGAATTTCCAAAGAGTATTATCCAAATTTTGCAAGCCACAGAAAAAACATATTTCATTTTGAAGAGCGAGCGAGATTAAAAGTTCAAACTTAAAAATCATTAGACTGAGAACGAAAGGCAGAGATTTACTTTTTCTACTTTATTTCTGATACCATAAAAAAATACTAACCACACAAGTTCTAAAATCAACTCAGTAAATTAGAAAAAAGTATACGCCTCGAAGTTTTCCACCCAAATTATAATAATCAGAACGATAAAATCGAAGCTATCACACTTTTGGCACACTCATTTTTTCAAGAACACAAAAAAGTGAAGGCAAGCTTTCTGTTAAGGAGAAAATCCTGTTATTAACTTTTACCCTGAATTGGTTTTGATCCCAAAAATAAATTTTCACGCTTAATAACATGAAGAATTGACTGTTTCTTATGAAAACGAATACATCGATGATAGGTTCTACTTAGAAAAAAAATGTTACTAGATCCACACAATTTTGCTTTCGGTGACTGAATAGAATATTTTTTCCAACTTTCGATAGGCTCTTCAACTAGTTCAGAGCAACTTTAATCTCAAACGAATACATTCGTTTAAAAGAAAATTTAGTTTTCATTTTTTTCACAATATATTAACTAAACTGGATTTGGGGCGAAAAAAAATTATTTTTTACAATTGGGCTTGATATTTGGAGTCAATGTGGATGAGGGGGATGGTCGAGATCTGGCGGCCAATGGCCAACTAGTATGAATTTTCAATCGCATAACGGAGCATCAAAAGAACCGAACCGAACAGAATATACTGCCGTATTGGGTCGGAAATGCGACGGTGGCTGGTCTCGAACTAGCAACCTCTCGATTGCAAAGCCGAATATCATCTACTATGCCACGAAAAAGAAAACAAACTTCGCCGGACAAAACGTAACCTACATAAATTTTTAAACAAAATCGATCTCAGGGTTGATCATAGAATTTTTCACTTGCATTCGTTCAATAATAGTTTTTTGCGACTCGATAAAATGCTGATCGACAATCGAGGATGGCCAGTACGAAAAACGCCAAGTATGTTTCTTATTAGAAAAATTTCACAAATATGGCACGGATAATACATAAAAAGAAGAAAGAAGTATGACTACGCATCCCAATTGCAAAAGAAAAGAGAAAAAAAAGAAAAAGAAAAAAGAGGGAAAAAAAGAAAAAGGCAACAACAAACAATTTTACGTAAAACAGTAAACAAATAGGAATGTTCACAAAATAAAAAAACAGAAAAAAAAAAGTTCGTTAATTAGTAGGCTACTCTATATCGAAATTCGTGATTTCATGTAAACGTAGAAGAGTATTTCTCATTAATCGACCAACTTTTATTCCGCTGGTGATGGCGACGAAGAAAAAATATCAGTAACCTAAACCCTTCTAAAAAATATAAAAATTATGTATGGTTATGTTTTTGGAAATAGTAAACTGATAAACTAGACAATTAGCAAAAATGAAGAGGGGAAAAAACATTAAAAAAATCTTTGAACGAAGGAAGACCGGATAATATGAAAAAGGGGAAAGATGGTAAAGTCAAAAAGAAAAGTAAATCATAAAAAAAAATGAATTTAAATTAATTTTTGGTAGATTTTGAAACACTACTGAAAAACAATGCTATTATAATTATACTGAAAGTTATTTCAAAAAAAAAAAAAAAAATTAAAATTTCCAACAGAACAAACGTTAAAATTTTTTTTAAATCGCATTTTTTTTTTTTTGAAAGAACTTGCACATATTCAAGATTACGTTTTGGACGCTATGAAATAGAAATCATATTTAAAATATACTAAAATCACCAATAAGCGCGGTAGGTAATTAAAAAAAACAAAACGTAAAAGGTAGAAGAAAAATATAAACTAAAAAAAAATCCTACAACTAGAATAGAAAGAAAAATAAAGACAAATATGATCGTCTTACGCTGGAGACCAACAAATGAACATCGTCGATATCGCAAACGTACGATTTTTACTAAGATTCACTGATGCGACGATGTGGAAAATTTGCAGCTGCAAAACAAAATCAGACCTTTAAGAGTCTTTAAAGGCACCATTTCCAATCCACGAGGAAACATTTGTCAAGCTTCTTTTTGCACTTTCCTTCGTTTTTTACTAGACTTAGCTTCTTGCCAAGCACCTGTAAAGAAAGAAAAAACAAAAAATAAATGAACAGTAACATATTTCTAAGGGAGGAGGAGGAAATCATCAGAAGTTCACCGAATACTAATAATTAATGTAATGTTAAGGTGAGAAATAATAAAAGTAGATAAATTAAGACCATCTGGATTTTTGATTTTTTTTTTTTTTTTTTTTGAAATTACACGAAAATACCACTCGAGGTGCAGAGACAAAATATTTTCATCGAATTTTTGGACCCTTTATTTATTTTCTTAAAATAAGAGAATCCATATACAAAACTGCAAACTACATATATTTATCTCTTAAAGAATTAAGACTAATCGCAGGACATTTTGAAATTCATTTCGAAGACAGATAATGCTGTGAAGTAGCAATAATATATTTAAAATTTTAATCCAACAATTACTCATTAGACTGCTGTGTTTCGAAATTTACAATGTCGTGGTACCATGTACACGAGTATATTCGTGGAGAGCAATAATATCATAACCAGTTTTATAGTTACTTATTTGTTTGTCACGTAAAAAAATTTAGAAAACCTTCATACTTCAGCATAATGTGGTGTTTTGGTTTCGAAAATGTAAGTTTAGTAGAAAGATTAACCGTTAATTTGGAAAAATTAGGCACAAAATATTCTTCATCATAACATCGTAAGTGTTTTCAAAATAACACATAAAAAGTATTATTCCTCTCTGAATTTTTTCAACCAATTTTTCGATTAATGAAATTTTATTTTCTTTCAACAAATTGTAATTCATATTTTATTTAGCTTGCCTGTCCTATCACTTTTTTAGCTCATGAGAAACTAACATGTTGAGATGATATTGACATAAAAACTCATATAAACTTCAAATTTCAGTGCCACAAACACCAATTATGTATTAATATTCAACACTAAGATTAGATTAGAAGTTGTAAATGTGTACTGCAATTTTGAGCCATAGCTCATTTTTTATTGATACGTGTGATTATGGAGTTTATAGGGCAGACAAAGGTCCCAAAATCTTCCCGAGAAAATACAATACTACGTTCAACCATTATTAGATTAAAAGGAACCTTGGAAAAGGGAAAAATATATAGTTTTGTAAATGCTTTATTTTTTTATGTCTCCTCTATTTTCGGTCTAACTCAATTAGCAACGTTTTTATTAGGCTTTTTCACAAGTTACGATCCAGCTTCTAAAAAAGCAAAATTGTAACTCAATTAAATATATAACAGAGGACGCACGCTTATCTAAACGTTGCTACGAAAAACGGCGCCACTTTTGAAGTTGTTCTCATCTTTACAGTACCAAATTCAAAATTGTTCGCCCGTATTCGGGCCCATTAATAATGACAAGAATTTTTTTGATCAAAATAATTGAATCAAATAAACGAATAAATATAATTAATAATTCAGAAACTACAACAAACATGAATTTCGTAGATTAAAATGAGACTGAAAATCGTACCATTCCTCCGAAGTGAGGATACTTTGTTTCAAAAATGGTGCCGTTTTTCGTTTCACAGGCGTCCTCTATTATATTTAACACTCTGTGGTTAATCATGTTAAATTTTTAGATTTTAAAATATTGTTATAAACAAGCTAACTTCCGTTTGTTTATAGTATACGCTGCTTCTAAAAAAGTGATTTTTTTTATAAAATGCTGAGATTTTTACACTTATTTGAGAAAAACAAACACAATATATAAAAAAAGGGATGGGAAAAAAGACGAAACAATAGCCAAAGAAGTAATATGTTTGATAGTATCCAAATCAATTGAATGAGACTAATAGTGATCTTCGGCATTTTTTAATTAATCTTTAGATGATAAAGTGAAAAATATTTTCGAAATAAATAAAACAAACGAGAACTCGAGATGTATGATGACATAAAAAGTCAATGTCAATAATTAATGATTTATAGGCCGCGTCGGCGAGTTTGGAGATATACCTCTAATTTTTGAAGCGCCACGAAATAAGACGGGCAAAAATTTAGCAAAAAATATGCTCAAATCAGTATAATAAAAATGGATTATACAAACAGAGAATTTCATGGTAACTGTATAGGTGCTTTTCTGTAAAATATGCAAATTTTTGTAATATGACAAATGCAAATTTGCATAAATCTGAATACAGTCTTCATTTAATGCTGAAATATTGTAACAGAATAATTTTATTTCATTTTCATTTTCTTCAAGTAGAGAGACAGTAATTTTCAACCACTGAAAAAAACTTTATCACCAGTATTCCACATGAGAAAATAATATAGGGTACTTATAAAATAAATAATTTGTTTTTATTTTAATTTATGGAATACAATTTTACAAAAACTGCAGTGAAATAATAACTACATTACATTAAAATTAGAGTAAATAAAGAATTATTATGCTTTATTTAGTACGGTAGAAAATACTTTTTGATTCGAATTTAGAAAACAGTATAGTTCCCCAATGAAATGAAAAATACGCCAAATTACGAGAAAATGATCAGATCTTTCTATTTAGAGCAATTTCTGGCTGATTTTATTAGATTACTTGACGAATTTTTAAATTAGTGGTATGGGGTGTTTATAGATCATTTAGAAAAAAAAAAAAAATCTAACCTCCTTTCCATATCTAGTCGATCATTTCCATATAAGGAAAAAAAACAAAAAACCTACGACCACAAATAAATATAACCTACCTGGATCATTTGAGCTTTTTTTCGACCCAGAATTCTCGATCTTCTGCTTCTCTTTCTTCATGTTGTAATCAGATTTCACATTCTCCCTAAAAATTTAAAATGTAAAAATAAAATATTTCCAAATTCGAAAGTAAATGAAATAACTACTCACTTGGATTTTTTAGAATCGTTTCTTGAACTTTTCATTGCCCCAGGGTTCTTGTTCGACTGTTTTTTCTCGTTTCCTCGCTCAGCTGCAAAACGATGAATAAGAAATTAGAACGCGTCATAACTATCAGTTTACCACATTACGTAGGTATTGTAACAGGTGTAACGAATGAACGTAAGTCAATACTACTAACGACGGATAATGAAACGCAAAATAATGCATTAATATTGGAACAAAAACTCCCTCCCTCATTACGTAGAAAAAAATACAAAAAATTACAAAACATTTCCGTATCAAACAGGCCACCATTACCTCCTATAACTTGCTTTTCCACTACTAAATGACCTTTATATATTATGCTATCAGATACGACCGATTTTAATGAAAATTTCGAATACGATTTTTCATCATCATTCAAAATAAAAGAACTGAGATTAAAATATTGAGAAAGTAATGTTTTAATAAAAAAAAATTAATTTTTTTTAAATCAATGGGTCATTTATTTTCAGTCATACTTCGCGACATTACACCCGTTTTTGATGAATTCAACTCTTTTAAGCCTGCTTGATAGAGGACTGCAACAGGGCACTTCCTACCCTCGCATATGCTAAATCGAATTCACACTTCTTAGAAGTCCGTTTTCAAAGCTATTCGCTAAATTTTTACGATTATTTTCATACGGCACACATCAAAACTGATGGCCATACTTTTAAATATTAATTAAACTTATTGAGGAAACAATCTCTAAAGCTACATGAATTATTAATGAGCTTTCTACGAAACGACTTCAAAATTCACCATTAATTTTTAATTAATGTTTCGTAATTACTATTGCTCAAATGCATATTATTAATACGCGCAAGGTATCTTCGTACAGCATGAGTGACACGAACGGTCGTACGGGTCATATCTCTTATCCAAAACGAAGTCTATCATCAATTTTTTTCCATTGTATCAAAATTTTGCTTTAAAAAAGAAAAAACAATTTGTTTCTTTGAAGCTTTCTTTATTTAAAATTCATGAATGACTCCCAACATTTCGCAAACAGTATTTAAAGGTATTATCTTTCTATATTCTAGTGTTATTCAAGATACCTAGAAGTCATCAGAATACATTTCAATTCTCGGCTTGAAAAAATAAGTTGGAAAATGCTAATAATAAGAGGAAATACAAACCTACGTATACATCTTTTATTAAACATATCTTTTACGCGTCCATCGCTTCTTTTTACTATTCTGAGAAACCATGGTTTTTTTCCATTTTTTTTTGGAAATTAAAATTCTACTTGATGATCGTAAGACATAATGATTGATTTTTAAAGATAAAAAGTGACAAGAATACCTCAGAAGACAACACAGCTCCTCACCTTTTCTCACTATGCGTAAAATTGGTTAAGAGGGAAGTCATACGGTTCTGTCAATTTTCACCTAACAACCGGCTCAATTTCTACTCTCAAATAATTAAATTTAAGTAAACAAACTTTTTATTCGACCAAATCGATGAAACAGTCACGAATAAATATGACATTTTCCTAACAAGCAATTTGTGGCTGTATTGTACGACTGAAAAAATTAAATAATTCAAAAAAGCTGTTGGTCACTCACTACTTTATACTTGAAAAATTATTTTGAAATGCGTAACCAAAAAATCAATACTCAGACCATTCGGAAAAGACGCTCTTTAAAAAGCGGCACTTTTCAAACAATGAACTACTGGTAACTTATGTTTGAATGTTTGATACTGAAACATGACCATTATTAACGTGATGGTTAGACTCTTCTAATATGGGATTCTTAACTTGAGACTAGGATAGACTCTCATGGACAAGGACATTGCAATACCAATATATTAATTAGATTCCGATGCTAACCTTTAACGGATTCGTTTTGCGGCTTCCGCTTCTTTTTCGGAACCGCTTGTTCCCAACCACCTGCTATAAATACAAAATTTACATGTATACTAAATATACTATTGTGAATTATAATATAAAGAAAATTTCTTAATTAACCTTCTTCGCCTCTGAATTCAGCTTTAGAACCGACATTTTCTTTTCCTTTATTCTTGGATTTTTCATTCTTACTTTGTTCTTTTTTTACGTTTTTCGTATTGATGGTATTTTTCGAATCCTTCAATGCGTTATTCTTCTTATTTCTATCATCATTAGCTTTAGCTTTCGGCTTAGGGGTAAAGTTCCCTTTCGATTTGGATTCGGAAGTATTCACGGTAACGCTGGAAGACTTCTGCAAATACGAGAAATCAAAGGTCAAACAATAAGACAACGACAATACTGAGTTAGAAGATTGCATGAAATGAAATTAAATGGAGAGGGCAATTAGAGCAACAAATGTCACTTACTTTCTCCTTTCCTTTCTTTTTCTTATTGGCTGATTTTGCATCGCTTTTCGACTTGTTGAAAGAAGGCTCTTCGGTCGTTTTAAATCCGAAAACAAATAGCAACACAGCACCCAAGCAAACGACACTGACAATTAAACCGTGAAATACATAAGGAACTCCGACAAGCGAATTTAACAGCTCCATGGTATTTGAAAGATGTAAACGCTGAACAGTTAACACATTCTACAAATACGTTAAATTAACTCCACAATTAATCTTCACACGTAGTCTATAAATTGTAGACGTATTGTACACATATCATATCACTTGAAACGTTTAAAACTGCCAGACAACCCGAGTCAAGAGTGCCAGCAGTGCCAGCGAAGCTTGACATGTATCGAAGAATATTTGGGACAATGTTGCCTCCAATAAAAACAATGCAAAAAAATTACTTTGAATAAATAACAGCAGTATGATTAGTATGAAGCCAGTGAACCACTATATTGATCAATGGTGTTGATCAAAAAACATAATTTCTTATTTAAAATCAATATCGTGTCATAAAACTAGCGTAAATTCCAAATTATTTTCTGATTAATATTGAACGTTGAAAAAAAAAGTAGGTGTATGTTACAATACGATTTTGCATAAAACTTAACCTGAAAATAGTATATGGAGCAAGTATACTATTACCAACATAGCCGGTGTGAAACGTAGCAAAAAACGTGTAATGAAAATTATCGAAATTTAATTAAGAAGATAAATGAAGGTCATTTTTTCATTTCGCCCCCTCAAAAAAAGTTCCACACCGAAAATATTAATATTCTGAATTTCATACTGACTTCGGTGCCCTGGACTCGAATCAGCGGAAGTTTTCTGCAACTAGCTGAAAATTTTTTTTTCTTATTCTGTTTATTATTTTTTTTGGAATATCAAAACTTCATTATTTTTCTCACTGAATGTTAAATAATTATTTTGAATGACTGTTCTGTTACATGTTCATATTAGCCGGACGAATTTTCACGAAATTTTCTTGTAAGTATTTCCTGTAACCGTTTTCATTTTTTAATAGTATATGAAACTTATCGCAGCTCTCTATACTTCCAAAATTTACATCTCAGTTCGTTCTCAAGAGATGAAAAAAAAACCATAACAATACTTAAAACCCCATTTATTAGTGTGGGAAAATACAACTATTTCCAACAATTGCATTCGGTGCAATAATGGGACCTGGGGGCGAAACCTGTCGAAAAACGCCGATTCTGAATCGTAGATAACGAATATAATTATAGGTTACTCAAATTCTTCTATACAAGATATATAAATACCTCTGCCGCGCATCAACCGCGGTGTGTGTGTATTTTTTTTTCAAAAGTGTCAAATTTTGTAATGGTTGCCATTCGAAAACCAGTGCACCGATTTCGCTCGAGAGGGAGAGAAGAGAGAGGATCGAACGAAGCTATATTTTACATTGTTTTAACTCGCAAATAATGATCGGATCATGTTCGTTTACTGAAGATCAGACGCAATGAACGAAATAAACTACATACCTACCAGTGCTTTGCATAATTAAATATTAATACATTTTTAACGATGGAAAAATGTTCGCAAGGCCTGCATAAAAATCCCCCTTCTATATATAATACGCTTTTATTGCAGTTACTAACTCAACAAAATATGACATAATTTGGTACCAGACCACTGGGATCGTTTTTATCGTGTTCGTTGTTATCAGCTATGATTCAGTGCTATTCTGTAAATATTAGGGGAGTTAAAGAGTTATGTTTTTTTAGAACCTCTCTCTCCAATACTAGCCGATGAATTTCAAAAATTTCAGCACGAATGTGTAGCCCATGAAAGCTTCTAACCCTAATCAAAGTTTTATTGTCATATGTCAAACAGCGGAGGCTCCACAGACTCCCAAAAAAATAAGTTAGGTTAGAAACGAGTTTTTGAAAAACACGCTTTCATAATTTGAAGAAGAAAATAACGGCGAAAGAGAAAATAAAATTTCTCTCTTTTTTTACCGGAAGAAAAACAAACAAAATTAAAAAATCAACTGATAAAAACGGATATAAGTGTATGTGTGCGTGTGTTGTAACAAGTAAAAGCAGCGCTGAAGTTGGTCATCCGGTGTACTTCAACAAATTGAGAGAGTAGAATAAAAGCGTATAAAAATTATGTATATATTCAAAATAACCAAGTCGAGATCCAAGAGTAATGCAGACAACCCGAGATCCACCAGAAGGTGTGAATATGTATCAATTTTTTTTTACTTTTTATAGAGTTATTTTGCCACGAGACATTTACTTACCCCCTATAGAGGGGAATAGTATGATTGTAAATCATTTTTCTCATAATGTATTAATAAAACAAAAAAATTCAAGAAATTTTCATGATTTCAGACAACTTTCTTACCCAACGGAACTTACTAATATCTTCAATATCCATATTATAATTATGATGATGAGATTTGAAAACGGCTATCGGGCATACTCCGTTATTTTTGAACAAAGTCTAAGCATATTAGGAAGGCATGGGAGGCTAAGCTTCCACCAGCAAGGTCCCTAATTACTAGAATTTACAATAAAAAATATCCAATAAATTCAGTCAATGGCTTTGGGTCAAAAGTAAGGCCCATACACTACTGAAATGATAAAAATGATGAATGTAGGTACAAGTAAACATAAATACACACAATCATGAACTTTCAACTGGTAATATTATGAGAATAGATTAGATGAGATAATTACATAAAAAATTTTTTAACATTTTCACCCAACCCTCTAGCCCCCTACCACAAAAAAACTGCCTATTTATGCCTATGACCAAATGTTATGATTTTGGTCTTAAATTGTAAGTCTCATCCTAGCAAAGGTTTGAGGTTAAAAAAGTCTGAAAGAATTTTGAAATAGAGTTAGAATAAAGATGTTTATTACAGGTGTATCATTTGAAATGAACCAATTGCGATTCAAATTGTAAGCCTATTCCACGCGGAAATTTAAAAAAATCTTTAAAAATTCTTTAAAAAAGTCTCTAAAAATTCTTTAAAAAAGTTTGAAATAAAGGTATTGTAATAAAGACGTAATTAAAAAATGCCCACTGAACAAACTCCGTCATTCTTAAAAGAAATCTGACTAAAGTTTTCAAGACAGATTGTCCTTTTGTGAATGAAAATGTGATAGAAATTTAGTGACAATTTTGGGTTTACCTTTTTGAGAAAACTACGAGAGGGATAGGGCCAGGGAAATGGACTTCCAAAAAAGTAGTTTCAATACAGGATAGTGCTGTTAAAAATTGTTTAAATTTCTTATCCATTATAATTGATTATTTGTGGCCCATAATCGATTATAATCGATTGCAATCAATGAAGTAAGTATTCCTCAAAAAATTTAAAAAAACAATCAAACATTTTGTTTTGTAACGAGTGTCTTGTGGAAGGAGAGACACTCGTTTATAAGTTTTGTTATTTCTGTTGATTTGATTTTGATTACTTTCTGTTTCTTTTACACTTGCCAGTTGCCATGTTCGATAAATACTAAATTGATGAGATAATTCGTATTTTCTATTTTCGTAATTTGTATTTTATATTGTTTGGTAGGGCAAGTAGGTAGTGGGCACTAGGTATTTAATACTTTAATAGTTTAATAGTGTAATAGAAAGAGGCGAATTGTTAATAATCGATTTCACAATGTTTTTTATCGATAATTGATAAAAGCCCCACTTATCGATTATAATCGATTACTAATCGATCTTTTAACAGCACTAATACAGGAACATCGACCTTTTGCTGAAATTGTGTCGTTTTTAGGCTAAAACGAGTGTTTTTCTCGATGAAGCCTGAAAAATAAATTTTTCAGCACAGTTATCACAAAGGTAAAAGAGGGAAAATCACACTGAATAGCTAATAAGTTTGAAACAAATTGACCAATCAAAACCAAAATTAGTAGGTCTGATCTTTGTATGGGAGGTACTGTTTGTACCAGATTTCATGTATATTGAAAGAGAACTGTAACTTTTATCGAGATAACAAGAAATATTACCAACTCCAACAGCCCCAGAAAATGAACCATAATACAAATATGAACCAAATTTTGAAATGTGTTAAATTTATTTTGAAATCGATATGTATATTAAATTTTGTGACTATAGCTTGAAAATTACTCCTTTTACAGTCATTAATCTGGCAAAAATGTAACAAAGTTGCTTTTACCTGACTTACCGTAAAATCTATCCGCACCAAAATTGGTAGATATTGTCCTTGATCTAAAAAACATATGTACACCAAATTTCAGGCCTATCGATAGAAAATTGCGACCTGAACGCTGTTCAATAAAAAAATGCATATAAACTGATTTACCGGATGGACCATGCGCCCGATCCTAACCAAAAACAATAAGATTCTTCCTTCGATGGGTCTGAATAAGTATGTGCTGTTTCAAATTTCGAAACCATCTGATCAAAATTACGCCTGGAAATGGAGTCAACGCAAAAGCAGGTATGTATTAAAAAAATATGAATTCTCCAAAATATTGCCAATATGCTTAGAAGATCATGAAACGAAAAATATACCCACTGCTACCTCTGGGTCCGAATACTCAGGCAATTTTAATAAGTAGATTTTTTTCAAAAATTTAACTTAAAAAGAGATGAACAAACTGAATATTTTTGAACCCTAAAGTTTTTGAATTGGGTACATATCCATCGCGCAATATTACACGCACTATTCGAGGTTAAAAGAAAAAAAAGAAAGAAAGTGAAAAAAGGAGGACGTATCAATGAATAAAAGAACTGGTACCTAGTTCATACCCATGCGTTATTATTGTATGCGTTCAAGTCGAGTTCCATAATGCTGTCAGATCTAAGGATCTCGACTTTCCATTTTTTGTCATTTTATATCACTTTTCTTTGCCTGAACTTTTGGGGTATAAAATGTTATATAATTGATCAAGTAGAGATCCGCCCAAAAATTGGGGAAATGACCCCTCACACCCTCCAGACTTCAAAAAATGATATATACTCACATGGCAAGTCGAGATCAGATTTTGAATCTCGACTTGTCAAAAGGATCTCACCTTGTATTTCTTACTTACAAAAAGGATCTGGACCTGCCGCAGTTTATATATATTTTGTATACAAAAGAATTTGAGTGACCTGTATATTCGTGACCTATATATTCGTAATCTACGACTTAGGATCGGCGCTTTTCCACAGGTCACGGCCCCCGGGTCCGGCCATTTCGCTGAATGCAATAGTTATACACTAAAATTGGCATGAATTTAGAGAAAGTTTTCAAAATGCATATTTAGCTGTTGAAAAATGTCATACCCGATTTAATGGCAACATTTCCTTTGAGTGATCCATTTTTTAATAAATTTTTTCTCCATAAGTACACAATCAAAATTTGCTCTTCCATACTTTCGTTTTATCCGTTCTGCGTATATTTGAGGGTTTTACTGAAGGTAAAAAGTTTATAAATCCACTACAGAAGTGAACAATTTGAATCTCTGGGAGAAACTATAAATGATCAGTCGCTGACCAGAAGTGATTGAGTGTGCTCGAAATTTTAATGAAACTAATGTTGAATAACCTGCAATAATATGTAGCCTATGTTAACAAATGAATGAGAAATGTGGGTGGCATAATGATTACGATTCGGCTGTACCTGGACATCTGAAGACTGAGTTCTTAAGGCCTCTGTCATTATGTTTCTCAACCCAACGAAAATGCGGTTTGCTGCGTTGAGTGATATGACAGTATTAGATATGTCTGACGACCGACCAACTGATGGATAGTCTGACTGTGGTTGTACAGAAGTGTGATCAATTGGGGGATGTGGTTTGTTGCGGGCAGATGGCAGCCGTATAAAAATCATCTCCTCCCATCATTCACACCAGATTCTGTTTCCCACGTTTGAAACCTTCAATGATACCCTCCTCCAACCTTGCTTCTATAGTCTTATAGTGGCGGTATATGGATATCTAAATAAATTTAAAAGGCTCAACAAAAAAACAAACCAATGAATGACAATAAAAGAAAATGTTATTTTTATTATAAAATAAGAAACTTTCTAATTTTTAGAACTGAACGATGCTTTTAATATGTTCAAGTACGAATATGAAGTCTTCATTAGCCATGTAAAAGTGAAAAATGACGCTTTGAAAATGGAAAAAGCATATAAATCCATGGGACGACGAACTTGCGAATGGAATATCGATATGAGTTTCTTATTGTGAAGACTCTGTTCGTACCAACGCACTTCATAAAATATTACTTCTGCAATTTTTTCATTCTGCAAAAATAAAAATAAAATAAAATAGAGTTGGTACCTAGACTTAATCTTGAAATAACAATGTCAGCATAATTACAAAAATATTATTATTCTTAAACTTTAGAGAGGAAAATGTAATGAATCGAACCATTTCAGAAAAAAATTCTCCAGCTAAGCATCTGGTGAATAAAGAAGTGATGAAAATATAGCTACTAGCCATTAATGCCCAATATGCCACTTCCGAGCTAGTCTGTAATGAAAATAATAATAAACAATTAGAAAAATTACTTAATTCTACCGAAGGTACTATCTACATCCGTAGTATTTATTTGTAAACGTTCATAAGTTTGAAAAAATTAGAAAAATTCATAGGTTTCACACTTTGTAAAAACGAGAGGAGGGCATTGAAAATATTCAAAAATTAAAAAGAAAAAAAGTAGTGATGTTTCAGTTGTTCACTAACTAGTTCATTTGAACTAAAAAATTCAATGACCTAAGTGACCGAGACCTAAACTCTCAAAGAACTAGTTCGTGGCTGATTTGAATTTTTAAAATGATAAGATGAGTTGGAGGAAATGATTCAACAATCCACTACTGGTGGAAGTAGTCAAGTTCCAGTTCGAATTATCTCTGTTCACTGTTCACAGTTTTTCATTCATTATCATTCTCATCATTTAGGTCATGATGAACTAGTTCTGAACTAGATATTTTTGTAATTCAGAATGAATGAACTAATCTTTAAAAAATACCTAAAATTCCTATCACCAAAATAAAGTGTTGTTCATTTTTAATTTTCTTTCATTTTTGTATTTTCTCTGTAAACAATGAAACAACATTACCACCTTCACTTTATTTTTTATTAGCATTTTCTCCTTCCACTTTTTTTACTGTTGTTATCTACCCCTTCTCTTACTCTTCATGCATAAAACCTAAGTAAAAACTAAAAATTGGGTGGTGCTAGTGGTGGACACTTTTTCAAAAACTGACTCGAAAAGCATTTTCAATACTAAAAAAAGTTTATGGTCACACTAAAAATGATGTCAACAATTTTAGGAAAAATGTCGAGAGTTTTTCTAATGAACGATGCTAAATCAATATTATACCTACTTTTCAACATTATAAATTGCTTTCTTTGATCATCTTTCCTAACATTTCTTTGGTTTCACGAAGTTGGACTATTTTTTGTTTTCAAAGGTGCATTCTATTTGGAAAAAAGTGCAAAGCTAGTTTTCTGTTATGGCTCTTCTATTTGTCAGCGTAAAACTCGTAAATAATTTTAATTTTCAAAGAGAGCATTTCTCTTTTTGTAAGTTATGACAAGTTTGGATGAAAATTTTTCATTTCAATATTTAACCTTGTTTGAAAGTAACACAAAGCATCATTTACCATTTTATTGCCACCTGTATACAATTTTAGATTTTGCGGCCCAATCCTTTTACTACCTACCCATTTTTTATTAAACCTTACATAAATTATTTTTCTATTGCCTTTCTAATTCTGCCACCTTGAGAAATTTCCTCTTGTGACTCTTCCCTACCCACTAAATTCAGGCTTGAAGGAACACATGCTTTGTTTCATGTCATTTTCTTCTTCTCAAAAAAGTTCTCATATGATAACGATGTTTCTATTCGGAGGTACTTACAGCTATTTATCAATTTTTTGTTTTTATCACCTTGTAGAACAAACACAAATTAAAACCTTTTGGTTGAACTGAGAACTCACTTTTAACAGAACTGACGTTGAACCGAGAACTTGAGTTTAACTCCGTTTTGTTTATCAGATTATGTACAGCTTAATATATAATGATGCAAAATTAAAAACTCGTCAATAAGTTCACCGTATCATGCAGTATTGTGACAATAAAATTGTACGTTGCACAATTAATGGAATAATTCAAATTCTCGAAGGCTTACATGAAACAAATTGTAGAAAGCTACCGCAAATGTTAAAAAATCAGCCAGAAGTTCAGCAAGAAAAAGAGTTGAGAACCAGGATTCGAATATACGGAATAACCTGAAAGCGAAAGCAACAGTTTATTTTTCATTGTGTTGGCGAAAATACGTATTTCTTCAAATTAGTGACACAGTATCGAAAAAAAAAAAAAAAAGTAGTTCTGAATTTTCGAAAGCAAAAAAGTACATTTTAAATGAGCCTCCCACCCATTTGAAACGTGTAACCTAAATTAATATCTTACAAGAAATTTACTGAACCCGCATCCATAAATTAATATTCATTTACTCTAGCTCTATGTTATGCAGCAGGGTAAAAAAAGCTGACCTCTTCCTTTTCCTCCTCCCCCATACCGTCACTCAACACAGAAAAATACATTCCTCTATATTTACCAATTATTTTGGTCTAATGTTTGTATAATTATTTGCGTGAGTACTTAATTATATATGTATTTTAGATAGCCCAAATTGTACCCTTAAAAATTCGCCAGTTTGCTCTGGTTGCAGCTGCAGACCTTAAAGTACATGCTGTCTCTTTTTTTTTCTGTTTTATCTCTAAACTTTTTGTGACGCTGGAACTTATATTTCATTATTGCAGTTTTCTCGATTCTTTTCACTTCAATGCACACCTTTTCCTTTTGGTATCTACCAAAAATATATGTTTCCGAAGTCCAGTAGTTCTTTTTGAAACCCTATCGCGTTTTATATTAATTCTCATTTGCTTTCTTCTCTTTCTTTGTCTCACTTATACTATTTTCCTATTTTTTATAATACTGCACCATGTTGAAGGGTGTATAGGTAGGCTTACCATACATCCTTGTTTGACAGGGATTGTTCTGGTTTAAGGCACCCGTCTTGGTGTCCCAGCTGTTTGAGTTTGATTTCCAGATTTCCCATTTATCCAAAATTTATAAACAAACAATAAATTAGGAGAATTACTTTTAAACGGGTATTTTAAAGTTCCAATTTATAAAAAAAAAAAAAAGTGAAAAAATTACTCTAGGGGTCAACAGATAATATGAATATATATGAACTGTTGACCATTTCCATAGGCTCAGAGCAATAACTGGAGATCCAGTTGCAACAAAATTTAGTAGAATGTAAAAATATGTAGTACAAAATCAACGTCTGTTTTAAAGATTGTGGCTAAACAAACCCACACCCACCCCTAGGTCATTTTTTGAAATTAATTTTAATAAATGCATTTTCATTTAAAAAAAGTACTTGTAGAAATTTTGGCAAAAAATTTTGTGGTGTTGGTTCCTATACTCATCCTGCACCTCTGCAGTGCCTGGTTGGGAATTTCATAATTACCTATGGTAAGCCTATAATATAGGTACGTATACAAATTATGGGTTAGTTCTTCTTAAGAATTCATACCTAGTGTTGACTTGTGCTTTTGCTAATCTTATGTAAACTCATTTGCGAATTTTGTGGTAAGTAGGGGGCACTAACTCCCTGAAATGAAATTTGCCCTTGCGAGCAAAACAAAGAAAAAAATTTATAGCAGCATAAAACCCAGTTGGCTAATTAATTTCAAGTTATGGATTACTTGGGAAAAATTCTTACATTTGGGACTGGGAGGGGTAACTTGAAAATGCTGGACAAGATGTGACCAGGGACTCAGCCCCCTCTAAAATGAACTTTAATAAAAAAAAACCAACTGCGTTGATCTGAATGAGTAAAGTTCTTATTGGTGGATATGCCCAAATTTATGATAATAATTTTTTAAATCTTTAAATTTTCTTCTTCAGTTACACCCTTCTAATTTTTTAATTTTCAAATATGAATAGATTAGGAAATTCTCTGAATGGTCAAGAACATTATAAGCCTACTTTCATTAAAATCTATGAAGTATTTAAGACACTTGTTCTGAGCAAACAAAATTCTGTTAGTTCTGGAGATAGACATACCAAACATAAAACCTCCTCCATATGCAGTTGATAAAAAAAGCTTCACATAGTGAAATTTTGCCTATATGCATAATAGTATATTACACACCAAGGTGTGAAAGTGAAGAATTACATGCAAACGCAAGTTTGGGAAATGAGCGTAGCGAGTGAGCAATTCCTGAGTCATGTAAACTCAATTTCAAACCTTGTTGAGGAAGATATTTTTTATAATTAATGATCAGAAAGCATCGAAATAATTAATAATCAATTTTAATGAGAAAAAACAAACAAAATAAACAGATATAGTCATACTGACTATCTTCCCCAACTAGCTTATGTAGCTTAGTGGATAAGAAGTCTGCCTTCTAACATGAAGGATGCAGGCTCCAATCCTGACATGTGAGGTGAATTTTAATATAAATGTATAATTCTAAATTGGGAGAAATCACTTTACTTTGAGGCTAGCATAAATGCACGAATGACAAGGGCTGTTTTTTGCCCAAAAAATATGACTGTAAACATTGCCTTTCTGATCATGTATTATAAAATAGTATATTACCTACCAAGGTTTGAAAGTGAGGAATTACATGCGAGGGTGAGTAATTTCCGTGTCATGTAAACTCACTTTCAAACCTTATTGAGGAAGATATTTTTTATAATTAATGATCAGAAAGAAAAAAAATCATTAATTAGCAATTTCAAAGAGAAAAAAATAATCAAAATAAACAGATATAGTCATACTGACTGCCTTTCATTAACTAACCTGTGTAGTATACTAGTTAAAAAGTCTGCCTTTAAAAGTGGAGGTTGCAGGTTTGAATCCCGAAGTGGTTGGCAAATGTTTCTAAAACATTATAATTCTAAATTGGGAGAAATCACTTTACCTACTTTGAGGCTAGTATAAATTCACGAATGGCAAGGGCCGCTTTTTGCCTGAAAAATACGATTGTAAACATTGCCTTTCTGATCATGAATTATAAAAAATATATTGTTTTATTTTCAAAAGCGAAGACAAAAGTAAACTCTCAGTCTGAGTCTTCACCGATAGAGTCGCCACAAAACATCCAATAAAAAATAGAGTCTGTATTAGACCACAAGTTGGAGGAATGTAGGCTACTCATAGTTGTTTTCTTGATTTAACAAAAACGCAGAAATTTGGGGTAGGTATATATGCTTATAAGATTGTATATCTACACCTCATTATCATTTGATGGTGTCTAATACATTGCTTCAAATTCTCCCTAAACTCTGCCCTAAAAACTCGACTTCCTTCTTCATCCCACTGATCTGATAACGAAGCTAAATCCTCGTTTTCAATGCCAGCTTGCTGCACATTGGACGCGATTCGGTGGCAAATGCTGGCCAGTGCTGCACATAATCTGGAATTTTGACGAGAAAATTCGACCACAGCGAAAACGACGAACGACTGGTGCACAAACAGGAGCCAGAAAGCGACGAAGCAGAAGAAAAGCTGCAGCAAATAAGTTGCCACGAAATTGGTGTGCGGATTCCAGGGTGTCCATCCTGGGTACAGTAAATTCGTCTCCGTCTTGTGGAGCAAACCGCGTTCGACTAGTGGGACGACGACCAGCGTGAAGGTGGCGAACTGATGGCAGAAACACAGCAAGAATACGGATTTGGTGTTTCGTCGCCGACAAAACCACTTGTAATCGACTCGAATGCGTTCCTCGTCGGTGTACGTGAAAATATTCTCGTCGATTCGCCGTAACAGGTGGCCGATTCGTTTGCGCATCCGCAAGGATTTGACGGTAACCGCGAGTATTGAGCTGGAATTGCATATGTACGGCAGTACGATGAGAAATTCTTCAATTCGCTCGTGGTGGTCGTAGACGTACATGACCATCGAGACGATAATACTGCAGATATTGACGATTAAGAAGAATGTTTGGATCCTGTGAACGAGGACATTGGTGCGGTTTTCGTCGAGTACCTTAATTCCGCTGACGTTGAATATGCACCGGATGAAGCGAACCGATTGTTTCTTCAGCTGAACCATCACGAACGATAAACTTTATCCCTCACATACTGAGCCCAGCTACGACTGTGCAAGCGTAAAAGGTAGCTGCATTTTTTCATATTTGAAACCGCGTACCTGGGCTACGCCATTTTCTATTTTTTTTTTTCTTCTTCAAAATATTACCAATTTATAATATCATAACATACGCGCCTGTTTTTTGCACATGTAGGGCTTCGTGAAAACCTTAATATTGTCATTGTATTGAAAAAGACAAACCACTATAATTAAGTGGCAGTTCATTTTCGACATTTTACGTTGTTGATAAGAGTGAATTTTTAATGAGTCTTGGCCTAAGAATTATTAAGGGGTAGACGGAAAAATTAAATTTTGAAGCATAAGAGGCATATATAATAACATGGGTAGGTAAATAGGTACTTCTAATAATTTTATTTATTTTTATTAATAATTGATCGAGTTTGTTAGTGATTTGGGTAAACAAATAATTATAAGAGGATGCATATTTCATAATGTTAGTGATTATAGGTTTATAAAATGTCTTTTGTAGGTAATTATAAGAAAGCCGACATCTACGCATTGAAATTGATCTGATATTAAGACTCAGGGTCGCGAGTAAATTCGCTTTTCGCTTCATGACCACAGCAAACTTTTGGCACTATTAGTTGAAATTCATACAGGTGTACAGGCGGTTATTCATGTTATTACGCACCATTGGAAATTAACATTGTGGTGCGTAATAAAATGAATAGCTAATTCGAGTAAATGTCATATGATTGGTCGTTTACATTGCAACAAAATTCAAAAGTAAAATACGTAAATAAAATAACTTAATACACGATTAAGGAATTAAGATAATATAATTAATAAGTGAAATGAACGTTTTCAAATAAATTGTTTAAAATGATCACCAGTAGCCATGACACAATACCATGAGCAATCAGTAAACTCAGGTTGAACATTCTCTAACTGAGCGTAGGTAGTTTTGTCCTAGAAATTATTTATTGTATTGTCAAGTTCCTTTACACTGGAATATGGTCCATATTTATAAATCAAAGATGATATATGTGACCCCACAAAAAAACATCCAACGGATTGAAATCAGGGGCCAAAATTACCCATCAGTCAGAGCATGTTTAGGACGAGTTTACTGATTGCTTAGGGTATTGAGTCATGGATACTGGCAGTCATTTTGAATTAATTAATTAAAAATCTTCATTTTTGAACTATTTATATTTAGTTTAAAATCTTAATTTTATTTATTCATTACATCATCCTGATTTCTTACTATCGTATATTGTTATTTATTTGTGCATTTTACTTTTCAATTTTGGTCCATTGTTAATGACGAATCGTACCTATTAAAATTAGGTACTTTACTTAATCATTTTATTATGCAGCACAATATAATGTTAATTTTCTATGTTGTGTGATAACATGAATAGCCCTGTATGTTTATATACTGCAGTACACATATACATTTTCATAATGTCAGTCTATTTATTGTCCAGTTGGACTCGAATATCTAGATTCGTTTTCATTTTCAGTGAATATCATCAAAATTTGCCTGTAATTATTGTAGAATGCATAGTCTAGTTCGGCCGTAAAAATTATCATCTTTTATTGGTCATTTTGGGTAGTTGCAGAAATTGTTATTTTAATTAAAAAAAAAAACCTCCAAATTTCTCGAGAAAAATATACCGACTGGCTGAATAACTAAATTCGATGCTCTTTTCTTTCATCGCATGTAGACTTGTTAGTTAATTTTGTCTAATTTTATGCTACAGAACTTCTTAATAAGCACCGACATCAATAATTCCAGTTCTTGGATTTTGCTAGAGAATTTTAAAGTCGTTATTTTTCTTATTCTAGTGTTTTTCTTTTTTTCTTTAAGTTGGTCTTTTGGAAAAAAAACAATTTTTTTTCTGAAATTGTCTTTTCGTTTCATTTACGTTTACATTATAGTACCTATCATTTTTATGCATCAAGATAAAAAGTAAGGATATGGCACCTAGGTGACTCAAAAACTACCTCATAAATTAAAAAAAATAATAATAGGGACCACCATAGAATCATCCTCGAGGCCCATCGCACACTTCAGCTAAGCTATATTTAAAATTTTGCTCAGCAATTGTCATTCACAAATTAATTTACAGCAATGTGATGAGCTATGTTTTTCATGTCCAACGATGTTGAAGTTTATAAAGTTGTTACAAATTTGAAAATGTAGCTTAGCTATGCTCTATGTTTATATAGACTTTTTTATATAATAATACAAGAAAATCGCACAATTTTGCAAAGCTGTAATCCGCGGTGATGTGTGAATCACAATATTGCTGAGTGACAGTTTGAACATAACCTATTGGCAGGGATACAAAATGGTTCTAGTCACAATATTGTCACATTTGTAACTCAGCGTAACATTTACCGATAAAAATGACATTCTAATTTTTCAATGTGACAATGTTTTTCAAAATCGAGTACAATTTAATCCGCTGTAACCTGTAATATTGTATCAATTTTATAACATTTGAGTGACATACAATTAAAATGGTTCCTGATAACAGCAAAGAAACATGATGGAATTTATATTTGAGAATGTTCCACAAATTTTTCAATAATAATTCACTGTTGATTTTTATCTCATTCCAAAAAGCCTAAGTTAAGAGAAAAATAACAGTTTACGTTAAAAACTTGTTTTTAAAAGATGAGCTTTTATTTTATTTTTGTTCTCTTTAGCTTCATGCAAAATAAATATAATTTTTCATGTGGAAGGTTGACTGCAGTATTGGTATATATTAAAATTGTAGTAGTGATAAGAATAAAAGCTTATAAAAAAGAAATAATTATGTAATGTATCTAATTATAAGTACCCTTCGAGTGTGTATGTAATTGAGGGCTGATTCTCGTAGTTCCATTCTTCTGAAGAATAAAATACCTGTAAAATGTATTTCTATATATTTGTAAATTCAGATATAATAACGTGCAAAATAGAGTAATTTATTTTCTCAAAACTGCTCTATCTGTGTCTGCCTGGCAGACAATTTATAGCAGTACATTTAGCTGTACTGCTAATTATACTACTAATTCACTGCAAATTATGAGAATGTGTGTAGTTGGTTTATCTGTAAAATGTCTAAAAGAATCGTATTTTTCAGCTATCTAAATGAGAGGGGCATTTCTTAAATGTTTCTTTGTTTTAGTTATTCAGATTTATCAGTGAGGAAGCTAACTTGCAGATAAAAAACATTTTAGGGGTGAAAATGCTATTTTTTACCCAGAAAAGATTTAGTATGAGGGATAAATTTGCAGTTTTGAGGCTAACATGCATCTACCTCATGCATATCTGTATTATAGTTGTGGGGAAGCTAATTTACAGTTTCCCCTCCATTGTCCATTACATTTTAAATTTCTGTTATTTATGATTGGTCTTGATTTTTGATGCATTTTCTCCTTACAGTTAGTTCTATTCCTTTATCAGATTTCATTCTGTGTTGCGAATGTGTTTCAGAATTTTAGTGAATTAATTAAGTTCAGTTATCTGATGCACTTTTTCCATTGAAAATGTTTTTTGAAAGTTAAAGTACGTTTTATTTATTTTTAGAAAGAACTTATTATTTTATGAAATTCATTGTGTCTGTTAAACAGTTATCGTCAATCTAATTAGAATGAGTTTACCCTAAATGTTCAATATTATCATTCAATAATTTTGTGCTTCAATGAGTACCTAAGCATATACTTTCATTAATTCTGAGTTTTCAATTTCCTAAATATTAAAGTTCCAAAATTAGCTCACAGTAACCTACAAATTAAGATATACCCTATTTGCAATGATTATTCTACGGATTTTTTGGAGCTACACAAATTGAAAATTTTTGAAGCTAGAAGCTAAGTACATTTTAATCCCTTTCCCCTTAAAAAAAAATTTGTTGAATCACAATCATTGTTCAAAACTTGTCAACAGTAGGTGTTGACATGTTTAGAATTGTCAGCTATTTGAATTAATGGCCAAAGGGCAAATACATAAATTTGAATTTCAAATTTTGGGTTTAAAAAGAATTGGAAAATGAAAACAATAACTGAAGCTAGCTTCAATTAAATTTTTCGAAGCTATACAATATGTGCTTAGCTGCATGTTAGAATAAACGTTGCCTATTTGTAATTGCTTCATGAATTTCTCAATCCAACAAACCTGATATTCCTCAAGATTATAAAACATAAGTATAAAAATTATGAGAAATACCTACTCGCCTACTGGAGAAGGAAATAAATCATGGTGATTGCTCTTTTTCTCAAGTATGAGACCATTCTTTTGGTTTTTGAAAAATTTTGACCAGTTCTTCAACTTTTATTACAGTGTGAAAATTATAAAAAATCAGCAGGCTACCAACTAATTGATTCTCAGTACGTATCTACCTCTAAAACATATTGCATTACCACGTAATTCACATCTGTAGTTTTTGACAATTGTGTTTTTTAAATTTGAAAACTTTCATTTTCACACCAAAAAAGAACATTTTGAAGTTGATAATTGGGAAAATTATGTTAGTCTAAAAGTAACTTTTAAGAAAGAAAGAGTATTCATTTATACTCAAAAGCCAATTTCCATGCTTACCTGGCTATACTTACTCTTGATAGCACATAGCTATGAGAGCATCTCAAATTTATTTTTATTCTAGGGTATGCATGCAAAAATGTTTTTAATAAGTAGTGTAAGTTGGGTATTATAATAATGAAAAGTAACTTATTTTCTCCTTTAAGAATCATTGTATTTTCTTATTTATGGGTTATAATTTTGATCAGAAAATATCAAACCCACCTCCTCTAAAAAAAAATTGATCATAGGAATGAGTGAGTTGCGACTCCTTCAAATCCCTTTTTGCATGCCTCTTATCACAAACAATAACCAAACTTCTAGCTTAAATAAACAATATTTATACCTACTTAATTTGGAAAAAATTATATCTCTTTGAGATGGTACAATATTGGAGTCTCCATTGCTAATTTTAGTGGTATTTCAAAATTTCAGCAGACCAAACCAATATTAAATTCAGTAAGTACGATATCTCTTTATTTGGGACAGTTCTTACTGCTTGAACACTGCTAATTTGCAGCTAACAACTTTTCATAAATATCCGTATTTTAGCAGCAAATTTAGCTGTAACATCTTGAGCCACAATCTACAGCTAAAATATAACCAGTTCACCCCTAATTATATCTGTAATTTAGCAGTGTTGCTCTTAAAATACGGATATCTCTAAAAATTGTAAGCTGTAGAATAGTAGTACATTAGCCGTAAAAAGTGTGCCAAATTAGAAGTTATTTCTAATTTAGCATTGGTTTTTAGCTGCAAAAATACTGAAGTACTGATAAAATTAGCAGTGGAGACTTCTAATTTTTTTGTCAGTTAGCCGTGAATTGTTTGCTGGGTGATAGTAACTACATATAGAAATGTTATACAAATCAGCCCTACATAACATATACACTCAAAGTTAGTACCAGAAACTCACAGATACTGTTTATGTCTGCAACAGTATATACCTACCTTTTCAATGAGACAAGGAGTAGGTTGCAATAAGATAATAAAGTTACATACAAAAATTTTCCTTAGAAACATTCGTAAAATATTAATGAAACATAATAAATTATTGTTGCAATAGGACAAAAAAGTTGCATTGATAATCTGGTAAGAGCTCCATTATGGCTCCACAGTAATATTTTTGTAACATTTGTGAAACATTTAAAATTCATGTTACACTGGAACAAGAAAGTTCCGCGGATAAGAGCTCAACTATATCATCTTTGTAATATTTGCGGAAGATCTCTGAAACATTCTAATTAGTCATGTGGCAATGAGACAAGAAAACTGTATGAATAACTTTTTTCCTGTAACATTTTTAAAACTTTTGTGTAACATCGCAACATTTTTTGTAACATTTCAGTTATATCCTAGTGGATGTTTTCAATAATGAGACAAATGTTTCGCATGTGAAAATGCTAATTTCTATCTACTATCTGTGTTCTGATTGACCAAATTTTTGAAACATATTGACATAATCTCAGTCACATTTGTGAAACCTTTTACCAATTGGATAGCTTAGCTAAAGTGTGTGACAGGCATATCGTTTGAAAAAAAGTTCATTGAAATCTGCGCTTATAGGGTTAAAAATTAGGCAGGAACAAAAAAGAAAGAAAAAAAAATTTTATAATCAAACCGATCGAATAGGCTATTGATAACTTCCTACTTTTTTATTTTTTTTTCCTTGTTGAAGTCGATTAAAAAAAATGAGAACCAAAACTGGAATAAAAAGCGTCGAATGCTTTTATTTCTGGAACGAGGAAATAACGCTGGAATTGGAGATCAATTAAGGGGAAAATAATCTTTAACCTAGGCCCGGATTGGACTAATTTATAAGTGAAGATCCACAATACAAGTTATTTGGTGGACTGGTGGCTCTTTCCCCGTCCCCCTACTGAAAACAAACACCACAAATATTTTTCAATTTTATTTTCGCGTTTAAGAAATATGTTTTCAAAGTACCTAATATGTTACCTACCTACTTTGCAACATTTTTGATTCGTGAGGGCTGGTTGTAAGGTCCCACCTCCACTTCCCTAAATTCAGCTTTTAATATAACTGATCTATATAAACAAAAATGACTCTGTGTTTTGTACAGGTTATATCAGGGGTTCTTTGTTACCTACCTCAAAAATTTTTGGAATTTTTTCGCGATAATAAAATCAACTTTTTCAATATTTTGTTTTCATTTTTTTATTTTACTTGCAATTGCGCGTATCGCTATACCTACACCTACGTATACTTACTTCATCAGCTTTTGATGGTGCTTGATGCATTGCTTCAGATTGATTTGGAACTCGCTTGCTAGGTGATCGTTCCAGTATCTGCTGTCGTGTCGCCAGCTGACAATGTTATTCGCGTTTACAGCGTTCACCAGTGCATCTTTGGAACGTTCTTCGATGCTGGATAGTGCCACACACAGTCTCCTATTCTGTCGTGAAAATTCGATCACCGAAAACACGATGAAAACCTCAATGATGAACATAATCCAAAATACACAGTACGCGATGACAAACTGCGTCAGGTACGTTGTTAAAAAGTATTCTTCCGGATTCCACGGCATCCAGCCCGGAAACATTAAACTTTTCTTCTTCTTTAAGACGAAATGCTCGAACAGTGGGATGAAGGCCGCCATAAAACCTATAAATTGGTACGCGAATATGAAAAAATATACCACCTTTGTATTGTCTTCGCGACAAAGCCAAGGATACTCGACGTGGATTTGCTCCTCGTTGGCGTAGGTGAAAATATTTTTGTCGATCTTACGCAACAGACGACCGATTTGTTTTCCCATCGCTATCGAATTCAGGAGAGCAGTTACCAAGATAAATGTGTTGCTAATGTACGGTATCCCTATGATGTATTCGCTAATTTGTGCCCGATGCTCGAACATGTACATGCCCACCGATGTTACGACTATTCCCAGGGCTAGCAGTAGCAGACAAGCGCGCACTTGGCCTAAAATGATATTGCAACGGCTGTGCGTGGTGGTGGGTACCATAATGCCAGTCAGATTGAGGAGACGATTCATGGCGCGAACAGATCGACGATTAATTGCATCCTCTTTTGCTGACGAATTTCTATCCATGCTGAGCTGTTTGGACCTCCTATGCATTCTGATACGTGGGTGCGTGTGAAGCTGACAAATTTTTCACCAAAAAGCAAGCTGCTCACCCCAGTCAAATTAAAACCGACTGAATTTAACGAGGAAGACGTATAAATTCGATAAAATTGGGAAACCAGTAATTAGAATATCCTCGCGAGTGGGTTAGTCGTAAAAGAAAAAAATGAAATGAAAACTTAATGAACCACAGAGTTATTGCCCACTGAATATACCGTAGTGGGATAATAATTTTCACATTTGTAGGTTCGAGAATAAACATTTCATCGTAAACATTGGCGGTATATAATTATTAAGCTGCATAATTATATTATGTTTTCAGTAGGTATTGATTAATGCAAGCACAGCGTTATGTTTACGGTCCTTTTACAGTCATATATAGTCAGACACTTTGTTATAATAAATTTTATTTAAAAAAAACCAAAAAAAAAAAAAACCGATTGCGTTAATTTGAATGAGTAGTTTTTATTGGTAGATATGCCCAAATTTATGACAATAATTTTTTCAATATTTGAATTCTCATACCCTTCTAATTTTTTAATTTTCAAATATGAATAGCCTCGGACATTCTCCAGATGGACAGGAACATTTTCATCCTACTTTCATTAAAATCTATAAAGTAAGACATTTGTTCTGAGCGAACGAAATTCCGTTAGTTGCGGAGATAGACATACCAAACATTTAACCTCCTCCGTACGCAGTCGGTTAAAATTATTTATCTAGAAAATACCTGTAGGACCGGTATATATGTTACCAACGAAAACCGATTTCAGTCAAAACAAATTTTGACCAGTCAATATATCCCCAACCCTTTTTGTCAACACTAGTTTCGACTACTTAAAACTAATACACCAACCAAAGGAAAAATCTCTTTGCGGTTAAAACTATTAATGACCAAAGAAAAATGTTAACTTAGTTTTGACTCAGCAAAACTAGTATTGCCTTAGGTACTGAAAAAAATATTACTCCGGTCAGAATTATAAAAAAATAAATACGAATTTCAACCCTATCAATTTATTGTTGATTGTATTATCTCACATAGCCCTATTTTTGTTATTTTTTAGAAAAAATTTTAATTTAAAAATAATAATTTCTAACACATACCTATGCTTTTGTTGTACAGTGGGCGGTTTGTGAAGTGTCAAAATCATTTCTTAATTATTACACGGATTTGTAGAAGGAATGATGGGTGGCTTCGCCCCCAAAACCCCTTTTTTTCCAATTTTTTATTAACTTTTTTTTAAGCAACCTATTTTACCTAATGACCAGTATATAATAAAAGCTTGGGCATATTTCAGAAATTATTTGAAAAAAATTAAAATTATTATTTCATATGACTCTATTTTTGTTGTGATTTTTCTAATTTTTTAATTCTTTTGAAATAATTTTGGACATATGGCTGCTTTCATCATATGCATAATGGGTGGATAGGTAGGGTAGGATGAATTTGTTTTTCCTATGCTTTTATCGTACTGAGAGTGTAAATGTGAGGTGAGTGGAAAAAATTAAAAGTTTTAAAAAGGGGGGTTGGGGCGAAGCCTCCATCATTTCTTCTACAAATTCGTATAGCGAATAAGAACTGCGTTTTGACTAAGATCGACTAGTATTGACCAATCAAGACTGATATTTTCTAGTTCATATTTTAGTCAGTTATAGTATTGACTGAGAATGTAATAAAATATTAGTCAATATTAGTTTTGAATGGATTAGGAATAAATAGTATTGACTGGTTAAAACTAGTATTGGCTTATTTTAAATATTGACGGTAACATTTACGCAGAGTATTAAATATAATAGAGGACGCATGTGAAACAAAAAACGGCACTACTTTCACGATCAAAATATCCGCCATTGCTATAAGGTACCGATAATTTTTAATCTCATTTTCATCTAAGTAATTTGTATTGATTGTGATGTCTAAATTAATAATTATATTTGTTCTTTCATTTAATTAAATTATTTGAAGAAAATATTTCTAATTATTGTACATGGGCCCGAATGAAGAGTAAGAAAGTTCGAATTTGGTACCGAAGGAGTGGACATAAGTAGCTTCGAAAGTTGTGCCGTTCTTCGTTGCAACGTTTAATTGAAGGTGCATCCTCAATTACATTTAATGCTCTGTGGGTGTACAGAGCCACCTCAAAATAATCCTATTACTTTCGAAATTAATGAAACAATTAAAAAAAAGAACAATTTTTTTAACGGGAAGAGGGCTGCCAAAATATGGAACCCTTTTTTCTAGTCGATTACTTTTTGAATTTACCGGTTCTTTACGAGTGAACCATAAGTTTTAGTAAATCAGGAAGTAAACCTCAGATTGTGGGCGTACCAATTATATCGATTGAACATATTAAACTAGAATTTTATTCAGAAACCATGAAACCAACAATGTTCGATAATTTTATACTCTTAATTTTTGAATTGAAAAGTTAAATTCCTTTCCAAGAAACCAAATTGAAAGACATATTTCAGGGCAAAACCAGAAATTAACACCTAACGCAACAAAAATTCGGCGATAATATGTAGAAAAAACTGAAGGCAAGAAGTATTGTAACTGACCTACATAATTTCCTCAAAACGTTAAAATTTTCTCTCCATAAAATATTCAAAATACGATAACTGGGTGAGGCATGCGAGCGTAATTTGGACAAGAATACATAAGGAGACCTTAAGTTGATGATTGGTTTGATGCAAGCAAAATTTACATGTCATTTGATTAAGTTTTCGAAAGGACATTACAGAACTACAAATCATCAGGAAAAGAAAAAAAAACATATTTATTCATTATACGCGTAAAACTTAATCAAATCATTCTAAATAAATAAGTACAATAATATCACAATTTGTTTTTGAAATAATGTCGATAGAAAAAAAATACATGTGATACAAAAGGAGTAAAGAAAATTGTACATACATTTTGTCAATATATTACATATAAGCTAAAAATACATATATTCATATATATATATATATTATAAAAAAAGAACAAAGGGCAAAAAAAGAAGGAATAAAGTAGCAAATACAATGGTAACCATATTTTTTAAAAGTTTAAAATGTTCATAAAACGAAAAAAATATAAGAGTTTTTCCAGCGGTCACAAAATTTGTAATCTAGACAGTCATAATCGGTAGTACACGAAAAGATAAACAAATACGTATAAAATAATTTCACAATTTGAAGAACGAATATACGAATGAAAGATTATATTAACGTAAATCGTTCGAGGCCTTTTGATACATACAACAATGTACAGAAAACTTAACGTAAATAAAAAATGAGAAAAAACAAAATACCAGTACAGACTTCGTAGTCGCAATAAATGAAAGTAAGTTTTAATATACTTAGAATAACCTCAGAAACGAAAGAAAAAACACCAACTATTATTAAATACTATAAAGTAGCCAATATACGAGTAATTCCAACAGCAGCAGAAAGTAGCGTTTGCCCCACTCCCCAAAACATGGCGTATAGAGGAGCCATTTCAGTCATCGAAGCTTTATATACGCTGGCAATAACGGCACTACTAACGATGCCTGATGTCATCGGTGTTAGTACACCCATACAGAGTATAAATATGGGACAAAACCTGAAACAATCATCAAATCTCATGTTCAGTACACTGAAATAAATTATTAGTTTGGATGAAAATATTTATCTATAAATCGTACAAATCATAAGGTAGTTGAAAGAAATTCATAAAACAAGCAAAAAAAAATCCAATGATCAAAACTGAGAGAAAATTTAAGAAAAATGAAAACAAATAAACGAAATTTTATGGCACAAAGCGCTGTATGGTTGCATGAGGGTTCATTGTCAGATGTACAACGGTATAATAAACGTGGATGAATTTGGTGAGATATTTTGAAATACAGAGAGCTTTAAGGACGGTTTAAACACAATATTTTCAATGGTAAATTATTTAAATTCGAAATTTTATGATAAGAGTAGGCATGATCACAGTGCAAAAATCCCACAAACAACTATCTTTGATATACGGCTACATATCTCAACATAAACGGACATGGACATTCTATGGTACCAATAAGTCTTCATAAATAAACTCTCAACTGACGATCGAATTATCAAAAACTACGATAACTTACTTTCCGAAATGATGTTTTCGTAAAGTTCCAAAAGATATTATGGCAGCAAAGACATGAACGAGCACAGACGAAAACAATGCCCACAAGAAAATTTGATACCACATATCTGCAAGACAAAGTTACACATGTTCATTCACGGTACAACAAATGAGTATTATTATAGTTAATCAAGCCGACACGAACCAATAAATTTGGTTAAAGGGTTCGTAGATTCCGCTCCAAACAAATCGAACCACGGATTCATGTTCGGTCCTAATGCTGAGGGTGTACGACATGAACGCTAACATTGTAAAAATTTAGTCAAGATTGTTCCTGAAAGCAGTCTGTTGCTAATACACATAACGAAAGACGAATGAACGGTGTGTCAGTCAGTCGTTTCAAACTCGAAATTTCTTTTTTGATGAGATGATGATTAATCCTCGACAAGATATAGAGATTCTGATACAACAATAGAATATGCTTTTAATTATAGGTGAATAACAAACAGGACAGCAAAACTCGCTCAAGAATGCATGTAGAATATTATATAGCTGTAGACAGTTTCTTAATCATAGTTTTAAACGAACGACGACGAAGCATTACGCCATAAAAAGCAGCTACAATTTGGATACAACTTACAGAACATTTATCATAACAAAATCACCTCATATTCAAAACTTTCGAACTGAAATGCTAAGGAAATTCAAACTATCGTACAGGCTATGGCAAAAAACAAACCTTTTGGGTATGGTGTCAAATCTTCGAAGTTCGTAAATCGTAACCTGTCTACATACAAATAGTACAAAGTACAAAAACCGTATAACCTTCATTTTTCTTTTTCTTGAGCCTTATGGATACAAGTACGGCAATACGCCATTTTTTATCCAAAGTTGATTTACTAATTACCTGTGCTAATTAAAGCCCTACAGATATGAGTCCGGCAATACGCCATTTTGTATTCTATACCTCATAACTGAATTTATTGATATTTATGTCAACTTTCAGAAATTTGTATGGTTTTAGATTATTTCATTAATTTTATAAAGCATTTTCATTGTTTCACTTGAAATTTGCTTTCACAATAGATTGAAGGGCCAAAAAAAGAAGCCATTTATCATAGACAACTTTATAGGAACAAACTATACAATCAAATCTATGGAATACAATTTCAAGAGAACCACTACTTTTACATAGATGAAATCTTGGTGAAACATTAAAACACGTTTGTTAAAGATTTTGTGAAAATTTGGCTAAAATCAACTGTTGGTTCTTGAGATACAGCTGAAATTCTAGAAGGCTTATATGAATTAAAGTATGGATACAATATGGCGTATTGCCGTACTTGTATGTACAGGGCTCTAGTGCTAATCACATGACTCATGTTTATCACCCAACAAAATATATAACATAAAGAAAGGAGTAATTCCCTAAGCCAAATGTAAACTGGCTGGCAGGAATCTTCGAGAATATATATGCATGATGGAGACTCATGGACAGTTTCAGTGTCCTACTTATAGAAAGTGCTTCTACAAACAAGTGTACTTCAAACTAAATATCTGATTGGAGGTAAATCTCACAACGTGCATTAATTTGTACACTAGTGTACATGTGCTCGGTGTAGATGTTATTGACAATCAATTCTATTTGTAAACAGCAGCATTTGGTCTCCATCATATACATATATATATCCTTGAAGCCTTCTTATAAGGAACATTATTATGAATTGATACTAAAGCCACAATTCGCTCATTTTCAGTGAGGCCAGCTAACCCCACCCCATTAAACCTATACCTCCCTTTTAAAATACATAAGAAATATGCGTTTTTACCTGAATTTTCAGCCATAATTCTCTTATTTTGTTGAGGTGAGGTTTAGTTATCTTACACAGAAAAGATAAGTACGAACTTCCATCTTGGAAAAAATGTTTATTAACAACAACGTTAGTACAACGACTGTCGAGCGGAGAACATTCTCCGTCGAGCAGTGGCGGAATGAATATTATATTGGCGATCAGTGTTGCCACATGTAAAACGAATAAGGTAATAGGATGTTACATACAGTGTTAGTCATAGTGATGTCCCGTGTTCGTGAGGTAGTGAGGGAATCGTATCCCAACATATTTAATGAGATAGCTATTTTTCTGTAATAAATGAAATTTTAGAAGAGGTTTTAAAAAACTAAATGAGCCTAAAAACAAGAAGTTTAAGCTTTTAGAAGTGGAGAAAATTGAAAAAGAAGATGAAATTGCTTAATTTCATATTATTAGTAAACTTTGTTGGGATACGATTCCCTCACTACCTCACGAACACGTAATCATACATTAATCAACACTGTGTGTAACAAATTACATTTACTCGTTTTGCATGTGGCGACACTGATCGCCAGCATAATATTTTTTCCGCCACTGCTCGACGGAGAATGTTCTCCGCTCGTCAGTCGTTTATCTAACGTTATAAATAAATCTTTTAGTGATAAATGTCCGTGCTTCATTTTCGTTGGATGAAAAGATCAAAGTCCACCTCAACATGGTAGCCAGAGCTGCGGACCAGCGAAAATAAGTGCGGGAAATTAAAATGTGTTCGTGTTAATCGTGTAATTCGTTAATCGAAAAAGTTTTGGTGTTTCACGCAAAGTGAAAGGCTTAGTGCCATGTGATAATTTCCACGCAAAGTGGAAGAAAAGTTCTAATAAAAGTTCGTGAACGTAAAGTTCGAATCCAGTGACTAAAGTAATTGTCCTGGAGTAATTGAAAAAGCGGTAAATTCAATGAATCAAAAGTGAAAATTAAAGTTGATGAAAACTTCAGTGAAATCCTGGACGCCGAGTAAAACGTCAAAGTCGAAAGTTTGGAGCAGGCAAATCAGGTACGAGAGAATCCTGTGGTTTGGAAAACCAAGTTGCAGAGTCAAAAACGGCTGGCAATTATTTGTACTGTGTTCCAGGGAAGAAATCAGAGTCGAAAAGTCGAAAGTCTGAAAGTCTCAACGTCGGAGAATCAAGTCAACTTCGCAAAGAAGCACTGGGAAACGCCGAAAAGAAAGAACAGAAAATAAAAGATAAGTAAAACCTAGAATAATTAATTAATAATTGATGTGATTTTTGCCCAAAATTGGTAATAAAAGTTCGAAAATTAATTAGAGTAAAGTAAAAAGTTCGATATATTTTCATGTTAGCTCCAAACCAAAATTCGAGTAAAGTTGAGACTTGAAAGGTGTCATTGGTAACCTTTCAAACTTTATCTCGTTGGTTAAAAGTGGTCGAAAACAGGAAATATTGGTTGAATAAAATACATCTTGAATAACAAAAGAAGAATATTGAATATCATTTGACTTGAGTGACAGTTTATTCCTGTCCACAATTTGTATAGAATACTTTAAATTGACAAAAGATAACAAATTATTTTTCCTTTCAGCATGAACTTTCGTATTTCTGTTGAATAATTTTTGCTTTGAAATCTAATTTATGTTTTAACGTGTTCAACAGAATTGTTTTTCGTTCTGGAACAAGACCAAACGCAGAAACCAATTTCGACTTAGAATTTTTGTTGGCGATAATATACCAGAATTTCGATTGATTGAGAAGAGATTGAAACAACGGCGGAGAGATCAACTCATCGTCAGCAGCAGTTTTCGTAAGAATTAAGTAAAATAGTGATTAATTATTAAGAATTAGAATATAATATTTTAATTTGCATTCCCGATCGAGCGGTTAAGACCGTGTTTTGCATAATCGTGCGGTTGAGACCGTGATACCCCCTAGAATTAAGTTCTCGTGTTTCTGAGGCAGGATTCATAAACCCCCATAGGAAATTTTAACAATATGTCACGTTTTGACGCAAAGAAAGTATTTGACGGGAGGAATTATGACGCCTGGAGGACCATGATGGTCTCCACACTTTATGCAGAGGGATTATACCCGATAATGCACGATACAGAAACGGAAGTACTTTATTTGGGACTAGAATTGAATAACTTTTTGAACCCTGAGTCTAGTAATGCCAACCCAGCCACTCGAATGACTTATTTCCGAAATCAGGAAAAGGGTAAGGCTCTTATATATCAGGGACTAAATAATGAATTAATAGAAAGAGTAAAAGATCTTAAAACTATAAATCAGATCCTAAAAGTTCTCGATGAGAGATATAAACCCCAATGACAACTGATGATAAGGTTCAAAAACATTGAAATCATGAAAATGAGTAGTTATATTATAATTAGTTCTTTTTACGGGTGTAATTCCTTTTTGTAACCAAGATGAGTACAACCCTGTTGTCACATCTCTTCTCTTTGACTATACTCACAGGCTAAAGCCTCGCTCACTCGACGCTGTTTTACCAGTGCTGATAAGGCGCTGGTGGTCCTAGTTGGCTGGTTCATACAGACAATGCTGGTAAAACAGGTGCAGCTGAGACTGTTTCAAAGGTTTTATCAGTAAATATATAATTATTATATCAGTGGGAAATCAACGCCAATTTGATGAATCTGAATATAATCCATTCGATATTGAACTTTTTATTGTTTATATTAGTTTAAATATATATTTTAATTTTTTTATCTATTATGATTGATAATATTTTTAATCAGTTATGCTGTTTTACCAGCCTATACTTCACACAGTGCTATTTATTGGCTAGACTGGCGTACCAGCAGGAAAAGTTGAAAAATTTTAACTTCATCAGCACACCAGCAGGCTGGTAAACCAGGCTGGTAAACCAGCCCTTTCACACGGCGCTGCTTACCAGCAACCAGCAGAAATTTTTTATCAGCGCTGGAAAAACAGGGTTGTGTGAACGGGGTTTAATGTATATGAATATTAGAAAATTACTAACATTTCCCTGACTACAGTTGCATCTCTACAGCTAAATGCCTTCCTTAAATGCTGAAGGTGGGAGGCTTCAATCTTTCAAGCAGTGTTGATTTTTATAGAATTTAATCCCTTTTTTTTTTACTAATTTCATTTTATTTTTTATTTTTTTATTCTGTCATGTAGTTTAATGGGTTCTATTAAAAAAAAAATGCCCCAGTATCAGTGACAACCACAGACTGTTCGTTACATTTAATGTGATAACATTTTCATCTTCAATATCAATGTTTTGCCAGCAACTATCGATACTGTGTTAACAAATACTTGGATTTTCTCATAACTATTTTATCAATGATGAATGAAATATCGATATTTCGATGTGTCATAGGAAAGTTATGTAGTTTGTATCGATATACTATCGATTATCGGTGGAAAATTTAACAAGATAAACGACCACATCGAATGTAAAAACGAACCCCGTATTTTGCTTTAGTGAAAATAAAAATGTTATCACATTAAAAAAAAAAAGCTCAAAAATGGAAAATTAACATTCAACATAAATGATTTTCACACTACCCACGCACAAACGCACCTGGCAACTTGGGAAAAATCGCTCATCTCGGTTACAAAAAAAACAATGCCCCCTTTGTGGTTAAGTTTACTGATAACATTAGATTAAGCCAATTTGGTCCATGATTTCATCTTTTTTTACAATTTTCTCGGCTTCTAAGGGGTTAAACTTCTTGTTCTTGAGCTCACTTCATTTCTTGAAACTTCCTCTAAAATTTCAATTATTTCGAAAAAGTAGCTATCTTATTAAATAAGAGAATTATGGCCGAAAATTCGGATAAAAATGCATACTTCCCGTGTATTTTAAATGGGGCGTATAGGTTTAATGGAGTGGGAGTAGCTGGCCTCACTGAACGTCATGTAATCGTAGCGTTTTGTGCCTCTTATATTAACTCGTATTTTCTCTGCCTTCTTATTTGGTTTCGGATTTAATATTAGAGTGTCCGACAGTTCGTGTTCGCGCTTTCGTCTTTCGTTGTTTTCATATTTTTCTTGTCGATTCCATTTAAGAATATTTATAAATTTGCAATTCAAAATTCTGAAGTTGAATTAGTTTTTTGTGGTCTGCCTCCTGGTAACGTTCGGTTGGTGTTGTTTGGTGTTTTTTCTTTCGCGGAGTGCTTCGTGGAATTCGTAATCATGTAATTGTAAAAATTGTAATATTTGTATCGGTTTTATTAAATAGAGTGCCGTCATGTTCACGTTTCAGCTTTGAATAGACTTGATTTCGAATCCACACTATGCCACAGATACTGGACATGTCTAAATTCTCGCAGGTTCGTTTCAAATTGCCTTCATATCCATGAGAGGTACCGTTAGCCCTCTAATTGGACCGTAGCTACAGTATTTTCAGACATTCTTTTGAATAACGATAAATTAAAATAATTATTAGTACTGTACCAGCTTAGCTGGAATTTTCCAATTTTCACCAAATTTGGTATACCTATAAACACAGTACTGGATGTTAACAATTTGAATACTAGATATTGGGAAAGTCGGAAACAATCTTACCGAATTATTTTGTTGAATTCTTAGTCGTCAGTTACGAAATAATAATAAGCTAGAATTCCTCGCGAAAAACATGTCTGAATGTGTCTGGGACGAGAGTTTATGGTTAGTATATTCGAGAATTTGTTAGGACACTCCAAAATCTGTGTTACGGTACTTTATTGTTATCTCGGTGTTGTTGAAATTTCAGCTCGCGTCTGCCTAACTATATTTTATACCTGTAAACATGGTTAAAATTTTATGAATATGGTGTCATCAGTGAGTTTTTTCATTTTACTCGTGCGCCTTCTCTACATCCTCGCCTTCTTGAACTTAAAAGTTGCGAATTCTCTTCAATCTTCATACTTATCTGATTATATGTATTATTTCGGTCTCGGCATCATTCAACAGTGTGTTTACTAATATATTTATCAATAATCCGCATGAATTTAGTCTGTTCCATAAACAGTTCATTGATACCTAGTTATCTGTTGTATGAAAATGGATATCAAGATGTCTTAATTTTTCGCTAATTTGTAATACGTATGTTGTTGCGATGATTTCTTCTTGATTTACTCAGAAATTTATTTAAAATTACTGATCACTGTAGTTTGCACTTTTTAATTAAGATTTGCTGGTATGTGCCTATACAGATTAATTAATATTTAGTACATCATAGGTTCGTATGTGCTTCGATGTACGTTTCTTCCAGATTTCGTTTGCTTCTACCAAATAGATTTCCTGGAACACAAGTTAATGGTCTTCATGGAAATTGAAACTCCTATTTCATGCGTACAGGAAGTCGATAATGCGTGAGTGTAATTTGAAAACAAATAAATTTAATGCACGTGTATGGGAAAATTTAATTGGCCTACTCACCCGGTTTTTATTCTTTTTGTTGATGGGAATTTGACGTTGAAATTTTCAACCAATTTAGAATTTTAGTCGAATATTTTTGTGTAACGTTGCGATATGTGTCCTTTTATACCTCCTGTACTTTGATGTTCGTATTGCGAGTCGAAAATTTTGAATCATAGTTGTTTGGCGGTAAATAAAACAAACTCGAAGATGTCAGTTCTGAGATTGCTTACATATTTTTTTTGCCGTGGTCCACTATTTTATGATAAGTCACAAATAATTAGATTCGCAAATTCTCCAACAATTATTCTTTTGAATTTCCGAATAAAGCAAAGTTACTTCCTCATTTGATAAAAACTCAAAATTTTTTTCCCTGGCCTGAAAGATGGTGTTCGATGATGGGTTCTATTCTATAGTTTATCAAAACCAGAGATAGATTGTTGATAACAAATTGGAATCATCAAATTTTTCCTCGAGTTCCCTTAAAATATTTTTTCATTCGAAAATCGTGAATCAGCTAGTGAGCCGAGAGAACGATAAATGCTGCATGCACCTTAGGGTGCCATTCGTAATGCTAAAAAATTTCAGCAGAAGTATTTTTTTGCCAACTAATAATATTAACGAGGAAACATAATTATACTTGTTAATTACCTATTTGCTGATCTGAGCCAGAAATTTTCGTAAATCAATTATTGGAAAAGTGATTTTATCATTTGAATATTAAACTAAAGAATACGTACTTACAAGCAATAAACCTGCTACTTCGTTGCAGTTGTGAAAAGCTATACCTGTAATACTATATGTTTGTAATATTGGTATGAAAAACTTATGAGTTTAGGCTATGGACTACTTGTTATAATATCATAACAGTCATAAGACTCATCCCATAATCTCTTTATCTTCTTAATAAAGAATTGGTTCCATAAATGTTTTGAAACATATAATTATTAATATCACCCATTTATTACTTTTTCAAAAAACTTTAATATGCGAAAATTGACTCTTCTTGAATGTTCCTGTTCCTCGTTTCATTTCAACCTCCTTTGATGGGAATAAAATTTCACCCAAGTACAAAATTTTATGAGTAGCCACAAAACAGAAAGTGAAGGTAGATGAATTCATTTCACCTACTTAGTTGTACTAATATAAGGACTAAATTTTCGGCCTTTAAAATCCCATTTATATGATGAAACAGGCCTGGAAATACGCAGATTTTCAAAATTTGATGTGATCAAAAACCTGCATTTCCGGAATCATCAGAGCTTGTCCAGGGTTGCCCTTCGAAAATTATATTTATCTCATGGGTATGTAACACTGTACATGGAACAAATGAAGTATTACCCAACTCTGTTAAAAAATGTATAAAAAACTAAAAACGACTTTAAAATCTATTTTTGCTTTCAGGTAATCCGTCCAGATTAAACAAAATTCCATTTCTAAACTTTATTCCATACCATTATAGATTGTAATTACAGTAGAACACACATACAGATTGGATTTAGAATAAAGGTTTTTCTAGACTTGGAACTGCAACTGGATCAAAGTTCCTTATTGTAAGAAAAAAAAAGAAAGAAAGCGCATTTGTTCTATATTAGTGTTTATATTCCGAAGTCCAAAAACTGTAAAACTATGCAAGACTTCATTGTACTATCCAAACTGGAAATTATAATGGTCTTTTACCATAAATTAAAATGAAACTTCACCATTACATACTGAATGGAGATGACACAGTTTGAGAGATACTTAGTACATTTATTGAAATTTATTCCATTTAATTAGACAAATTTATATAATTTGAGAATTATCATCTTCCAGAAAATTTTTCAGTTTATTGAAATTGATCTGGAAATAACAAACTTTTAAAATTCTAAGATTTTTGAAATACTGAATCATAACAGGGGTTACAAAACTACTTTCAACAGAAGTATCAGTCTCCAATCTTCATATCACATACTGTGTGGAACTATTATGAAAAAAACTATCTCAATAGTACTCAAATTAAAAACCAAAATTGTGAAAAATCTAATTTCCTCATTTTGTCATCATAATAAAATTATTCTCATAGGTGAGAAAGAAAAAAGAAACAAACTTTTTACCGCATCATCATATATAGGACCTGTTAAATG